>VIBL01000318.1:0-414299 GCA_008271625.1 Lutraria rhynchaena | reverse complement strand
AGAAAATATGGTGTTTTTGTTTTAATCATGCATTTTAAAATGTATTTGATATAATATCATGTTGTGGCGCATTTTATGTTCTGATTTTTGTCAGTGTGCACCATTAAGATAGTGTTTGCTTTTTGTATTAAGTTGAATTTGTCTATGCTGAAATCTTCTGTACAAGTATGATGCAGAATTATCCTCTAATCATTCTTTAAGTCAGTGAATAGTGACGTTAAATTTATAAGATATTTATTTTTTATTCAATGTGTGCTTTATAACTTACAGCAGGAAAGCATACGTGTTAATATGCTATTTTATTCTGATAATATATTAATCGGATTTTAATTATATTCCTTAGTAATTTTTTATATGAAATGTTGAGAGTAATTTTGTATTCTAGATGATTGATAATACTGTGTAAATGCTAACTATGTATTTATATATTGTTACCTTAATTGGTCATATTGTAATTAAACTCTGAAACCTAAAATTTCTTATACCATGTAATATACTGTATATATATATTTTGTAGTTTTGTAATTGTGATTACTATGGTGATGTAATCTGCTTTCTTGTGTCCATATATCATTATTGGAGAGTTTTTAGTCTGTTTATAGATATAATTGAAGAAGTGCAATATACTATAAACTTGTGCATTTTAAGTGATTTTATTGATAGGTTTTAGCTCACCTGAGCACAAAGTTGAAACTTAGATAAAAATGTGTATTTGAGGTCTGTGAGCTTAAATTGGTATTCAAAAACTTGCTGTTGACTATCTAACAGTGTGTTTCTGACACTGAACCTGAGATTGATATATGGTCTCAGACTGAACCAAGTATTTGGCTTTTACAAGATCAGTGTTGTACTTATTTAAGTTTATTAAAACTAGCTTTGGGTTTTGCTAAATGTTAGTTCATAAAACATTTTATGTTGTACAAATAGTGAGAACAGGAATAGAATAGAACTGAGTTACAATGTTTGTCATATAGTCCCCACAGACATTAGTTTAAGTTCTCACGATGCAAAATTTAGAATGAGATTTATAAAAATGAATATTGCATTTTGTACTAGAATTATGGCATATTGCAATATTTATTTTTTATTAGCTGTTAAAGATAATGATGCGTTTATTTTTGTATGTCTATTCTTAATTTATTAAAACAGTATTTTATTGTACAATGGTGTTTCTAATTGTGGTATTATTGCCTGTTAACTTGTTTTTGTGGGATATTGTTACAAATAATTATTTATCTATAGATTGTTGAATTTATTTCAAAATAAATAATTTTGTTAAATTTATATTGTAATAAATTACATTTTAACTTCAGTTACCATTTTGTTTAAGTCTTTTACTTTAATACTGCTGCATAATTATCTCGTTTTAAGTTACATATCCTTCATTTTTTTTTATTCAGAGTTGACATGTACTTCCTGTTCTAAATGTAGATCCAAAGCCTTCTTGTTCATCCTTCTTACTCCTTTGTAGCGTTACTATTTATAGTATTAACAAGAATACCACATTTTCATTATCTTTACTATATAAAACTTATGTTAACCTTACTGTACATATTTAGCTTTTAGTTAGACACTTGGGTTAGGGTTAGGGTTTGGGTTAGGGTTAGGGTTTGGGTTAGGGTTTAGTTAGTTAGACTTGCTGAAACTCTAAATATGAAGTTGTTCCCTTTTGAATGTAGAATATTACTGCTGATGAATTCACAATACAGTGTTGTGTTGAATGTAAATGTTCAAGATGAGTTTTTATGTACACAAATAATGATTAAATAAGTTTAGTACCTTTATTTTGTTCTTGTTGTTTTTACACCATTTTGTGTTGAAGCACTGTTTTTCTATGAAAATTTGACAAGAATATTAATTTTCCTCCATATGTGGAGAAGTTGCTGGCTCCTTGTGGAAGGTACGTTAATACTGGTTGGAATATACGCCAGGAAAACCGGTTAGGTGAACCAGCCGTCATATGTAACTGAAAAATTGTTGAAAAATGATGTGCAACCCAGTGGCAAAAAACATACAATATCATTAACTGACCAAAAAACAACACACAATGGCAATGTCCAATCTTGTTTGAAATCATATGACATATCATAACTGAGATGTGATAGTAAAAGAAACATAAATACTGAAATCTCTGAAGAGTCTCACTTTTCTCCTTATAATTATTTTTAATTGTGATTAGGTTCAACAGTTCATAGCAGAATTTCCATGCATGATACATGATATATAGTGACTGAAAATTTAAGTTCACAAAGCATGTTATATCACACAAATCATTAGACCCATAATTACAACAAATTTATGACAGGATCCCAGTTCAATCCTGTAATGGTGGACAGCCCCAGGTGAAACACATGTACAGGCTGAACCATTTCATGAAAGTTTCAAACAAAGGATGATCTTCAGAAATCAGAACACCACATAAATGCAAACATTTACCATTCCTTCTTATAAGGAAGTAAGCTATAGATTCATTGTTTTCATCAACAGCTCTACGTAACGTAGGTAAACCAAAAGACATGCAACAGATATACAGAAATAGAATACGGGCCTAATACTTTGTCTATAATGCAACATGATGTTTAGTGAAAAGTGAATGGTACAATAAATCTAAGTATTAATGAATGGATCTAGTTGTTCGCAACGTCTATATTTTTCCAGAGAAATAGTGTTTATTCAATACTTCGTTTACTGGGTTTGCACAGGGTTTGAATATTTAAACTTTAATAAATTGTATATTTTGTTACACTAAAAACTCGTTGTCCGTCCTATCCCTTGGGCGTCCCGGATCCGGTGACCGTGTTTTACACAATGCCATAGTGATTATCACAGCTTATAATTATTACGATGCCTATTATGGCGTGACAGCACGAGTTTTTCAGTAAATTAAGACAGTTGTAAATTAACGTGAACTAGAAGATGTATTGCGGGAGAATTTTGTTGAATGCCGCGAAAATAATGACCAGGTGTATAAAAAAGCAGAGCAGATGTTTGAAAGCTATGAAACGAACTGCTGGCGCTATAATTTGCCGAAGTAAACCACGTGAGACTGAAAAAGTTGGCAGCCATTACGAGTTGCATTGTAAGTATGCTATGTCTTTGGCAGCAAATGTATGAGTTCAGGTCCCTCGTAGGAAATTTTTTAAAGTTTTTGTGCATGTTCATGTATTCAATATTACTCCAATCTAGGGATCCTACATTACAGGGATATGCAACTCGGAAGTCTCGCGGAAAGTCTGAGCTTTCGCGAGATAACGCGAGAGCGTCAATTTCAAAATGTCGTAATTTGCACTCGAAAGAACAGCCAAGAGACTGGTTCAAATAACCTCTTCAATCTACTGAAGTAAATGATGTTTACATATCTTTTTTGCTTATTGAAGTTAAAGGGTTAAATATTTTACACATGTTCTATGTTGTATCCCAGACATACTTGTGTTGTAAATTTTTTTTTGTGACAGACCGAAAACGATATTGACAGGATAATTGAGCAGTCACAAAGTTGAAAGATGACCACTTTTTTGGACCACATAGCATGTTAAAAATGTATTCTAGATAAGATTTTCTTTGATCGTTTGAGGCTTAAATGTTTCTATAATCGACAATTGAATTTATTTTTTAAGAATAATTTTGTTTTAGTGGTTTATTTTGCTCTCGATGATGACCCATTTTTACAATTCCTTAATGGCGGCTTGTTACGATGGGAGAAAAATACATTTTTTTTGGACCACTTTAGAACATGAAAATGGATTATAGATCAGATTTTTCTTCGATTGTTTGAGGCTTAAATATTTCTATAATCGACAGTTGATCTTATTTTATATGAATAACTTCATTTTAGTAGTTTATTTTTCTGTTGATAATGGTACGAAGGTGGGTACTAAACGCCGGTATCCTTACGTTCCGGTATCCCCCACTACTATCATTAGTATACATACATGTACAGTATTTTTCCATAAGTTGTGCAAGGTTGGAACTCAATAATGCTTTGTAAACTAATGTAATATTATGTTTTATGTATGAAATTAAGGATATCATAAGTCGCATACATATTGTGTGGATGTATTAAATTGGGATTAGTTTGACTTAATTTTATTGTTTAATCCTTACTGATTTTGATAGATAGTCAAACCCAGTGACTGATTAATATATTCAAACATATTCAACAAAGTTTTTCTACGACATTTTTTTAAATTTAATGATGACCCTTTTTGGCTCCAGTAGATTTTTTAGCACAGGATATGACGTTTGTGTCAATGAAAATCTTTGAAAATAGTGTATCTACTGAGTTTTGAAAATCATTGAAATATATTTATTTGAGAAACTTGAGAAATGGCATTTTTTTATCAATGTTGGCTAATGTGCAAAAATGATTTTGGATGAATTTTATGTTGGCTTTTGTTTGTAGTGAAAGATAAAATAATTACATTCAATATGCTCAGTGAATGATCAAAGCCACCCATGAAATACATTGTTAAACATGATCAGCTGATTAGTTGTTTATTTGTGCCCTACTGTGATAACATCCATAGACTACTACTGCAGCATATGGGTCCAGGAAGTGACCCAGTCTGATTACATAATGTTGTATAATCAGCTTCAGCTGACCTTAATCTTTTATGACCCAGCTATATTGTTTAAGTTATATAAAACTATAATTCAGTGTAAATTGAGCTGATGAAACGGGTAAACATTTTATGAACTTGTAAAAATTTGGGGAAAACTTCATAAGACCTTAGAGGGTTGTGTTTTGACCCAGATTCATTAGCTGTTTTTCTTCTTCTCACGTGAGCGAATCAGGGCCATCTTGGCTGTCCTGTTTTTATTTTTATTTTGTTTATGAATGAATATTCATTTCTATTCTAACTTGTAATTTACAGGAGTAGCCACATTGAGATCAGACAGCTTCTACTATTTCCATGAAGCTGGTTACAACATTAATGTGGATCATTGAAGACCATACTGTAGGAAAGCAATATTAAGGGATGGTTATCAGAAACAGGTGGATGGTAAGTGTTTGTATTTTTTGTTATGTTTTACATTTCATTTCTTCTGTATATGTTAAGGCTTCACTTGGTGCAGAATTGCATCCTGTCTGAAAATCCTCTAATCACCAGTGTGTACACACTGGAGGATGGAGGATCTGAGTCTGGCATTGAAACCATATGTTATAATGTTATTCTCAAAAGCACCAGGTGGATGGTAGGTGTTTGTATTTTTTGTTCCCACATCTCACACTAAAGTTCTCCTAACTCGCACTATGGTTTCCCTCACTCATACTTAGGTCCCCTCATCTCGCACTAAGGTTCCCCCAACTTGCACTGAGGCCCCCCTATCTCACACTAAGGTTCCCCTTACTTGCACTTGGATTTCTGTATCTGGCACTAAGGTTCCCCTAGCTTGCACTACGGCCCCCCTAACTCACATTCAGGTTCCTCTGACTCATGCAAAGGTTCCCCTAGCCCACATTCAGTTTCCTCTTACCCACACTAACGTTCCTGTAAGTCTCACCAATGTTCCTGTATTTCGCACTTAGACTCTCTCAGTTCATACTAAGGTTCCCCTCATTCAGATTCGGTGTCCTCTAACTCTCCTCAAAGTTTCTCCAGTTCATATTTGGGTTCCCCTGGATCACATGAAGGTTCACATGGCTCGCATTGAGGTTCCCGTGGCTTACACTGATGTTCTCGTATTTTACACTGAGGCTTCCCAAGCTCACGCTTAGGTTCCCCTAACTGACATTCAGGGTACACGAACTTTCTTTTGGGTTGTCCTAATTCACATTTGGGTTGCCCTAACTCGCAGGAAGGATCCTGTTACTTACATCAAGGTTCACATAGCTTGCACTTAGGTTGCTTTCACTTGCACTTAGGTTCTCTCAGATTGCATTCAGGTACCCCTAACTTACATTAAGGTTCCCATATCTCATATTGATGTTATCCGAAACTCTAATGGCAAAATAGCATCCAGTCTGAAAGTCCTCAAAATTACCAGTGTGTGCACACTGGAGGATTGAGGATCTGAGTTTGGCATTGAAACCTTATGTAGAAATTGTGCGATGATCAGTTGCGCCCTCTGGTCAAAGTGCGGTATCTACGTATTGTGTCTTAATGTCATTCTCAAATGCATTGTGAGCCGCTCAGTAGCGCCCCTGATCGGAATGCAGTGTATTGAAAGCCTAAGAGTTTTGGGTGACATTGATGTGAGGTGTGTGAACCTTGATGTGAGTGACGGGTACCTGAGTGTGACTTGAGGGGATCTGAGTGTGAGTGAGAGTGACTTAAGTGCGAGTTGTGGGGACTTTAGTGTGAGTGGCAGGGTCGCTTTTGTGAGTTAGGGTAGCCTGGATGCGAGTTGGGGGAATCTGGAAGAGGGCAAGTGTATCGTGAGTGCGAGTTGGTGGAATCTAAATGTTTGTTTGGGAGGACTTAATGTGAGATACAGGAACGTTGGTGTTTGTTGTGGGAACCCTAATGTGGGTCATGGGAACTTTTGTGTGGTTTGGGGGGGCCTGGATGTGAGTCGGGGGAGCCTTGGGGAGAGTTGGGGGGCACTGAGTTTGGGTGGGTGGGGCTTTGGTGTGAGTTGAGGGGGTCTGGGTGCAAGATACAGGGGCATTGTTGGGAGTTGCTGGAGCGTTGATGTGGGTTGGAGGAGGCCGAATGTGAGTTGGGAGAGCCATTGTGTGAGTTGGGGGGGTCTGGATGTGAGGAAGGGGGGCCATGGTGTGAGTTGGGGGAACCTTGGTGTGATTTATGGGAGTCTGGGTGTGAGTGAGGGGAGCCATGGTGTGAGGTAGGGGGACCTTGGTGTGAGTTGGGGGAACCTTGGTGTGAGGTGTGGGAGCCTGGGTGTGAGTGAGGGGTGCCGTGGTGCGAGGTAGGGGGACCTTGGTGTGGGATGTGGGTGGTTTTTTTTTATTCTTATCAGTCATTTTATTTTTGTTTTATTTATATTTATTACAGTGTGACATATTGTCACTGGGGTTTAACGCCGGTTCACCTAACCAGTTTTCCTGGACTGTATGATAGCCAGTACTAACTTACCTTTCAACAAGGAGCTGGCAACTTCTCTACATAAGGAGGAAAATCAACATTTTTGTCAAAAATAATTTGTATAAAGAATGATCTATTTATGTTGTAGGCTATTTTGTTATATTTTCATTAATGTCTTACTTTATGTATAGGATAATTTTTGTTATTGTTTTTTATCCTATCAGTCAATATTTTTTAGTTTATTTTCACTTAAGTAAATTAGAATACATTTTAGGTGTAGGTTATTTTGTTATATTTTTGATTAATATCTTACTTTATTGATAGGATATAACCCCATGTAGAGATTGTACGATGATCAGTAGGGCCCGCTGGTCAAAGTGCAGTATCTACATATTGTGTCTTAATGTAATATTTTTTAATCTTATCTGTCAGTATTTTTTACAGTTTATTATCACTTAATGAGAATGCATTTTAGGTGTAGGTTATTTTGTTATATTTTTTATTAATATTTTACTTTTTTGATAGGATATTACCTTATGTAGAGATTGTACGATGATCAGTTGCGCCCGCTGGTCAAAGCGCAGTATCTACGTATTTTGTCTTAATGTATTATTTTTTAATCTTATCAGTCAATATTTTTTTACTGCTTAATATCACTTAAGTAAATTAGAATACATTTAGGTGTAGGTTATTTTGTTACATTTTTAATTAATATCTTACTTTTTTGATAGGATAATTTCTTATTATTTCTTATTTATTTCAGTTGTTATTGACTTATGTGTAATTTGTTTGTTTTTATGCGACATATTGTCACTGGGGTTTAACGCCAGTTTACCTAACCAGTTTTCCTGGACTGTATACCAACCAGTACTAATTTACCTTTCTACAAGGAGCTGGCAACTTCTCATATGGAGTAAAGAATGTACATTTTAGATGAAGGTTATTTTGTATTTTTTTTATAATTGTTTAACTTTATTTTGTTATATTTTTTTTATTTTAGTTTCCTGTTTTTTTAAATGTTTTTTTTTTATATTTTTTTTAGGATCATCGTTTCCTTGTTTGATAATACAGTGCAATGAGCTATCATCAAAATGGAACCATTCTTTTTTAGTGGAATGTGTAAAAGGTGAGTGTCATAATCACTTTTTGCAAAAATACATTGTTACAACAGATAACATACTAGATATGTGTAAGCTACTAAAAGTAGAAGGGGCAAGTGGGGGTTCAATTCAGTAATATGTCTGTTGTATCGGAAAAGGTAGCATGCGGGAATGCTCAAATGGCCGGTTGATATTTCTGATTTTCGGCTCATTTCTACAGCCCTGTATAAACAAAATCTTGATACTTCAATTACAAACTTTATTCAGGCCATGTGAATGAAATTCTGTTTTGATTATTTGATGCTGTTGTATTTAATACATATGTGACAGTTATACAGATTAATTCAGTGACTTCCCTGACGCAGGTTTCTTGCGTCCCTGACATGATATTCAGCCGAGGGACGCACATTGAGAGTGATCACTGCATCCTTGGGACCCCTTCCACCTCGGAATTTGCCCTTGGCATTTTCTGTGTTCTGTTTTCCACATTTGTTTTGAGGTAGAAGAAAATGAATGTATTTCTCACATTCCACATACTGCAATGTACTGGTTAACCAGAACAGCTCTACTAAGTTATTTAGTGACATCATTTACATGTTGTAACTGATTATGTACATGTGTATTTCAGGATGTTCAAAGTTATGTCACATCAAGCCGCATCTACATTTACAGATGATAAATAATTGTTTGAGCTGAATAAATCTTTGTGACAGTGCACGGTATATGACTTTAGTGTGAACGAACATTCAAGTTGTTGAAATAAATTCATCTTATTGTGAACCAGTTCCATCACCAACAGAATGATGAGGTTAGATACATGTATTATTTTTGTTATTCTTTTTTTATCTTATCAGTCAATATTTTTTTAGTTTGTTATCACTTAAGTAAATTAGAATACATTTTAGGTGTAGGTTATTTTGTTATATTTTTTATTAATATTTTACTTTTTTGATAGGATATAACCTCATGTAGAGATGGTACAATGATCAGTTGCGCCCGCTGGTCAAAGTGCAGTATCTACGTATTTTGTCTTAATGTATTTTTTTTTAACTAATGTATAATTTGTTTGTTTTTATGTGACATATTGTCACTGGGGTTTAATGCCGTTTCACCTAACCAGTTTTCTTGGACTGTATACTAGCCAGTACTAACTTACCTTTCGACAAGGAGCTGGCAACTTCTCTACATATGGAGGAAAATTAACATTTTTTTCAAAAATAATTTGTATAAAGAATGATCTATTTATGTTGTAGGCTATTTTGTTATATTTTTTATTAATATCTTACTTTTTTGATAGGATAATTTTTGTTATTTTCTTTTAATCTTATCAGTCAATATTTTTTTAGTTTATTTTCACTTAAGTAAATTAGAATACATTTTAGGTGTAGGTTATTTTGTTATATTTTTGATTAATATCTTACTTTTTTGATAGGATATAACCTCATGTAGAAATTGTACGATGATCAGTTGCGCCCGCTGGTCAAAGTGCAGTATCTACGTATTTTGTCTTAATGTATTACTTTTTAATCTTTTCAGTTAATTTTTTTTCAGTTTATTATCACTTAAGTAAATTAGAAAACATTTTAGATGTAGGTTATTTTGTTATATTTTTAATTAATATCTTACTTTTTTGGATAGGATAATTTCTCATTATTTCTTACTTATTTCATTTGTTATTGACTTGTGTGTAATTTGTTTGTTTTCATGTGACATATTGCCATTGGGGTTTAACGCCGGTTCACCTAACCAGTTTTCCTGGACTGTATGCCAACCAGTGCTAACTTGCCCTTCCACAAAGAGCTGGCAACTTCTCCACATATGGAGGAAAATCAACATTCTTATTATTGTTTTTTAATCTTATGAGTCTTATTTTTATTGCAGTTTTTGATGATTTTGTTACATTTTTCATAAATATCTTACTTTTTTGATAGGATAATTTTTGTTATTTTCTTTTAATCTTATCAGTCAATATTTTTTTACAGTTTATTATCACTTAAGTAAATTAGAATACATTTTAGGTGTAGGTTATTTTGTTATATTTTTTATTAATATCTTACTTTTTTGATAGGATATCACCTTATGTAGAGATTGTACAATGATCAGTTGCGCCCACTGGTCAAAGTGCAGTATCTACGTATTGTGTCTTAATGTATTATTTTTTTAATCATATCAGTTAATATTTTTTACTGTTTAATATCACTTAAGTAAATTAGAATATATTTTAGGTGTAGGTTATTTTGATATGTTTTTTTAATTAAAGTCTTACTTTTTGATAGGATAATTTGTTATTATTTCTTATTTATTTCAGTTGTTATTGACTTATGTGTAATTTGTTGTTTTTATGTGACATATCGTCACTGGGGTTTAACGCCGGTTCACCTAACCAGTTTACCTGGACTGTATACCAACCAGTACTAATTTACCCTTCTACAAGGAGCTGGCAACTTCTCATATGGAGTAAAATCAACATTTTTGTCAAAAATGTAAAGAATTTTACATTTTAGATGTAGGTTATTTTGTTATTATTTGAATAATTGTTTAACTTTATTTTGATAATTATTTTTTGATAATTTTAGTTTCCTGAATTTTTTAATTTTTTTTATATATTTTTTTAGGATCATCATTTCCCTGTTTGATAATGCAGTGCAATGAGCGATCATCAAATTGGAACCATTCTCTTTTAGTAGAATGTATAAAAGGTGAGTGTCATAATCATTTTTTACAAAAGAATTTATTTTGCTGTACTTTGCATGAACCTCATAGAAACACCCATTGATTCCTGACGTGGTAGTTAGTATCTTGGTTCAGATACTAAGTCCGTACAAACTTCTTTTAACAAGTCCTTTGTTTAGTGAGACACTGTTCAAGTTTTCCTGAATGTTTTAACATACGGGTGTCACTGATTGGTAAACTGCAATTATGTCTTTCTCTTGTTGTTTTGAACAATTTAACATGTCTGAAAACTGGTTTCGTCTCACTGCAATTTGAAAGTAGCCTCCCTTTAAGATTCTCTATTGGATTGTTTCCCTTTAATTCACCGTACAGATCTATTAAACTGGTTCCCATTGATTCTCTGTACATTGGTTCACTGCAACATGAAATG
Organism: Lutraria rhynchaena; assembly: GCA_008271625.1. Classification (NCBI taxonomy): domain Eukaryota; kingdom Metazoa; phylum Mollusca; class Bivalvia; order Venerida; family Mactridae; genus Lutraria; species Lutraria rhynchaena. The sequence goes on along the minus strand of VIBL01000318.1, from coordinate 403,107 downwards.
GGAACCAAAAATTCAGGGTAACAAAATTTTCATCAGAGATATTTTCCTTTAGGTTATTGTAATCATTTGTGTATGAGACATATATTTTTATATCCAAAATTGGGTGTGTCATATACATAGATGTAGCACTCCCATCCAATTTTCCCATGACTAAAAACAGATAAAATCAGGACAAATTGAATCTGTTTGTTTCTCAGAGTCAGAGTCTATGGAATGGCGGATTGAAACAACAACGGAAATAAATTTTTTGTAATTTTTGTTTAAAAACCCTTACAGTTCTGTAGTTTTCCCAGATTTATCACATATAAAGTGAAGTTTTGTACAATTTTCAGTTAGTACTCTTTGACCAAATTTATAGATTAGAAAACAGTTCTTAATTGTCTTGCAAGTTGAATGACAAATATTCTATTTTGTGTCGTATTATTGTGTAATCCATTTTCGTGATCATAATATTTAACTGCCATTTGATCAGTTGATTCTGTGTTCCATACGTTTGATCATTATCATCATTATCATAGGTTATGCATTATTTTTATCAATTTTTGACAACTATGGCATCCTATTGATCTACGATGAAATGTTTTAACAAGTATCAACAAACACATTGATGCTCTTTGCAGTAGCACAGGGTCACTCAAAATAGAATTCCTTTGAAAGACTCGGAGTAGCAGTAATGAAGAGTGCATGAATTTGCCAACTCAGTCCTTTCTGACTCTATTGATATTGATATTATGAGTCCCCTTAGTTCTCAGTCTCTGTATGATGGTTATGCCCCTACAATAGATACTTACCAGGACAGCTCAGTGCTACCTTTAGATTCTGATGAAGTTTTTCTTAATTTTCTGATGATCAATTAACATATAATTCTGATTCTATTTTGATTTAATGATGAGTCAAAAATCATTTATTAGTAAATCTGAATTCTTTGCTCTTAATGTGCATTATGTTTTGTTAAATCTATAGTTGGTAAGAATCAGTATTGAGAGGTGTAGTTTTAAAATCCCCAAATAATTTTACTTATTTGTATTTTTGTTTTGTTTTCTTATCTGTTTGATTTCTTAACAGAGAGATAGAGAGAGAGAGAGATCAGGATGCTCCGCCTCCTGGAGGAACTAAGGCAAGAAATGATGGGTCAAATTCCTGATAGAATCATTTTACCAATAACATCATATGACAAGTTAAAAAGAGTAAGCACCAGTTAGTAGACACTTCTTTAAAGAAAATGGTGGTATGAGTACAGTTTTCACCAGGCTTTCTTTTTCAGTCATGTCAGGACTCAAGTAGTAGCAAAGCCTGAATTCATTTTAAATGCTGTTGTATACGTAGAAAACTTTGGGGGCATCTATAGTCAAGCGGTTTGGGTAATTAACTGTAAATCATCTGCCCCCTCACTGCTGATTGATTCATTTTAACCAATTTATTTTAATATTCAATAATTTGTAGTTCTTACGTGATCTATTTTGATACCTATCTATTGTTATAGTAATATTTTCACAAAATGATTACCTATTTAGAAAAACAAGGTATATGTCATTAGCGTAATGATGGCCGTATTTCAGGTGGAATATCTCGGCAGAGTAGGCGGATCTCCCATCAAACAGATGGTGAGACGGTTGATGAATTTTCCATTTCAAACCAACTAGCAGTTGAGTATAACTAGACTGGTGCAAAAAAACAACAAAGCATTTGGCAATCAAAACATTGCTACAGCCATTACAAGATACATTACAAGTAAGAGAAAGCTCCTTTTCATCGATTGAAATCATTGAAATATCATTCAGAAACAGCAACTTCTATATCAGCTTCTTTTAGTACTGATACCTTTGTTTGAAAACTGACCTATTGTTACTGCATAAACATTAAAGGACAAGGATTATCTGATCCAGTTTGGAAAGTTCTGAACAATAGAATGGCAAACAAATCTCTCACAGTTTGTTACTTGGCTTTCATTTGTATGTTTAATACAACCGTCCCGCTGATACGACCGCTTTTCTAAAGTACCAAAATTTTCCCTTCTTATTTCAATGATTAAAAGGTCCAATAATACGACCGGTTCACTATTCCGTATTACGACCACTTTATTAGACCCAATCTGTAAATTACTGTTGTTTTAGGTCCCGCTATAGCGACCACGAACAAGTTGATGATTATCAGGCTGCATGTATTTCACACCTGACCGCAGGTGTTAAGTTGTTGTTGTCGTCGTTTACGACATACCAATTTACGGCATACAACTACTTTATAGCATGCGGAAATTGTTTGTAGTGGAGAAAGGGGCATCAAAACAAACAACAATTGACCAGTTTTTTAAGTGAAATTTTGTACATACTTCACGGAATAGTGTCTGAATATAAATGATGTGATGCTATTTATGAAACTTGTGACAAATATAAGTTTGTACATGTATGTATTTATGCCATGACATGTTTTTATTTAGTTTCACTTTGGAAAACAGAAAGTTCTGTGTATACATTAGAGAAATTATTAACAATTCAAATAGCCATTATTAACTCATAAATGCACACATACATATATAGATGGTATTTTGGTGTTATTTTTTTGTGGATATTCTTTGTTTTATGCTGTATTAAACTTTTTAACATGAATGAAATCTTTAAAGCTGTATACTATTTGTATTCTGTATGTAATCTGTGTATGTCGCAGTAACAGATAATGCAACAACAACAACAACAACAAAATCAAACACCAATTTTCTACCTGTAGTTGGTAGCTTTATGAAATACTCAGTGCACTTATAGACCGACTTGCTATTAAGACCACTTTTTGTCAGAACATTGAGTGGTCTTAATAGCGGAACTTTACTGTATATCTAAGCCTTTGAGAAATGAGTGGAGATGCTTCTGTAAAACTCGATTAGCTGGGCTGTGATACCTGTAAAACAGCCTCGGACTGGCATTTATTCGGATCGTTCACCAGACTTGTATCATTGTTAATGGTGACATCATTCAATATTGTCTGCATCAAATGAGGACATCACCTTACTTCTGTTTAAAATTGTGCTGGAGTGGGCCTCAGATGGGTTTCTATTACAAAAATTGGCGACAAAAGTAATAAAAACTATCAAGGTGCAGATTTTACAAAAAACGGAATTCATAGTGTACCAGTAATCAGATAACCGGAAGTATGCGGATATTGTAACGGAAAGTTTTTTATAGGGTACGAAACCAATTTAAGCATGAAAGCAACTTACCTCGTGCGATGTTTCGGTCGTAGTCTTTTCTGCTGATCAATACGATAGGTTTTAGCCTGAACTAAAACACGTCATGGTTATCATTTTGAGCGGCAAACAGCGAAATTGACATATTGGTGATGATTGGTAAAACCCAAATGACGCATGCGCAAACGCAAACCATGAATATAGAAATATATATGAAACATGGTGTGTCCTTGTTTTGGAAAAAGTACGACCCAATAAAGGGGTTTAAGAGTGCATGTTCAAGAGACGTATTACACCCGTTAGAATCATTTAGGAGTGTGGGTAAAAAAACTATTGGGTCTTGGCCCAATATTTAGGTAGGCTCCAATAAATTGTCAGTTGACCCAACAAGTCGAGGATAAGACTTACGTGTGTCCCAATATGTTGGTGATTATGAACAAAGAGCTCAAGTTAATTGTGTAATATTTCATTTTGTTGCATACATTAATAAAGAATGACAAACCTCAATTTTGCCAGGCTGCTGGTTTGCACCCAGTATTGAAAATGCATCTAAATCATGTGTGTGATTGCAGGCTCTTGAATTGCAGTGTATTACTAGTAAGATGAAGGCCATATTGCAGTTTTCCTCTTATGAGGTAGCCATGCAGACTCTAGATGAACATGAAAGGACAAATAATTGTAAATATGTTGTTGCAGCTAGGAAGAAAGGAAAGCCTCTTTCTCTAGGTACAGGATCTGTTATAGGTTCACAAATTACCTTTGCATTTATTACTTAATACTTTGTTTTACAAATTTGAAGACTACTGAGGTCGTATACTTTGGTACTGTGCTAGTTATCTGGTCAAAACTGTGGATAAAATAAATTAGTAATCAAATAATCAGCTTTGGGTGGCCAATCATTAAATATTGTTTATGTGTCATTGAATGTAATTTTCGTAATAAGCACACATTATTTTTTTTATCAAAATGGTTGTAAAAGATGAAATGGTGGGTATATGCAGAAAAGATACATCTGCTGAACAAAGTACACTGTTGTAATTTTCTCCTGAACAAAGTACACTGTTGTAATTTTCAGCTGAACAAAGTACACTGTTGTAAATTTCTGCTGAACAAAGTACACTGTTGTAATTTGAAATAACATATTGCTGATTTTCATCAAGAATTCTCAAGTCATTTACTTGAAATAGCTAAATCAGCAAATTTCAAACTAAATCAGCAAATTTTAAACACAGTCCATTTATGATATACATTGTTCTTCCACAATATGTGCAATTTTTAAAAACAGTATTTAGCTGTACTAATATATGAGAATGTCCAATTGTTAACACAGCAAAATAAGATTTTGTGTGGATATTTTGGTTGGGAGGGTGTAGAACTTTATAGCTACACAAGACTGTAGTATGTGTACAGCCTTAGTAGATCTGGTCCTGCTATATTTAAAAAATGTTTTGAACTTTATTTAATTTCTTACTTCCATGATATTGTTTATTGTTCAGTTCATATTGTTATATGCCTGTGAAGGTCTCATTAACCTAAAACATGAGGCTCATTTATTCCCACTCCAAAGGATTGAAGAAAACAATCCCTGTATTTGTTTGAATTTTAAAATGACATTTTTTTGACACTGTTTGGAGCACATTAACATTAGAACAATTAAACTTATACAAATTTATACTTAAAACCTTTTTTTTTTTGAAAAATGGAAAACAGATGGCAAGTTGGATTTGTTGTAACTCATACTTGAATCTTTTTATTTCTTTTATGCTGTAAACAGCAGTATATACCTACTGTGAACACAATTGTGGAGATCATTTGCAATGCTTTGTTGGATCTCCCAAGTCTTTTCACTGGCCCAGTTAGCTCCATTGGTAGGGTTACTGACTTTTTAGTAGGTTCAAGTCCTACACTGGGCATGTGCCATTTTCTCAACTTCATGGTAGATCTCTGTGATTGTGTGCCATGTCTGTGTTAAGAAAAATAGTTAGGAGCTAATGATACCTAATATCAGTTGAAATGCAAATTGTACTTATTGTTACCTGACAGGCTTGTTGTAAAATTTAATATTTTGTTATCATAGTTCATTACTTTCATTTCTTGTATGGTAGTCAAGGAAACTCTGATGGAACAGATGTGTTTACCTAGACTCATGAAGAAATTAATGCTGGAAAGGCTGTTTTGAACCACTATAACAGTACTCTTCCAAGATAACTGATATTCTGAGGCAGCAGCAAGGACAAATGTTATGGAACTTGTAGAACACTTTTGGTGTAACAAAAAAAATAGTAAAGAAGGTTAAATTGGAACAAATGCTGCTGAAATTTTCATGAGGTGGTCACTATTGCAGGAAGTTGTGTCTACGTAGATATGAACAGTACAAGAATACCGATGCCACTTGTTTGGAAAATTAAACCAGCAACACGTTAATACACGAGGTATTAAGAAGAAGAAGGAGCTGAAACCTTTTTCCCTCATCACATTTAACTTGTATAGATACCGTATAGGACATATTGCAGTATTTTACTATGTTGCTTATATTTTATAAGGGAATTAGCCTTAATGCATTTGTGTATCTTCTCTTGTGTATGGCTTATGTGATTTATCAAACAGTAAGTCTGCTTAAGGGAGGGTGTACTTATAGCAGCCCTATGGTTTTCTTCCTTATTTTCCTATTTTCAGGACATACAAATAGCAGTTCACTGGTTGATTTATTAAAAACCTATCACAAGCTGATTACTAGACACTGAGGCGGTATTTACATTGTTCTGTATTACTTGTTCATGCTGTTCTTGTTACATTTTTAGCTCACCTGAGCATGTTGTGTTAATATTCTTGTGTACACACTTTTGAGTGAATCTTCATCAGACCTTGTCAGAATGTTCATCTCAATGATATCTTAGACAAGTTCGAACATGGGTCATCTGGGTCAAAAACTAGGTCACCAGGTCAAATTATAGAAAAACCTTGTTAATGCTCTAGGGGTCACAGTTTGGATTGGATCTTCATCAAACCTTGTGAAAATGATTGTCTGAATGATATCTTGTTTAAGTTTGAACGTGGGTCATCTGGGATTAAAAACTGGGTCACCAGGTCAAATCATAGAAAAACCCTGTTAACACTCTAGGAGTCACAGTTCTGATTGTAGGTTCACCAATCATGGTCCAAATGCTTTTCTTAATGATATATTGGACAGGTTCAAAAATGGATCATCTTGGGTCAAAAACTAGGTCACTAGGTCAAATCTTTGGAAAACCTTGTTAACCATCTATAGGTCGCAGTTTTGATTGGAGGTTCACCAAACCTTGTCAAAATGATTATCTTAATGATATCTTGGTTAAGTTTGATCATGGGTCACCTGGGATCAAAAACTAGGTTACCAGGTCAAATCGCAGGAAAACCATAAAAGTTACAATCTTCGCTCAGGTGAGCGAAAAAGGGCCATCTTGGCTCTCTTGTTCAAATGTATTTTTTATACAGAAGCCAGAACATTTCATCATGCTAAACAAATCCACATGTCAAGAGTTTAGCCCATGTCTTTAGGTTATGATTGAAGGGGTATGTTAAATCATTTTCCTTCTAAAAACTGACATAGGAAACTACAGTTGTCTTTTTGCTTTTTCAAGATCACTTGATCTACTTAAGTGTTCTGTTTGGCTGTAACTTAAAGAATTCTGAAGGAATGCATGTGCAAAGAAAGAAGTACAGTATTTTATTTTAAAAAGACATCAGTGTTTATGAAATTTATGAACATTGTTATATTTTAAAACTTTCTTCTATAGATTTAATTTATTGCTATTGCATTTCTGTTGAAAGTTATGATTGAAATACTCATGGATTATGAGCATTGTATATTATTTTATGACCTGGTCCATATTTCAGTAAATGGATTTTCATGACATTGTCAACTATGTTTCGGTGTATAGTCATAATTGATGAAACTGTTTGAAGTATATGTTTGCATTATTCTTTTTGACTGAAGATTTTACTTCCTTGGATGAATACGTTGTGAAATTCATTGATGAAAGAGGTGATATACCTTTCTCATTTGATGGTAGACCTTTCGTCCAGTTGGGTTCAGAGATGAGGCAGTGCTATCAAGGACCCAGAAGAAAGAAAAGGAAGATTGGAGTTATGGTAGTTAATCAATCAAGTTTATATTTACTATGTTGCTTATAACATTTGTTAACAAACAAACTTGAAATTTTGATCAAAGTGTAACAGTTGTCACGACGATCAAGTAGAATCAAATAATCTTTCCAGACTCAAAAGTTGGCAACAATCGATTTTCATTCCAGAAAATCAATATCACTACTGTAAATTTCTTAAGGTTAGTTAAATAAAAAGTAGACTAATTAAAAAGGCAGTGTCTTATTTCCTATGGCAAACCATTGTTTATTAAAAAATTAGCTTGGTTTATGCATTATTAGGCTCAGAATATTTTTGATTATTTACTGATTTTAATCCATGAAATACGTTTGATTCAGATTGATTATAATTTTGGTCCAATTTTCAATCACCAGCTGTAAGACTGGTACTTTGGTTGAAGAACTAGTAGTGTATGTATTACATATTCAGCTCCAAAGATTATGTTCTCCATCCCACTGCCAGATGTTATCATGTCTTACGTTTTATAGGTAATGTCTGCTATTCATGTCATAATATTTGTTTTCACTCATTTTAATCAAGATACCTGCTTTTGATTGTCAGGAAACAACTGATTTTCATTATGCACCTAAGCAGAGACTAGTACAAACTTCTAAGAAGGTTGCGTGCACTGCCAAAGTAAAATTTCGTTTTATGATGAAATTTCCTGTTTTTAAGGTCAGTTGTTGTTTCCCTACACATAGTTTGAACATGTATTAATTGGCAAATTAGTTGATTGCATGTGTACGCAACATTTTTGTGCAGAAATCACAAAATAATATTAGATCTATATTTAGGTAATGCATGTTTGTTTAAAATCATCAGTCACATAGAATATTTACGGATTTCTTTAAATTTTAGGTATGTTTTAGATGAAATATTTGAACATATTTACATTAACACAATTTTTACACACCTTATTAAATATGTAGTTCTTTTTATTGCCATATTATGTCATGCTCGATATAGCATGTATTTTGGTCAAACAATACCAATTACATTACTTTCAATGTAAATTGTACATTGCATTGATGATAATAAATTTCTCAAACCATGCATGTACTGTTCACATATATAACTGATGCTTTGTTCTTACAGATAATGACTTTCTCAAACCATGCATGTACTGTTCACATATATAACTGATGCTTTGTTCTTACAGATAATGACTTTCTCAAACCATGCATGTACTGTTCACATATATAATTGATTCTTTGTTCTTACAGATAATAACTTTCTCAAACCATGCTGGTACTGTTCACATATATAACTGATGCTTTGTTCTTACAGATAATAACTTTCTCAAACCATGCTTATACTGTTCACATATGTAACTGATGTTTTGTTGCATTTATATGCATTCTGCCATTAAAAAAATCTGTTAGGTAAACAATTATAAAACAATAATTGCATTTTGAATTATAGGTTTCAAATGTTTATTGATGAGCCAACAAGAATACAAAATGTTAAGATATACATCAACATCACCATTTTATTTACATTTAAACATCTGCTGATGTGAAGATGACCAAACTGTAAACATCATGTATACATGATGCATTCATAATGTGTGATTTTTATTGAATGTACATAATCATATATTTTGTTAATTATCTTCTTTCCATGTTTCTTATTGTACAACTAATGTATACAATTTTCCATGACTAAATATCTCCATACATGGGATTATAAAGATGTTGAATTGAATTGACCATATTGATGAGTCATACTAACAATCATTGAATGTATCTAACTGACAGAAGATAAACCGGTGTATAAATTGTTGTTAATATGATAAAGCAACAAATTTGAGTAATAACTTTATTGCTTCTAAAACAGTTAAAAGCTGATTATACTGAGAGGGAAAACAGAAAATGGTTGAACGGTTGCGTCAAGCTGACTTGGCAGACGTGGAGAAACTTTTGATTGTGTACATGAGATATTGTGGTTAACATCATGACCATGATTTAGGACAGGTAATGTGACTGATGTTATTGTCTCACCATGGAATTTAGTTTAGTTTTTGATAAAAAATGTATTCACACCATCGTATTTTTTCATTTTAACGTTATAAGGTCTATAACAGAACAGTATATCATTAGAAAAGTTTATTGTTCCAAACTTCACAGTAATTCATGTTACAACAAACATAAAACAGTACACTTGTTCATTATAAATGTATTTCAGTTCTGCATTAAGGGGATACTGTAATCTGTAATACATGGTGTCCGAGAAGAAAGGTAACACTTTCAGGAGCTAATAACTTCACTACTGTTAAAACTATTGAATTTACGTCACATTTATTTTGCTGTAAATTCGTATGTCAAATGTCACTGTCTTATATAAACAATCAGCAACATGTGAAAATTTGAAATAATTCTTATGGTTGATAATTTTTATGATTCGACTTATGAATTAATTTATGTTAATTTGTGTCAGCAAGATGATGCTCATATATAGACTTCAGTCAGTGTATGTAATTATTCATGCAGCATTGTATGCTTGTGCTTATGATACTCCATATATGATGTTTGTGAATGACTTTACTAATTATGGAAGTGAATGTTATATTGATGCAGGATGCTAGATTCATTCAACGACTCCACGAAACTGTTATTCATGAAATAAGGAGGTTGGTAAAAGAGGAGGGTGTGCGATCTGCTGATGAGGTTAAGACATTGCTTAAAGTATTCCTGAAAAAAGAACAAGATTCCTTTGTCAAAAGTGGTAGCCTGAAACCGACAGTGCAGGACATACGTAATGATATGTACTTGGTATTACATGATAAGTTTGCTTTAAACAAGGGGTGTTAAAATGTATGGAACGGCAAAATCAAGCAGACTAGATTGGTCGTTCCAGAACTATCTGAACACCCTTCGTTTATCATTGACTCTTTATATTTCCTGTTTCAGTATCTTGTGATGTATAAGTAGAATTTTTGTATGTCTGTCAAAAGAGGGTCATATCATTGGAACACCCTCGGCAGGTAGGCTTCATCCATAATTGTGCCCCCTGTCTCTCAGTAAAGCTGTTAAATTAGATATTTATCAATCTTTTTGGGAATGTTTATGAGTATGATGAGTATGTTTGAAAGGTTGGAGAACCGCTCACACAAATTGCTTCAGGCACTTCTGATAACGGTCTTTGATTTGTTTGAAATAAGCCCTCTGCTTTCTTAAGTCAAACAGTTATAACAAGATTTTCACACAATTTGATGCAAATGTTTATGGACTTACTGTCTGGGCCAAGTGTGATGACCGCACAAATCACCTTAATAAGCCCTTCCATTGTCCAAAAATGACCAAGTAAGTCTTGTCAGGTCACTAAGTCAAACAGTTCTAATCAGATGTTCACCGAACTTGATGCAAATGTGTATGGGCATTGCGTCTTGGACAAGTTCGGTGACAGCACAAATTACCCAGGCACTTATGAATTATTGCCCTTGCTTTCTTGAAAATTGGCTGTGTAGGTGGTATAGTACAACATCTCAATTCATGAACATGCATTAACCTCTATAAAAAAAGTTAACTGCAAATGGATAATTTTCTATGTATGTTTTAATCCACCAAGTGTATCCCAATGTGTAATTTGTGGTATGTCAGCATGACATGTTCCCATAAATACTAGTACTTCTACCAATCTTGTATGGGTTATTGTAGCAGTACCCAAGGAGATGATCTTTCACTGCTTGAAAATAAAAAATGTCCAGTGGAGCAAGTAGGACGGATGTCTAAGTTTTAGTTGTTATTAAAAGGACTGATATGCCGTGTTTACATGTTCGGAATTATGATAAAACTTAGCTTTTTTATTCTTCAGTAAAACTTTTTCTGAACTTAAGATAAATGATTGAGTGTGGTGTTTATCTTTACAGATGATGACCAACAAAAACTGATCCAACAAATTCAAACATGACAAATGCCAGCAGACAGATTTTTATTTCATCCTGTGTAAGTTTTATTGTTCACTGTTATGTTTTGAAAAGTACAGTGCTACACAATTATATCAGATAATTTACTGGCCACTGGCCTGTTGAAACTTACAACTGATATACCAGAATAACTATTTACATAATATTTATGTAGGTGCCCTCTAGTAATCACATCGTCTATTTGTCAACATTTCTTTGTGATGCCATAACTGATAGACACAGGGCTTACATATTGCGTTTATACACAGTATATATTGTCAAGATGGTCCTGATATTTTCAATGTCACAAGACTTGGTGTTAAAATAGATGTAATACATGGCAGAATATAAACTAACCAATGCGGGGTTCAAACCCATGACTTGCTTGCAAGTCGGCTGCTCTACCACTTGAGCTAATCAGACTGACAAGCATACAAACTACAATAAACACATATATATATGCACACAGCCCTGTTAGATACTTTGCCTTTTAAACACAAACTTAAGTAAATTGGCAACAAATATCTGATACATTGATGCATGCATTGACAATGTGTGTTAAGTGTTTCATTTTAACACATTGATCTATGACCTAATGTTATTTCTATGTGTTTTTATACACCAGTATACTGACTTCATTATTTTAACACATTGATCTATGACCTAATGTTATTTTTATGTGTTTTTATACACCAGTATACTGACTTCATTATTTTAACACATTGATCTATGACCTAATGTTATTTTTATGTGTTTTTATACACCAGTATACTGACTTCATTATTTTAACACATTGATCTATGACCTAATGTTATTTTTATGTGTTTTTATACACCAGTATACTGACTTCATTATTTTAACACATTGATCTATGACCTAATGTTATTTTTATGTGTTTTTATACACAGGTATACTGACTTCATTATTCACTCCCTATTGTTGATGTATGAACTTTCATCTTGATGTATACTTTCAATCAACTTGTTAGTTATTTTAGCAATCACTGTGTTATTCTACACTTTTTAATTATAAGAGTATTGATGATGATGGAAACCTATCAACTCTACTGTTTGTGCATCAAACAAATTTACGAAGGAGACTCCTCTATAGGTATGGCCAGGAGATGGTGCTGATCGACGTATAAGACCATGAAGTACAACCTTCCGTTGTATTTTCTTTCAGTCATGACAAACACGGGGTACGTGTTGGTTGGTTCGTTTATTGTTGGCCATGACAACAGCACTGATATTAGTGAGTCATTACAAGTGATAAAATCCTGGAACACTACCTGGAGCCCAGAATCGTTCATGTGTGATTTAGACCAAAGGGAGATCAATGCTTTGGAGAGTGTATTTGAAGGTAACATCATACATTAAAAGTAACAGGACTTTATAGTGTTTGAAACTTTGTTCCACGAACACATTTTAATCTAAGCTTTAGATAATGTTCTTATAGAAGAATATGTTCTTATTTGAAGCAATTCTACAGAATAACAAAGAAATAAAACCAGCATTGGGTCAATATCCTCAGGTGTGTTTACCTGTGATGCATATGTTGCTATAGAATGTGAACACGACAACAAAACACCTAGAAATGAAAGAATATGCATTTACTGTAATAATGATACAGTGTAACTTCCGAAATCCACACCCTCTGAAATCTAGAAACTTCTAAAATCTGAACAATTTTTAAAGTCCCAAAATTTATTCTTCTGTTATACAAACTTCCAAATTCCAAAACTTCTGGATTCTGAAAGCAATTTTCACAAAATTTAGTTTATATCAATGCATTTGTTTTGCTATAAATGTTTTTAACATAATTAATGCAATGGATATATTGAATTGAAAATGTATGGTAACTGTACATCACCTTAGAGATGCTCACCTTCGATTTTAAATATGTTTATTCAGACCTGTGTTCAATTACAATTAAATTATACAAGAATAAACTAAAGAATAGTAGAACTTTTTTACAACCCCCGTAGAGTGTACCATCCTACCATTATGTTAGTACTTCAATATACATCTACAGTTGCTTTAAATTTTCAGAAATCAGATGTATTTGGATTTCCTCAGATTTTTTCTATAACACTTTTAATGTATTATTTTGACAAAAGCAAAAATTCCACTGGGAAAGTTGTGTATGTATACTAAATCCATGCAAAACTGATGTTTTTTATTTATTTTTAGTGTATGGAATTATCATATTTTATATTGAATATTGATGATTTTGCACCAGTACAAATATCATATTGATAATTCTGACCAATAAAGCTCTCTATTGATTTCATAAGGTGAAAGAAACTAACCTACTACATCATTGATAACCTATAATAGCATATTAACAATATTTTCATGTTCATTTCTATTTATCTGTTTATTATGGTGCAGGTGTCTCTGTGTTTATGTGCCTATTCCACCGTGAACAAGCCTGGAATAGGTGGCTCAGAAAAGATACAAATAATGCAAAATCAGGCAAACCTGAAGCATTGACATTGTAAGTACCTTTTATTGATTTTTAATGCATTATGAAATAAATAAACGGTTGTTATGAGGAAGTTTTACTCACTTTTAATATATTACATGAAGAGCCTTCTCTTCTATACCTCATTATTTATATATCTGGTGCTTAGCTTAGACTTGATAATGAGTAAAACCACACCTGGATCTGTAATAGTAGATGCATTTGAGCATCTTTTATTACTAAATATTTTGTTTATTCTTAAATTGGCAATGGTTTTCAAAAATCCAGATATGAATATTCATAAACTTGACTTGCTTATATGTGCTAGATAACACATCAGTGTCGTTGAATAATTTTATCTACAGTAATGAATGTTCCATGTTATAATTTGTTCTTAGGTATCAGATAAGTCAGTGTTGTTGAATTAGTTTGGCTAGTAATAATAGTGTCTGATCATTAATTCTAACACTGACATCAACTTCTCAACATAAATGTACCATTCGTAAAAAGAACCTGCAAATTCTAAGCGAAATGCAAATCTGAGGTCCCAGGGGTTAGAAATGTTAACTGGGGCGAGAGATCTGATGTATAATCTTGAAAATGATTGCGTACTTCAGGAGATGAATGATTTGTGTGGTGTACTGGAAAAGCTATGACGAAACAGCCCTGTTTTAGCTTCTTATTCACTGTCTGCCAACAAGAAGTCAAAGAAGCCTAGATTAAACACAACTGGTCAGGCTAGAAATGAACTGCAGTTTCCTAACAAGGTTCCCTTTAAGACAGGTAAGGTGGACAGAGGTAATTTGAATGGTTTATTTCTCTATTTCACTGAAACATTGAGCTCAATTAAGTCATTATCCAATATAATAAAAATTCAGATCTTCTACATGACATAAAGATCTGACCATCACCAAGACAGGCTTTGTTTCATGCTGAATAAGATTTTCCAGAAAAAACGTTTAAAGTAAGCCAATGGTGAGACCCTTTATTTCTCAAATATTGACCATTGTCAGTCTGGCGGCTCTCAGCATGATCAGATGTTAACTCCTGATATAGTTTGGTTTATACCAATTTAATTGGCTCGTTTGTGAAACAAGTTCATGTAGCTTATATTAATCACACTATAGTGCACTTCCTGGACACTACACTAATACCATGTCCAAATGACAAGATTGTGAAATCAGTGATCGGAGCCCGGTTAACCGGGGATTTGAACTCTTGACCTTTAGACTAAAAGTCTGGATGCTTTACCTTGGCACCACAATGCCTCACTCAGTTGAACGTTCATATGTTCAACCTCTATCCAAAGATGACAACATTTACTATTGGTATACTGTCCTTTTTTCTGGCTTTCATCTGGCAGGTCCTGAGGCGTAAATACAACATTGCATAAATCAGCCGTCATGCTGAAGACTGAAAATGATTTTTGTCAATAATTGAAATTTTGACCACATGATCATCAATTGTAGAATAACTGTAATCAGTATAACATGTACTGTATAGTTTAAATGTTTGCTGGATCTAACTGAAATACAAATCACAAAGTTGCCGACTCGATTTCCGTGATTTATATACCCGAACAGACCTAGAGTTTTAATCTAAACTCATCAAACAATGCAAATCAGCCAAAAGAAAACGTCATTTTGCTACTCTGCGTATCATAAAAACTATAAGGTAAGTCACTTGCCATTTTTTCGATTGACGGAAGTAACGGTATCCAGCCTGGGTCCCGGCATTCCTTCTGAAATGCGTCCTCTATTCGTCAAACCCAGTGAAAAAAGAACAGAAAATGATATGTCTGTTTATAAGTAAAATATTAGTTATGGTTGATGTTTTCGTTGTTAATATCTCAATCTGGAAAAAGGATGTCATGTTATTTTTACAGGAAGAACAACTGTGGAACTGTTTACAAAGTGCAGTTGATACGTTACACAACATACACAAGTGAGATGAAGCCACTCCAAGTTTCAATAGATGACATGGCTCATCAGCGGACGTAGTATGTAGTCGCTCTCTCGAGCATATTTTTATGGAGCTAGGCCTATGTTCTTTTTTGGGAGAAACAATCGCTTTATATATATAATATAAACAGTGCGTATAGACAGAAATAGTCCAGCGAATAAGTTTGTTGTAACTTTATCTAGGAGAGGTTATATTTGTATCAGTATACATGTAAGGTCTGTTATGAACCCTTGAAAAATTGGTGAGATGGTTATTGAAAACATTTTGTGTTATCCTGGTAATATAGTAACTTGCACGACTTGCAAAGAATTTTTCAGTACATCATAATTGACTTTAAGAAGTCAACATAATATGCAAGCATAGTAATATCTGTCACAGTCCGAGCGGTTGAAACATTTTAAATGTACATTCATATATTCAAAATCTAAATGTTTACACTCAATATTGAATGAACAATGGAGGTAAGTATATACAATAAAAATATTGAGAAAATCGACTTCTCTCCCCTTCCACCTTTGCTAATCACAGGGTTATTTGGTAGCTGTCTGGGTTTTACATACCCTTTTATGAAAAATGTCATTTTTCCTCCATATATGGAGAAGATGCCAGCTCTTTGTGGAAGGGTAAGTAATTACTGGTTAGTATACAGTCCAGGAAAACTGGTTAGGTGAACCAGTCTCCATATATAAATGAAAATTGTTGAAAAATGGCGTAAAACCCAGTGACAATAAGTCACATAAAAACAATAAAAAAAAACAGAAATCATTATTTTTACTTACACTTCATGTTGTATATAATTTGTGGGGCAATTTATGATACTATCAGTAACAAGTCTTTATTAAGGACTTTTTACTTTTTATGTTCTTTTATTTGATGAATATATTCAAGTTATTTCAATATTAATTAAACTTGTTACTTTGGGAAACACTTTATCAAATTATTTAAGATGTTGTGTAATGTATATGTTAATACGTTCACCACTTCCATGCCGTAAGTAACACATGATAATCGTGGGTATGTCTTTGTGATGTGTCTTGTAGTGTTGTTCATTTTGATGAATCTGGAGTTTGTTCTGTAAAATCTTGCTACTCACTGAAGAATCACATGACTTCTGACGCTTAAGTTCTGTCTCTTCAGCAGTTGCCTAAATAGGAATACACAATTACATTCACCAGCTGATTTAACTTAGTTTCTACATTGCATTTAGTAGGTGTGTAAGTAGTCAATTTTTGATTTGATATGTATCTATAAATTCAATATTTCAGCGGTTGGCACAAGAAAATTTAGAGCATGCACATAGTGAATCTTTGAACATTTGAGACTGTTACAAGCATTTAAGGTATTTATCATTTCACCCATGTCTTGCAAACTTCTTAACAAATTGATAACTTCTTGTGAATAACTGTGTATTTGTAACAGTCCAAGAGAAGAAAAACTTAGCTAATTTCTGTATGATTCTTTAACCTTTAGGCAAATGACTTAGGCATAAAAACATTGTTTGTTTCTAGTTACCAAACCTACCCTAATTATATAAAACATCAATTTATTGTAGGAAATTTCTCTCTTACAGAGTGGAAAACATTGTGGCAAAAAAAAAGTCATTACTCATTACAAGCAATGGCTTCTTTTGTCGCATTGTTTTCAAAAGTCGTCTTCTTCATATGCAGGAAATGCAGTATTATGAGGCAAAGGGTTAAATTATTTTTAAAGCTGTGCCTGTGGTTCAGTGGTTAGTGTGCTGGACTTGTAACCCAGAGATCTGGGTTCGAATCCCAGTCGCAGCAGGTTATACCCTTCTATGAAAATTTGACAAAATGTCAATTTTCCTCCATATGTGGAGAAGTTGCTGGCTCTTTGTGGAAGGGTAAGTTAGTACTGGTTAATATACAGGAAAACTGGTTAGGTGAACCGGTTGCTGTATATAACTGAAAAATTACTGAAAAACGGCGTTAAACCTCAGAGACAATAAGTCACATAAAAGCAAGATTTTAAGGGAATCATTGATTTTCCTTTGGTTTATACTAATTTATTTTAGCTCGATTGTGAAACAAGCAATTTTGCTAATATTAATCACACTCGAGCCCGCTTCCTGGACACTACACCAGTACTGTGTCCGAAAAATGGAATTATGAAGTTCATGAACGGAACCCGTCATAGCCGGGATTCGAACTCAGGACCTTCGGATCAGAGGTCAGACGCTTTACCTCTAGACCACGGTGCCTCACTTTATTGAAGTGTATAATGAATGATGTATATAGATTGACTGGATCTACTGCTTGTAATTAACGGAAGGTAGTGATTGTTAGAACAATACATTTAAGGCTGATGATATGTAGCTTTTTGTCCAAGACCAAATATATCCCCTCAAATAGTTTCACCAGCCCTGTAAAGGTAAAAGCTAACAATTAGTCAGGTGTATTGGGATCACTCAGATCTATGGTATAGTGGTACAGGAAATGATTAATGAGAGCAGGTAAAGCCAGTATACACATGAAAAAAAATCTGAACATTGTCTTATCACATGGGAATCAGACAAAAAGTTGACCAGCACACATAGGGTCAGTTAACATGACAACATAGAATAAAACATCCGCACATGGAAGGTAATGGTCAAATGTGAGAAAACTCCAATAATTAAGTGATACATGTAATAACAAATGAATTTTAAGAAAAAGCAGTAAAATTCTATGTTCATATCAATACATACAAAAGGATAAAAAGTATAAATATGAACATGGACAAGTGTCTGTTTCAACAGCTACCATCCAGACACAAAAATATACGAATACACAAGTATATGAATGAACAGCTGAGATTTAGACACTAAAATTAAACAAATACATGAATGCAGGCCATGGACAGGTCAGTATAAACAGCTGTGGTTTTGATTGGCAGAAATCCAGCATCTACGGTGATAATCATGCATAATACCTTTGTAACTATTAAATGAAGCTAAGAGCAGAACCAGGCAAATATATGGGCACAAAATTCTGTAATTCCAAAATAATTTGTAATCAGAAAATAAAATGCACAACTACACAAAAGACTATTTTACTAACTCATACTGGTGCTCAACCATTATTTGTATATAGTATTTAAAGATAAGGACTTTATTTCTATATTTGATCATCTTTTGCAGTTCTTGAAGAGATATGGAACATCCTTCTGAGGATCAAATGGTAAACATCTGTCCATACATCATAAGACATAATTCATTTCACTATATTATAGGAAATCTGTCAGATGAGGTGAGAGATGTTAGATTTAATTTTTTTCTGAATACATGCATACATAGATAGTCTGACAACAGAAATATATTCAGCATTACTGTTCAGACAAAAGTTCCTATTGTTTCATATGCATATAATTCTTCAAAACTCAATTTTCCTTTTGCTCTTACATAATAAATAAAAAATATATATATTATCCCTTTAGTTTGCTCACTGAACTGACAATGTTTTTCCCATAGCAATAATGTAGCAGCATGACCTTCTGGTTCCATGTTATTTGTGCCTTTCAAACAACTGCCTGTTTTATAATAATATTTTAGGTCATAGATGCTAGTCTTCATCTTAGCTGTAAGCGTGATTCGAGAGCACTCCATGTGTGCTGTGTTGTGTAGACAGCTGTTTTTTCAGGACATGAAGAGTTCCACAACTGCTTGAGAATGGTGATTTATTTAATGTTATTCATCTTGAGATAATCAATGGAATATTCCTGACTGTGTACATTGAAGTTGACAAATTCTTATACCCCTATCAAACTTCACAGGGCATATATTGTGAAAGCATTATCTGTCCGTGTGACTGATAAAAGATGGAGTGCCTTTATGCTCATTTAAAAAAAAATACTAGAGGCTGTGACACTTGTCTATCAGGCAAAATTGATATAATGGTTGGTACATTTTTCCAAATAAATTTAAATTTGACTTCTTGCTAATCTGTCCAAAGCCTTTGAAGCTTTTAAATGAGATAAAAAGTACATATAAATGTATCTAGGACAATATGATCCTAATGACATTACATGTTATTTTCTATGGGCGGAACATGAAAAATAGTAAAAAAAATCATAAGATTAATGATGAATTTAATTTATTCAATTTATTCAATTTAATTAAAATTATTCTCACTTTAACAAATTAAGTATTTGATAATTATTTTAGTCAATTGTTTTGGTATTGAATAAAACAATACAGTCTTTTCATAGTTATATCACTGTAATATGTTAATGAAGTGCGAAATCATGAACAATATTATCACGTTAGTAACATCAATTTTCTTATATATTGATGTGATTGCGTTTTGTTTTGGAATTAATATAAATTGTCCAAGTAGGCAAGGCCCAAAACTAATAATCATTTCCAATGATATAATCCTGGCAAAATGAAGATACCTGTCATAAAGCCCATTTTGTTAGTTGATATTACCATGTTCTGATATTGTTACATTTCTTTTTTAATTCTAGGTACAGCTGTCCACCTGTGAAATCATTATTGGAGTTGTTAACGAAAATCATAGTTACTGGACCGTAGTGGTATAAACACCATTAATTTTATTTACAATTTAATTGTACAGTTTTATGTTAAATATGTAAGTCCAAGAGGACCCCTGTTTGGCCCTTTGTAGGGGCACTTGTCTTCCAGGACAGAAATTGTCTTCAATCAGTGAACACATTCACATTGTGTAGCTAGATGAAGGTTAACACATACTAAATAGTGTAAGCACTGGTTACAAGCCTAAGTGTTTGTTCAGGGAAATTGGTGAGATAAACCTCCCTTCTTGCTCCAAATATGTCTGAAAAATGTCAGTTGTTGAAAACTAACACAAACAACCAAATCAGTATGTTAATGTTGATTATGCATTTTTGTATTTGTAATTTATTCAACATGTAATTTGGTTAGCATGATGAATATTTCAATTTCCAAATTTAATTACCGTAACAGATTAAAATATTAACCTATGTTTTATTTCAGATTGTGCAGCCAAGTAAGAAAAGTATTATATACATGAACCCTCTTGGAGAATTGCATATCGGGGAAGAGAATATTCTTCACAGATGGTTGTAAGTATCATACTATATGGCACCTGTACAATGTCCATCTTGAATTTTTTAACAAGAATCTTGCTGGCAAAACGCATAATACGCGGCTGATATTGTGGATTAACTGTTGACGTTTATCTCTGTCTCTGCCAGTGTGAAGTATGACTAGATGAGTACCACTTGCAGGAGTTGAAGTATTTACTGTTCTATCTTAAAAAAACAATTTGGCTTATATCTGATAGGTCCCTATGTGTGCTTGTGTTTCTTTCTTTTATATACATGAAGAAAAAGTTTATGTTATTGTGATGAAATGTTTTATCAGTGCAAAATGTTATATAGTTATTGTATATTTCATTGTAGTATAACCTCTGTGTTTTCTTCTTCTAACATGTATCAGTTTTGTTTCATGATTATATAGCACATCAACATACTGTGCATGTGGAAAGAGTGCTCTATACATTTAGAATAATAATGATAATGATCATGATTAATTAATCTTTAAGTTAAATACCTTTGCAACAAATGATTGAATCCACTTTTTACTTGTTGATTTGTTACATATTTGTCACATGAAGTGGTTTGCAAACTTTGTTATATGTGGCATTTATATTTATTTGGAATTGAAGGAAAAAAATCAAATCAATTATCTTGATCTTGTTATTATAAGTGAATATTTGGCCTCTCTCTTTGAGTGGATATATGAATCACAAATATTTGCTTCTATGTATCACTTTTAAATACAATTTGTATTTCTCTAATTTATTTAGCTCTGTCATGAATAGTAGATACAGAGAAGGTCTAGAAACTGTTAGACCTGATAACTGGAGTTTAGACAGTGTTCAGCATGCTAAACAGACTGATGGATCATCATGTGGACTATACTGTATACAGGTAAAGAAATAGGACTGATGGAAATTGGAAGTGATATTATAAACCATCCATGTAAAGCAACTATCCATAATTGAAATGGATATAACATTATGATACTTCTTGCTTCAGCCGTTACAAATGTTAATACCATGGAGTTTGTTGTTTCATTATGCCCCTTCTAAATGAAAAGTGCAGAATATATTTAACACATTGTCCATGAGCTGTTCTGTCCTTCCTGCTTACTTAATTTAAACCTAGTTGATGTCTGGTTTTGTTTATATATCACTGTGTGATTCCAGTTTCCAACGGTTTCCTTTTGTTTGATTTGTTATGTATTTGATGTTGCTTCAGTTAGCTAAAAATGTCCTGAAAGGTGACAGTTTGATGTTCAAGTGGTCAAGGGAAGAAGTTACAGCACAGCATTACAACTTAGCCAGACAACTTTTGTTAGGAGGGAGTTGGTAATCAATTTCAGTAATTAAGAAACAAATGAACTGATTCATTTATTAAAATTTTCCTTATTCATACTTTGTGCTTTTAAAATTAATTAGCTGTATGCTAGTTTTGCAGTTGTAAGTCTTTTGGCCATTGACATGTTCATTTGAAAAATGATTTCACAGACTCCAGTACAAACTTCAAAGAGTCACTACTCAAAATAGAACAAATATTTTTGGAAAATCTTTAGTGAAACACTTTCTGTTATGAAGATTTTCAGACTGTATGAAATTCATGAAAATCTGACCACTCAATTTGGAGATACAAAAAATGTGGTATTACAGGTCCAGAGTTCGCAGAAAATATACATTAGTCTACTGATTAGGACAAATTTATGGCTGTACAAATTTATTTGCCACACTGTATTATAATGAAAGGAAAATTCATGGAAAACAGTTTTTTTTAATAGAAACATTAATAAATTAACAACCCTGCAAACATTATTTGCTACGTGTCAAATCAATAACTTTCAAACATTAATGCTTTAGGCTTTTTATAATTTTCAGTTTTTATTGACAAAAACTTGAACTACAATGCCAGGAGATATGAAGATATTGACAATGAAAACTTGAACATTAATATAACAAACGAAGATGAAATTGACAATGAAAGCTTCAACATTAACAGATGAAGTTTTGTCACACTCATAAGGAACATCCCAAACAAGGGGAAAAGTATGTATGCCATCTCTCAGTCATATTGTACTCTATATTTTTTATCTATTTTATTCATATATTTATCTATATTTTTATCTATATTATTAATATATTTATCGATATTTTTTACCTATATTATTCATATATTACTCTATATTTTTATCTATATTATTCATATATTACTCTATATTTTTATCTATATTATTCACATATTACTCTATATTTTTATCTATATTATTTATCTATATTATTCATATATTTATCTATATATTTTTTCTATTTTATTCAAATATTACTCTATATTATTTATATATATTAATTATATATATTATTTATATGTATTATTTTATTTATTATTTTTATACATTATTTTATTTATTATATATATATTATTTGTACATATTATTTTTATTTCTTATTTTTATTTCTTATTTTTATATATTATTTGCATATATTATTTTATATATTATTTATATATATATTTATATATTATTTTTATATTATTTTATATATTATTTATATATAATACTTATATATATTTATATATATTTAATACTTATATATATTATTCATATATTAGCCTGTTGGAGTTGTAAAAGTATCAAAGTTTCAGTGTTGTAATTTTTATGTTATGTATTCAAGACTGATTATATAATTAAAAGGTGAAGGAATGTGGTAATGTTAACTTAACAACTTAACTTGTAATATTGGATTTTTTTGTATCTGTGATGATGAACCAGTATTTTTTTTGAGAGACAGTAAAAGCTGCTTTATGCATTTATATCTGAATACTTGATACAGTAACTCATTATTTTACAAATCACATGACCTACTCAGGTGTACCAATTCTGTATAAATAATTGTTGCAGATAAGTAGCCCAACCTTTACATATTTCCCAGTCATTAAGAAGAAGTATGAATTTTGCTTATGTAAGAAGCCAGACGACGGCCGGTGAGTTATTAATGACAGCCTTCTAATACACCATTTTAATGTCATCTTTTTACCCAAGAATGGACTGGGGTCATTGAATGCATTCTTGAAGAAGGTCACAGATTTATAATTACTGCAAGAAACCAAATATTAACTGAATGAAACATTGACATCTGGGCACCAGACTAGCATATGCTTATAGTTAAAATACCATTGAAACATTTATATGAAACAATGTCTATGTCATTGACTAATAACGAAAAATAAAGGTTTCTGTATGTATTTAGTATACCCCTGACATCTACTATTGTTGCTGCATGTGGCAAATGACTTCATCCATCTGCTAAGGTTAAGAACATTTTACCAGTTTGTCGTGCATCAATATTGCAGTAGTTATTGTCATGTATGACATGGAATTCTATGGAAATATGAAAAGTTTTTACTTTTTAATTCTTAATCACTTGAGGGATTCACTATAAAATTGGAACAGTTGTCATCCACATCACTGGTTAAAAGGTGCCTAACTTTCACCTTGTACAAACTATAAGGGAGGTATCAAACTCACGCTGAGGTGTGCATTCAGATCCTAGGTTAAAGTTTTGGTGCAGTAAAATATACTTCACTCTAACTTATTTATCATGTGAGTGATTCACTTTAAACTTGAAATAGTTGTTCCTCATTGTTTACCACATCACCACTTTTGACAAGGTGCATAACTTTCAATAATTATCTCCCTTTCAAACATAAATGTATGATTTATTACATGGATCAGTAGTTATCACATTCACTGGTAGATAAAAGTTTTAATTAGAGAGAGTATTTCTGTAGCTTTAAATTAGTAAGTAAGTATATGTGAAAAGGATAAAACCAGGTTACTTGATACTTTCACTAAATCAAATGTTCAAAGATAATAACTAAAAGTTCATATTTTTTGCTGTTTCTCAAACTGCTTGTTCATTCCTCTATCTGACTTTGTATAAGTCAAGTACACCAGCTCTTCAATTTCAATGTTACTCGTATAACATTTAGACAACTAGCAGTTTACTAAGAATTCACAAAATTTATTGATAGTACTTTCTTATTATGCAATACATTTCTATTAGGAGCTTAAAGGTGTTGATAAATTTATTATTGTTATTCTCATATCTAACAAATGTATTTTTAAAATTCAGAATATATTGGCAATGTAGGGAATGTTTGCTGTGGTTCTATCCTGAGTGCGTACAAAGGGATGAAGATGATTCAACAGAGTCATTTCTTTGTGAAAAATGGCTGGTAAGTAATGTAATAAATGTTACGTTACAGTATAAGACACTTAACTTAATAATTTAACTTAATTAATATGACAATACTGTTCCCAATTATGTTCACCATTAACTGTTTTCACCATCAAGTTCTTACACAAATGTTATAGTTATGATGTTATGATATTCCAAACTTAAACTTAACCAGATGAATTCATTGTTTGTTACAGAATGCTTTTTGTATCACTTTTAAAGTGTCAAAGGTGTTGGATGAAGGTGATTATGAGGTTAGTATCACTATTTCTGTCACCCTAAAAGTTCAGTGTAATGGGTAAGTAGTTGACGATACTGACCAACAATAAGGGTTCGGAGTTCAAATCTCAGTCAGGTTTATAATATCCACCATGTTAAGTCGTGGCATTATTTCTGTTACCATTGGCATTACTACTGATTCTAATGTTGCAAAGTTGTTAGCTGTTTTAGACATTGTCTACATATTACTACCAATGTGCTCTGGTGAACTGAGTGATCAAGAACAGTATAGAAGATTTCACTGTTAATTCTGATGTCAAAACTGGGTATTGATAACACATTGCTAACTTTGTACAGTGCCTATTCCTACCATGTTGAAATTACTATCACAAGTTAATACCTTGGAGATTACAGAAAGCATATTCTGACTTGGATTCTCTGTTTTATATAAAATAATAATTATATTTAAGAAACTAATGTTTTTCATTAACGGCAGCAAGGTTGCCATTTATTTTCAGTGTTGATTATAGCATTGAAAAGGTTGGTAAACATAATTCTTTAATGTATCTTTATCAACAGGTTGAAGATGAGGTCAGTTTTACAGTGTCTATTAGTTTGGTATTATCAAAGGTGAATTAATTTATATAAGAACGTTTTTACTGCCACATTTCTTGAACCATACAAGGTTTTTCACCTCAGTATACAAACATATGGAGAAATGTTAAGTTGTGGAATCATGATGGAGTTTTAAGTATGGACCAATTTTACTGTAGTAAATATATTTATCCTACAAAAACAATTGTGACTGTTTTTTAACTGATGTATTTGAAGCTAATTCTTAAAAAATGTCCTGAGTTTCATGTCTAGCTGAATTCATATATTACCAAACAAATGATTTTTAAATCATCCCTAAAGCATGAAAAATAAACCAAAAGTATTAGCTTAAAATGAATTAGATATTAATAATGTTTTAGTTGTGAGAAGATTGAAACTTAGGTACGATTTGTTGTTTGTATGATGTATATTTGTAGTTACATGAAGCCTACAAGCTGTGTTTTATGATGTGTATTTGTAGTTACATGAAGCCTACAAGCTGTGTTTTATGATGTATATTTGTAGTTACATGAAGCCTACAAGCTGTGTTTTATGATGTATATTTGTAGTTACATGAAGCCTACAAGCTGTGTTTTATGATGTATATTTGTAGTTACATGAAGCCTACAAGCTGTGTTTTATGATGTATATTTGTAGTTACATGAAGCCTACAAGCTGTGTTTTAAAATCATGTCTTCCAAAGTCAAAGAAAGGTATGCTTGTTTTTTAGTCCCCGTCAGGTGTTCACACTCAATAACTAATCAACCTAGGATGATGAAAGTTGGTATGTGAATAGGTGGCAATGTATACATTATGCACGTCATTTTGTTTTTACCATGTAGTTACCAAAAAATATCCACAAAAGTGTTGATTCTGTCTTAACTTTTTCACTGTTCAAGATAGATGAATGAAATTTTGTATTTGAGTATGTGAATAAGTGTCAATGTTGAGATTATGTACACTATTTTGTTGTCTCCCAGGGTTACAATTCTGCTTGCTATGGTAATGTTAATTGTAAGAAACATGTTTCAAAATCTTGATACTGCAATAACAAACTTTATTAAGGCCATATGAATGAAATTCTGTATTGATTTTTCGATGGTGTTGTATTTAATACATGTGTGACAGTTATACAGATTAATTACCGTATTGAGTCAAGGTGCAGCCGGTAGGGGACATTATGTATTGCGGACAACACCAGTTACTTATTGTGCTTATTTTGTAACATGTATTACAAATGTAATTTTGTTTTTGCATAACTAGACAATTTATTAATTTATTTGTAACAGACTGTGAATCATCCGATTATTTTCCTTCCTTGTGTTTCCGTTCATGATTCTTGTTTACATTTTCATTTTAAAAGTTTTATTTGGGTTTGATATTTTTCTTTTAGCTCTCTTGATTGGTAACAAAAGCAAACCCAGTTTGTAAAAGAAAAGGGAAGAAGACAATATTCACCATATTGATATGGTTTCAGTATCTTCAGTCAGGAGGTCAGTTGTTTTTGATGAGGTGAATATTTGAATTACTATTGGTTCTTAAGTGTGAATTCTAATTAATATTGATGACATTGAATTGCCATCTCACATGATCATGTCCTGTAGAATGTATGTTATTCTGTAAGATGTTTATAACCAGACTACTCAGTGAGAGAACTTGGGTTTTATTCGCAGTAGTAACATAGCTCTCCATGACAAAATTGTCCTCCATTGTTGAATAAACATGAGGTAGCTAGGCAGAGATTAGTAACAGGTTAAAAGAGTATGGCTGGTACTGGTTACAAGACTAAATGAATGTGCTGGGAAACTGGTTAAGTCCTGAATATGATTGAAAATTGTTGTCAACAGCTTTAAAAACTGAACCAAACTAAGATGTAAATAGAGAATTTATTTTCAGTTGTAATTATAATTGTATGTAAGAACATTGTGAAACAGAAAGAATATTTCTGCTTAGCCTACATAGTAGTAATATATATTACTATCAGGTTTGGCTTGAGTTATACATCTACAGAGAAAAGCCTCACTTTCGTCTTTCAAGTTTGAATTTTGTACCCACATGTATTCTGCGCATAAAGGAGATAACCTTTTAAATGATTGATGAGGTAGATATATGTATATATTCCAGGCATCGATAACAGATGAACATAATCTGATGAATACATTAATGAAGAAGAAAAGGTAACTCTCTTCTTGTTTATTCTGTTCTTAAACCTTAAATGAAATATTGTTTGTTTATGACATACATACCAAATAAATGACTGTCCAAAAATATTTGCTTAAAAATATTTGCATTCAGGAGCTAGGGTTATGTGTTCTTTCTTTATCAGTGCATATGTTTATCAGTGCATATGTTAACACTAGGGATTGACATCAGATATCAATATTTGATATCAGGCTGATTATTTGAATAGCAAATGAAACTATTTTAAATAACTAAGTTTCTCAAGCACTTTTTCAGAATGATCAATGAGGGAAAATAACATTGTGTATTTTCCACAAATTTTTTAAGAAAGGTCACGATTTTTGTACACTTTGAAATGAAAATATTTTATATTTAATATTTCAGTGGTGGTGATAGATAAGAAATTGTCACTGGTTAAATGTGGCAGTGCCTGAGAAATTAAACTATACTTTTTTGGCCTTAGATGTATGAATGTTGAAATTAAAAATGAATATTGTTTAATGTGTAGTTCACTGAACTGCACTCAACTGGATATAATTGTTTCAGGTTACAAATATCATCTCAGAGCAGATGAACTACTGAGAGCTACAGAAGGTCCAAAACTGTCAAAATGCTTGGAAAATGGTATTGAACTAAGTAAGCTTTGCGTACATTTTCTAGCTAATCATGTCTATTGGCATTGATATGGTGACATTTCTTGTAAATATCATTTTATGTTGTATATTTTCATTACTTGACCTGTATGTTTGTGATGAATCTCATCACTTGTTGATAAGCATTAATTGTATGTAAAATGGTAAGCTTGTATCATCATGGTGTATAAATGAATGAAGTTCCAGAAATCACTATAGATCATAGAATTTGAATTATTTAGCATCACGATAAAACGTATGGTTATTAGAAGTAGTTGGTGATTACAATATAAATAGTAAAAGTTGAAACATATAACATCACACTGATTCATACAGTGATTTTGTTGACACACAGTGATCATGATAATTTACCAGTATTGCATTCATTTATTTGATGTTATATTTTATAAGTAACACTTTCAGGATCACAGATGAAGACGATGCTTCAGCTATAAATACACTATTTGAAAGAAGCTAGTTGAAGAAACAGTCCATTATATTGTATTCCTGAGTGATTCTCTTCAATTCCAGTGTTGTATTATAGAAATGGTGTTTTCATACAATGTAAAATTTATACGTTTACTCCTAACAAAGCTAATCTTGTCGTGTGTTCTTCGAAAACCTTATTGAGATGCCTCATCAGGAAACCCACGTACACACTGTATGATTCATGAGACATCTTGATTATTAATTCGTGTTTTTAACTTCTGAATGATGTATTTGTCTTTAGACGACTAAATCTCAAGTGCAAATCAGTTTCCTTATTATTAACTCATCACATTTACAGCTTTTAGGAGTTTAAAATCCATGTGGGTGTATTTTATCATCTTGAATGATAGTTTGAGTTGTGTGATTAATTTTATCATGTAGAACTTATTGTGGAATAAACAAATTGTCAAACTGTAGTCATAAGGGGCTACACTTGTTTCATTTTTCACTATATGAAGTTGTAAGATATGAACTGACCACTATACTTTATATAATCAGTGTTTACTTTACATCTTTACTTTATATGGAATTCATATTTAGAAATAGAATGATTTTCCCTTGTAGTTTTTTTTCGTTAACTGTTTTGCAATTTTTTAACTAGGCGTTCAACCAGTTTGCCACCCCTGCATTTCAATATTCTGTTTTGCATTTTCAAAAAAGTTTAGTATCATTTATTTTACTGAAACTACTCAATTCTATATTAGATTATTTAGAAAATTAGGATGCTGAAAATCCCCAGGATGAAAAATTTAAGAGACGACTCAGTTTTGTGTTAATTTATAGGACACTAGGCAATAAATACAAGCATTTTGTTGGACCTGATGTGTGCAGTGCTTGGTGACATGGGTTGTTGGATTATGCCACTTTAGATTTAGTCATAGTTAGTTTGTTTCTTTGTGTAAAGTGATTTGATATGGATTTGTTATGCGAACTTCAGATCTTTTTTGTGAAACATTCTTGTATTTTGTACTTGTTTTTTCCTTATATGGAATTTTGCAAGACAGTCTCTTGTTACCAAGATGTATTAGTCTTTGTTTTGTATTATATTCATTTAATGTCTTTCAAATAGAAGGTTTTTAGCACATAATCTTCCTACATTTTTTTTCCATGTCCTGATAGTACGTGAATTCAGGTCACTTATTGAATCATCTGCATGTGTATCAGACTGTTTGTAGACACATCTTGTATCCAGTCTGGATACTGAATGTTTTTATGCTCCCAAAAGGGGGCATATACATAGTAATGTCATGTAATATATTCATTAATAATTTCTAAACTTCTACAAATGGGTATTGCGTTTTATTATGAACAAAGTGAGTTTATAAATATGTTGTGATTTTTCATAAGTGTACACTTTACTGCTTCCAGAAATAACTAAATGTTGTTACTGTTTTTTGTTATTAAATGTGTCACAATTGTGATTGGGTCTAGAAAGAATAAACTGAGATTAATGTTCATTATGTTCATTTTTGGAATGTTTTATTACCTCCCTTGCATTGCAATAAATCGTCTGCAAACTCAACGTTTACAATATGGAAGACCCAGAGTTGCCACAATTTGATTTTGAGACCTTTTTCGGTCATTTATTCAATTCTGAGTCGAATGAGATTGAAAATACTGATGTAATGAGTGAAGTTCAACCTGAACCATCATCTTCAAGTACAAAGTTATTTAAAGAAGTTAACAACTCTGATGTAGATTTGTTCTTGGAGAAGACTGTCAACAAAAACACAAAAATGGATGCTGATATGAAGTATCAACAAAAATGAACTCAGAATGACAGAAATTATTCCTTCTGACCTTTTAAATGATTTAATTTGCCAGTTTCTAATCAGTGCTTCTAAAGCTCACAGCTGTGAGTATGAGCCTAGTACACTGAGAAGTTTCATAAATTCTATAGACAGATATCTTAAACAGAAGAACTCCTAAAATGTCTATATCATTGATGTCGAGTTCAATAAGGCTCGCATGGTTCTAAGGAGCAAGCAAAAATACCCCAAGTCCAAAGGTTTATGGAATAAGCCTAAAACTGCTGAGGCTTTGCCAGACATCTTGAGAAAATGTAAGTTTCAGGAACACTTGGTAGCAAAAGCCCCAGGGCACTTATCCATTCCCTGTGGTTGATATGTACAACGCACTTTGTCATGAGAACAGGCCAAGAAGTCCATAGTTTTGTTGGGCAGATGTCAACCTCCATTTTGATGAAGAATCTGGTTTTGAATTTATCATCTACAATACTGAAAGACAAACAAAAACAAGAACTGGAGTTAAACCAAAAGACACAAGGTTTGTCAATGAGACTGAACATATTCTCATCAATTTTAATCACCTATAAATATGTAGTGGTAACAATTAATGAATGCAAATAATATAGATAGAATGGGATATTTAATATGTCACATGAAAGCATAAATAAAAAAATTCTAATTAGATCTATTAAAAACAGTCACATTTTACAAAATAAAATTGACAAATTTGTTATTATTTAATAATCAACATTAAAGACTGTTCAGTTTTCATTTTCCAAAGGGCTCATCAAACTAAGGGCTTACAGTAACCCTGATGACCCAGAGAAGGATCTAGTGTACCTGTATAAGCTGTACAGTGACAAAAAGCCCGAGGGATTTCATAGTAATGACAGTCCATTCTTCTTAGTGCCTGGTAACTCGACGCACAAGAATTGATTCAGGAAAACCCCTATGGGAATAAACAAGATTTATTCCATCATGAAGGATATGAAAGAAGACGCTGGCATAGAAGCACCAAGAATAACACCATACAGGTAATTTACTATAAACATCACAATAATACAGGTTTACTAGCAAAGATGTTTATTAGTTTCTCATTTTACTAATTGATCTTCAGAACATGTTACTATTAATGATACAAAAACTACCAGAATTCAGTCCAAACTAGTAAACATTTCAGTGTAAATAAGGGTTGCTCATAAAAGTTTTTGATGCAAAAATGTCATCATTATTATGAAATATCTGCATTAAACTATAAATGGATATACAAACAGACACACCTTAAGTGATTTTCACAACATTGGTGATTTATTGCTTCATCAGACAAAAGCATAAATTAATTAAAGTCTAGTTACCAAATATATCCTTTCCTAAAATGATTTCTACTGTTGCCTATAACTTGAAAGAGTTCATCAGTAAACAGCTGTTTATTCGACTGGCTTTAAACCTCCTGAAATGCATGTCAATTGAAATGGCAATAAATTTTATCTCCATCCATGAATATACTTAGAGATTATGACCATTTTATAAGAGTTCTGTAAGAGGTAAAAATATTGAAACCTAACACAGATCAAGTCATCATTTATTTCACATTTATCCCCAACATTTATTATGATAATGGACATGTGATCTACAGTGGAGAAATTAATAGAAACAAGAATAACCCAAAATTATTAAATCACTTACGTTTTCCTATTTCAGCGCCAGGAAACGTTTGATCCAGAAGTTGTCTGATGATGGTGTTCCTCCCAACCAGGTCATTCAGGTGCCTGGACACACGAATATGAACAGCCTCAATAATTACAGCTCTATGAACAATGCCCAGAGTAGAAACATCCCTGATATCCTATCAAACCGACAACCCAGTGCTTCTAATACAGCAATGGCCGTCCATCGTGGTAATATTACCCCACCCACAACTGCCACTTCTCTTCATAACATACGCCAAGATCACGCCAAGTGATTTGTTCGCCAACAGCCATTTCTATGGAAATGTCACTTTCAATTTCCACCAAACGAGGACGGAAGCACAGCAACTATCTCAGGTTTTTGGTGCCGATGCAGGAAAATCCCACGATCAGAACGATGGCGCTGAAACTGAAAGTGAAAGGAGATCGATACAAAAGGATCAGAATCCTAGATTCAGACAGTGAGTAATAAACTCATAAATACACAAAATGAACAATTGTTGCGAGTTCCCGTTATTTACGTACCTCTTACTGTATTTATTTATCCAATAAATGCTTGAATTTTAACTTTCTGAGTCTCGAATTCTTGCTTTTTTCAATAGTTCGCTGCGGCGGAAGTGTTGAACAGCTGATATTGATATTAATCCGCCAACGCACCAGCGCGCTTTTGTCGTTAACATAAACAAAAAATGTTGTATTGTAGATTTAACCACTCATTCCGTTATCTAAGTAGAAACTAAACTCATTTTATCGCTTGTTTTAACAGTATCCGTGAAAAGTATTGGAACTATTTAGTGCTAAATTCATGACCAGACATGAGTAAATCGGTCATTGAATTTGAGGCTCCTTTTGGCGGAAGTGTTGAACAGCTGATAATATTGATATTAATCCGCCAACGCAACAGCGCGCTTTTTTCGTTAACATAAACAAAAATTGTCGTATTGTAAATTTTAAACACTCATTTCGTTATCCATGTAGAAACTAATCTATTTTATCGCTTGTTTTAACAATGTCCGTGAAAAGTATTGGAACTATTTAGCGCTAAATTCATGACCAGAAATGAGTAAATCGGTCAATTTGAGGCTCCTTTTGGGGTATCAGGACAATTCGACCCCTAGACAATTCGACCCCTCATATTTTTGTGAGACTATTCAACCCCTGGACAATTCAACCCCTCATGTCATGACATTTCGACCCCGACATGTCTCGACAATTCGACCCCTCATATTTGTGATGCAATAAAGGTATTAAAGGTAAGAATTATCGAATTTTTCGTATAAAAATTAAATAACGTTGGTATTCTATAAACAAAATTCTTTGAAAAAAAATATATATATAATACCGTTAATCATTGTATAGTGTTATTATGGGACATATTATATTAATATTGTTGCTAATTAGGTGTATATTAATAATTAAAGGTTCAACAACCATTGCATGTGTGACAATCATCTGTTATTGTTAGTAATTGCATTTAATTTACTTTTGCAATTTATTTCTTTGGTGACGTTTTTTGTTTCTCAATTATTGCTCAAAGGATGCAAAATCTATTTGTTGAACTAAAATTTGATATGCGTATATATAAAGTGATAAATGTATTGATTCCAAAGATAGTATTTATAAGTGATTCTTACATAGTGTTTGTATTTTGTGGAATAAATAATGTCTGATTTGTGTTTAGACTGTGGGGAAGCTGTTCGTGCCAGGCAGTGTGGAGTGACATGCGATGTATGTGATAAGTGGCAACATAGAATACGCAACTCCGGTGAGTTTTTGTTTGTTGTAGATTCCTTTTTTACCAGAATGGAATTTCTTGATAAATTAATTTTCACTTATTAAGCCAGTAATTTATTGGCTATTTTTGGAAAGGGTCTGGGTCCAGTCCATTTGGGAAAAAATGCTTTGTGTGATGCCAAAATTAGGAATTTTTAGGTCAGAAATTGGGAAAAAATGTTTTTATTTTCGATTGGGAACGGTCCGTTTACCAGATCCAAACAAAGAAGGAAATGAATTTCCTGCATTACTCTTATCATAGATGCTCTGAATTGTTTGTGATCATGTTGGTCCATTAATGTCCAGATAAGATTTCTTCCATTATAATATTAAGTACTGCAGTAAATTACCACAAATTCATAAATATGGTGATGAGATGTAATACATTTTATATTTAAATTTCTGTCTATCCTAAGACAATGTAAATAAATGTTCTGCAAATTATGATTTCTCATATCTAATTGTGAAACGGTATGATTGTCATTTTAAAACCTTAATAATTAAAATTACAGATTTTATAGATTCATATTTTTGTCATTCATAAAAAAATATTTACAAAACTATTTAATTAGTGTTCATTATTAACCTATCAATTTGGAAGTCCCACTTCGTATTTGATGAAAAGTTATACAACAGGCCTTTGTATTCCTATTCAAACAAACTGTCAAAATACTTGAACAGTATTGTACCATTTACCAAGAGATCCATTTGTATCAGTGTCCAGAGTATTAAATACTAACTGCTCCTCTCCTAATTAACATACCAACTCTTAGAGGGAAAAAATAGGGGGTAAAAATGTGACACAACATAGGTAAATGCTTTAAGCATCATTTTAATTACAACCAGTGCATATGAAAATCATATAAATGATAATGCAACAAGCTGAAAACCAGTTCTTTAGAATAATATGACTCGCAGGATTTTTATTGGAATAATTATTTGGTGAGTCTTGTTATATTTCAAATTTTAATGCCACAAGTACTCATTTCAGTTCTTTGGAGCTCAAATCTATATAGGTTTCATCTTTCATTTGTTCAAATTGGGAAGTGAATTTTTTAGTGCATACAGTCTAACCTGTGTTTGCAGCCACCTCTGCGTAAAGGCCACCCTCTGAATAAAGGCCATCCTTTGAAAAAACATTCATTGATTATCTAGTACAAAATGACTTCCAATTAAAGGCTATCTTTCAAGAAAGGCCACATTTTGTCTTTCCCTAGGGTAGCCTTTGTTTACAGGTGTGACTGTTATGTTTTATCACAAAAGTATGAAAATGTCTACAGTGAAACCTTTTGATAATGTCTCTAGACAAAAAACAACACCTCCAAATTAAACAAACTTTTCTCCCACAGAGATGCTGTTGTAACAAGATTCCACTGTATCAACCATATCATTAATTGTCTAATTTTGCATCACAATTTATCATACTTTTATGCATGAAATAATTCTTAGAAGTATTTGTGTGGTTTGATATTGGCTGCCATTATTGCACTTATGTTGATTAATATTGATTGTGTATTGCAGAAACGTCCACTTTGTGATATTGAAACAAAGCACAGATACACCCCGACTCAACCAGTGTTGTCATGTCGTACTGTGGACATTGATGTTAGCGGAAACCGAACATATCGTCCAAAATCTTCAGCTGATATTATCAGAGAACAGCACGCATTAATACACAAAATATTCTCCAAAGCGAGGTAAATCTGGTCAGAAAATGTGTTGTTTTATTTTTTCTTCATTAAGACAGCTTTTAAGTTTTCGTATCTATTTAAATTGTAAAGTTGTGACTTGTTCCCTATATTTTAATATTGTTCTCTGAATAATAAGTGTACTTATGTATATTTTGCAATTCTCAACCTAGGATCTCTTCATTTCATGGTATTTCCTAAGGAAACAACAAAATATTATTAAAATGAGTGTTTTTTTATCTGCCTAGTATTTGTTAATGAACAAGAAAACCACTATTGATTCAAAAATTTGTTGTGGCCATAAGCCGCATGCTGTTGGTGTAATGTAAAAATCAGTACAATATGGGAAATTTGTATTTAATAACACATGTATTCACTGACAGATGATATGAACAATAATTTAACACTCCTGTATATTATGGGAAAATTGATGAAAAAAAAAATAATTAAAAAAAGTCAAACATGAGCCATAGTCTTAGTGTGATATATTTTATGAATAAGGTAACAATGTAAGCTTAGTGGAAAATCTGTGTTTGTATAATGTTGGGGGGCCTATATGGTCAAGTGGATATGGTCTCTGGCTGGTAATCACTAACCCCTCACTACCACGAGTTCAAATCCATACTGGGACTAAATTTTACATGTGAGGAAGCTGATCAGCCGGTGGTTCTACCCAGATGTTTGCATTGGATCTCCCTCTGGAGATTTTTGAAGCTGTAAAGTCGCCAAATGATCCTAGTTGTTGGTGCAATGTTTAAACCCAGTGAAAAAAGGAGTTCATTAAAACATGTCTGAATACATACTACTCAAACTTTACATAAAAAGTCATTTCTTACATGTTTGAACCATATTTTTCTCCTTTTGAATTTATGTAATAATTTTGTTGATTTTGATAAAATCCTCTTTAAAAAGATAAGTACTGACTCCTACATCATTACGACCTAGATGTTTCATTATTAAACATTAACAACTGTATAGTTCTAATATGGAATATACTTGCTCACTTTAACCATGGAGATTTTATAATTCTAGAATGTTTGCAATAATCATATAATGTTCATTTTCTGTACAGAGTGTTGATAAGATTTATATATAAAATTTACATCTCATCAAAAGTACATATACAGACTGTATTTCTCCAAGTCTGAAAAAGAACTGTGTTTTTACCCAAATTTTTTTATTTTCTTCAATCATCAGCATTGGTGTCCAGGGTTTAATTTCGAATGCTTCCACATTTCATATGGTGATAAGCACGTGTCAATCTTTATTGACATGTGCTATGTGGAACCTAATATATGCTATATATTCAATAGGAAGGTAAATGTACTCTGTCGATTAATTGTTTTATTTTTTCCACAATATTCTTAGAATTTATATCGAAAGCAATAAATTTTGATCACAACATGAGCACGAAACTGATATTTAAAACATTTCATTTATAATTTTTGCTATAAAAAAATAAAATGATGTTTCTGGAGTTTGGTGTTTACACTAAAATTAACATTTTAACATGACTTGTGAAAATATGGAAAAGAGATAACTTAAGTATTAGTTTATTAGTAACATCAGAACATTTGTTTGGTCACATATCTAATTACATGTTAAATGACATTTTTTTCCTAAGATTATCTTTGTATTGTATTCTGTCAATTTTATTGACATATTATGAAAACTGATAATTTACCTTTGTGGATAAAAGACTGATTATTACTTTGAAAAATATTTGGATGATATAAAAATGACAAATTAAGAAAATATTTAACTTCTATGCGATTATCGTCACATTGTTTAGAAATTGAAACAAATGTCTTTGCCCATTGCTAATAAACTTGAAATTTGAATTATACTCAGCATAAAATGTAAGACATCTTTTTGTCCGAATCATTTAGAACATGCCTTTATTTCATCTGTTGAACAGGAATATCAGTGGGGGATTATTACAAAGCACAGAAAAGACTGATTGTGTTGAAGTTCATGTACCGCGCTTGCTCGCCATCAAACCAGTTGTCCGTCACACTGTTGGTTCCAGATGACATAGATGATGATGAAGAGCCTCCCATGCTGGAACTGTCCGTAAGTACAAGTCAAGTCATAATGAACATGAGTGCAGGTATCAATACCCTTTTTTCTGAGCTGAGTCATGATAAGTTATATTCAAACCCAAAATGCATAGAATCTAGTGCTTTAAAATTAGCGGCATTCCGAAGATAGTAGAAGCTATCCACTTATTGTCATGATAATTTATATTATGAGATGTTGATTAAGTATTAACGGACACATAGAATGCTATTACTCGTTATGCATTTTCCATTGTCCGTGCAACTTGCCTAATTTGGTAGTCATAAATTATCAGTGTATCGTCACGATGAACGACATAGTCCTCTGAGATGAGCCACTTATTGTAATGATAAAGCATATAATGAGATGTTGATGTATTATCAAGTGATATAACTCATAACATTCAGGTGCCAGTCGCTCCGCGCAGTCCAGAGATGAACGTGACAAATGTGATATCTGAGTGGGTGCCAGATGCAGACTCCACAGCCGTCGATTTCATGGACGTAATTAAATGAGCAACCCAGATTGTCGTTAATGCCTGTCTTGTTAAAGTTATTAATTTTATGTATTTGTTAATTAATGTTGTTTTGTTGTGGGAAAATTAATGTATTTATTTCAATTATTTGTTATCTAATTCACGCGCTTATTGAAGTTATTTTGTAGTTACTAATGATTACTGATGTATTTGAATCAGTTTTTCTGTTTTGTTAATGCTATAGCTGTTAATAAATATACATTATATTATTATTGTGATTTTTTTAAAAAATATTTTAGTTGTTAATAAAGATTCATTATATTATTATTGTGATTCAGTTTTTTGTTAATGTTTCAGTTGTTAATAAATATACATTATATTATTATTGTGATTCAGTTTTTTGTTAATGTTTCAGTTGTTAATAAATATACATTATATTATTATTGTGATTCAGTGTTTTGTTAATGTTTTGTTAATGTTTTAGTTGTTAATAAATATACATTATATTATTATTGTGATTTTTTAAAAAAATACTTTAGTTGTTAATAAATAAACATTATATTATTATTGTGATTCAGTTTTTTGTCAATGTTTTGTTAATGTTTTAGTTGTTAATAAATATACATTATATTATTATTGTGATTTTTAAAAAAATACTTTAGTTGTTAATAAATATACATTATATTATTATTGTGATTCAGTTTTTTGTTAATGTTTTAGTTGTTATAAATAAACATTATATTATTATTGTGATTTAGTTTTTTGTTAATGTTTCAGTTGTTAATAAATATACATTATATTATTATTGTGATTTAGTTTTTTGTTAATGTTTTAGTTGTTAATAAATATACATTATATTATCATTGTGATTCAGTTTTTTGTTAATATTTTGTTAATGTTTTAGTTGTTAATAAATATACATTATCTTATTATTGTGATTTAGTTTTTTGTTAATGTTTCAGTTGTTATGAATATACATTATATTATTATTGTGATTCAGTTTTTTGTTAATGTTTTAGTTGTTTATAAAAACACATTATATTATTATTGTGATTCAGTTTTTTGTTAATGTTTCAGTTGTTATAAATATACATTATATTATTATTGTGATTTAGTTTTTTGTTAATGTTTTAGTTGTTTATAAATAAACATTATATTATTATTGTGATTCAGTTTTTTGTTAATGTTTTAGTTGTTTATAAATATACATTATATTATTATTGTGATTTTTTTGTTAATGTTTTGTTAATGTTTTTGTTGTTAATAAATATATATTATGGTAATAATGTGATTTAGTATTTTGTTAATGTTTTGTTTTAGTTTCTTAATTATGTTAAGTTACTTTATATTATTATGTTTCTGTTATATTTTGTTACAATTATATATAAATATAATACTTGAAGCAAACTGTCTTATGATTTTATTATTATATAACATTGATCATATGTGACACATAAACAACAAAAAAAAAATAAATATACCACCACCAGACAAAATTGAGTGCAATAAATCTGTAAATAAATGTGAAAATTATTCGGTAATGTTTATGCATCTATGCATAACAAGTACACAACCTTGAGCATTTCATCCACACATTTTACTTCATCCAATGATTGGATTACTAAAATAAACGATGTGTAATAATCGTTTATAAATAAAAAAAACAATAATTAGATGATAACATTCACAAATAACCAAACCGATCCTAGAGTTGTTGTATTAAGTTTGACTTTCAAACACACTCTTGACGAGAAATCAACAAAATTTTACTGAGTTATGAATTTTATTAAATAATGCCTAATAAAAGTTGAAATGTAACATTTTGAGGCAGTGATATATATGGGGGTCGAATTGTCTTAATGGTTGAATTGGCAGTCGCCACTCGTGAAAATATTACATCAAATGTTCACTCGGTGAAATAAACCTCCGTCATACACCGAAACAAACAAATATTCTCTATGTAGCTAATACTCTCAGACAGAGATAACCAAAAATTTAGATTAATTCTTGCATGTTACTTTAGGAGAAATTGGCTATTACCCATTACTTACTTAATACTAGTGACAAGTAATGTTATATGCTTGCGAGAGACTTAACTACATCAACAGTGTATTTGAGTGAAGAGATACATTTGCCGGATTAAACTTTTAATCACGCATGTTCGTCATCCAGTGGATGTTAAATCTGACATGTTTATATATCACTCGGAAAGGGAAATACAAGATTTATTTTGTGCATGTATCAACAGGAAAGATTTATTTACTGGACTGAATAGGACACTGTAAATAATGATTCTCCGTTAAACCCTTTATCACATTCTCAGTAAAAAGATACCAGTACATTGTGCAAGTACATGTGTGACATTTCTGTTTTCACTTGTGTAAATTCTATGTAAATGAGTTATGTCGCGGCAACTGAACAAAAATAAATGAAAGATCAGTCCAAAACTGTTATGAGTTTATTCTGTTCGTTTTGTCCCAAGTCATCATACTGTGTAGGAGGTGATATTTTTATGTCGAAAAATTGAATTCAATAGAAAGTCGATATTCATCGTACTTGTGCCCAAAACGGTTTGGAGTCTTAATTTACTGATGCTCATCATATGTAAAGTGGTCCGAAACGGTTTGGAGTCTTAAATTGGCCATGCAAATAATATCTATGAGGGTCCAAAACGCTTTCATATTTAATGTGGTGCAAAACGGTTTTGAGTCTTAATTTATCGACATTCGTCATATCTAGGGTGGTCCAAAACAGTTTGGAATGTTACAGTGGATGGAAATGAATAATTTAAAAAATTGCCGCTTCGTGTCGCTTCTTGTCGCTTACATTCTTCTTGTCGCTTTTTAGTGAGACCGGAAAACGTGCAAAATTTGAATTTTTCACGCGCACCTGCTAAAGCTGTAAAGATGGTCGTCTCCAGAAGATCTTGAAGGCGTTTGGACGGTCGTGATTTAGATGATTAATGACAATTAGCTCTGGAAAATCGTCTTCTTGCTGTTGGAGATTCTGTTTTTGTTATGTTACCAGCTGAGGTTAGAAGTTAAATCGACTCACGGACAATTTCAGGTAAGTTGTTGTTTCAATCAACTTGATATTGTCACCTCGTGCAGAAAAGTTGTATCCGCACAAAAAAGTCATATTTTTTCCATTTATTTGGTGCAGCTAGGTTTGTCAAGTTAGTGTTTAGCAATCCGTGTTTTATCTGAATGAAGACAATAATTAGTAATTTTAACAAAATTTAAGAATTTTATTCTTCGCTGCAAAAAAGTGTAA
The DNA here is from genome assembly GCA_008271625.1 of Lutraria rhynchaena. Classification (NCBI taxonomy): domain Eukaryota; kingdom Metazoa; phylum Mollusca; class Bivalvia; order Venerida; family Mactridae; genus Lutraria; species Lutraria rhynchaena. Next base: position 361,370 of record VIBL01000318.1, on the reverse strand, counting down.
TGTTCGTCCCATGGGTGTATTAACAATAACATAAAATATTGTTGGAAATAATATTAAAATGCATTACACCATGTATCTGATGGGTCTTATTCCCAAACACCTCACTTTTACTAATTTGTACCACTGGGTCAAATTTACAATAAAAATAGAATGAAATTTTGTTGATTCTTCAAATTATCATCAGCCAAGGGTCATTTCTGACCCTCAACCTTTGATGTCTAGTGCAAACCCTGATAATATCTAAGCTCTAGGTCTTCTTATTTCATGGCCATTAACAAGCATCTATGGAGCAAATGCAAATACCGAAAAAGATATTTTGCGCACAAAGGTAAAAATGTGAGACGTAGGATGTACATGTAATGGCCTCGGGCTAATATAAAGTTAAGGTTTGTCAGGTAACCAGAAACAAACACCTCACAATGCTGCAAAGCCAGCCAATAACAGTCCTCTCAGTGTGTTGATTTATCTTAGGTTGTGAATATAATAAACCTTGCTGACTATATATTTAAGTGGACTTGATATTTATTTATATTGATTGAAGTAAGCTGAGTGCTTTTATTAAAGATGAATTAAATATTTCTGAAACACTTAATAAATTTGGACCATTTGATAAAACAAAGCTATGTGGTATCAATTTCTTCCATTGATTTTTTTATTTTTATTTTGTTTATGAATGAATATGCATTTCTATTTTAACTTGTAATTTTCAGGAGTAGCCACATTGAGATCAGACAGCTTCAACTATTGTCCATGAAGTTGGTTACAACATTAATGTGGATCATTGAAGATCATACTGCAGGAAAGCAATATTAAGGGATGGTTATCAGAAACAAGTGGATGGTAAGTGTTTGTATTTTTTGTTATGTTTTACATTTCATTTCTTCTGTATATGTTAAGGCTTCACTTGGTGCAGAATGGCATCCTGTCTGAAAATCCTCTAATCACCAGTGTGTACACACTGGAGTATGAAGGATCTGAGTTTGGCATTGAAACCATATGTTTTAATGTTATTCTCAAAAGCACCAGGTGGATGGTAGGTGTTTGTATTTTTTGTTCCCACATCTCACACTAAAGTTCTCCTAACTCGCACTATGGTTTCCCTCACTCATACTTAGGTCCCCTCATCTCGCACTAAGGTTCCCCCAACTTGCACTGAGGCCCTCCTATCTCACATTAAGGTTCCCCTTACTTGCACTTGGATTTCTGTATCTGGCACTGAGGTTCCCCCAGCTTGCACTACAGCCCCCCTAACTCACATTCAGGTTCCTCTGACTCATGCAAAGGTTCTCCTAGCCCACATTCAGTTTCCTCTTACCCACACTAACGTTTCTGTAAGTCTCACCAATGTTCCTGTATTTCGCACTTAGACTCTCTCAGTTCATACTAAGGTTCCACTCACTCAGATTCGGTGTCCTCTAACTCTCCTCAAAGTTTCTCCAGTTCATATTTGGGTTCCCCTGGATCACACGAAAGTTTACATGGCTCGCATTGAGGTTCCCGTAGCTTACACTGATGTTCTCGTATTTTACACTGAGGCTTCCCAAGCTCACGCTTAGGTTCCCCTAACTGGCATTCAGGGTACACGAACTTTCTTTTGGATTGTCCTAATTCACATTTGGGTTGCCCTAACTCGCAGGAGGGATCCTGTTACTTACATCAAGGTTCACATAGCTTGCACTTAGGTTGCTTTCACTTGCAATTAGGTTCTCTCAGATTGCATTCAGGTACCCCTAACTTACATTAAGGTTCCCATATCTCATATTGATGTTATCCGAAACTCTAATGGCAGAATGGCATCCAGTCTGAAAGTCCTCAAAATTACCAGTGTGTGCACACTGGAGGATTGAGGATCTGAGTTTGGCATTGAAACCTTATGTAGAAATTGTGCAATGATCAGTTGCGCCCTCTGGTCAAAGTGCGGTATCTACGTATTGTGTCTTAATGTCATTCTCAAATGCATTGTGAGCCGCTCAGTAGCGCCCCTGATCGGAATGCAGTGTATTGAAAGCCTAAGAGTTTTGGGTGACATTGATGTGAGGTGTGTGAACCTTGATGTGAGTGACGGGTACCTGAGTGTGACTTGAGGGGATCTGAGTGTGAGTGAAAGTGACTTAAGTGCGAGTTGTGGAGACTTTAGTGTGAGTGGCAGGGTCGCTTTTGTGAGTTAGGGTAGCCTGGATGCGAGTTGGGGGAATCTGGAAGAGGGCAAGTGTATCATGAGTGCGAGTTGGTGGAATCTAAGTGTTTGTTTGGGAGGACTTAATGTGAGATACAGGAACGTTGGTGTGAGTTGTGGGAACCCTAATGTGGGTCATGGGAACTTTCGTGTGGTTTGGGGGGGCCTGGATGTGAGTTGGGGGAGTCTTGGAGAGAGTTGGGGGGCACTGAGTTTGGGTGGGTGGGGCCTTGGTGTGAGTTGGGGGGGTCTGGGTGCAAGATACGGGGGCATTGTTGGGAGTTGCAGGAGCGTTGATGTGGGTTGGAGGAGGCCGAATGTGAGTTGGGAGAGCCATTGTGTGAGTTGGGGGGTCTGGATGTGAGGTAGGGGGGCCATGGTGTGAGTTGGGGGAACCTTGGTGTGATTTATGGGAGTCTGGGTGTGAGTGAGGGGAGCCATGGTGTGAGGTAGGGGACCTTGGTGTGAGTTGGGGGAACCTTGGTGTGAGGTGTGGGAGCCTGGGTGTGAGTGAGGGGAGCCATGGTGCGAGGTAGGGGGACCTTGGTGTGGGATGTGGGTGTTTTTTTTTATTCTTATCAGTCATTTTATTTTTGTTTTATTTATATTTATTACAGTGTGACTTATTGTCACTGGGGTTTAATGCCGATTCACCTAACCAGTTTTCCTGGACTGTATACTAGCCAGTACTAACTTACCTGTCGACAAGGAGGTGGCAACTTCTCCACATAAGGAGGAAAACCAACATTTTAGTCAAAAATAATTTGTAAAAAGAATGATCTATTCATGTTGTAGGCTATTTTGTTATATTTTTATTAATGTATTACTTTATTTATAGGATAATTTTTGTTATTGTTTTTATCCTATCAGTCAATATTTTTTTAGTTTATTTTCACTTAAGTAAATTAGAATACATTTTAGGTGTAGGTTATTTTGTTATATTTTTGATTAATATCTTCCTTTTTTGATAGGATATAACCTCATGTAGAAATTGTACGATGATCAGTAGGGCCCGCTGGTCAAAGTGCAGTATCTACGTATTTTATCTTAATATATTATTTTTTAATCTTATCTGTCAATATTTTTTTAGTTTATTATCACTTAAGTAAATTAGAATACATTTTAGGTGTAGGTTATTTTGTTATATTTTTGATTAATATCTTACTTTTTTGATAGGATAATTTTTGTTATTGTCTTTTAATCTTATCAGTCAATATTTTTTCAGTTTATTATCACTTAAATAAATTAGAATACATTTTAGGTGTAGGTTACTTTGTTATATTTTTAATTAATATCTTACTTTTTTGGATAGGATAATTTGTTATTATTTCTTACTTATTTCAGTTGTTATTGACTAATGTATAATTTGTTTGTTTTTATATGACATATTGTCACTGGGGTTTAACGCATGTTCACCTTACCAGTTTTCCTGGACTGTATACTAGCCAGTACTAACTTACCTTTCGACATGGAGCTGGCAACTTCTCCACATAAGGAGGAAAATCAACATTTTTGTCAAAAATAATTTGTATAAAGAATGATCTATTTATGTTGTAGGCTATTTTGTTATATTTTAATTAATGTATTACTTTATTTATAGGAGAATTTTTGTTATTGTTTTTTATCTTATCTGTCAATATTTTTTTAGTTTATTTTCACTTAAGTAAATTAGAATACATTTTAGGCATAGGTTATTTTGTTACATTTTTTATTAATATCTTCCTTTTTTGATAGGATATAACCTTATGTAGAGATTGTACGATGATCAGTTGCGCCTGCTGGTCAAAGTGCAGTATCTACATATTGTGTCTTAATGTATTATTTTTTAATCAGTTAATTTTTTTTTTACAGTTTATTATCACTTAAGTAAATTAGAATACATTTTAGGTGTAGGTTATTTTGTTACTTTTTTATTAAGATCTTTCTTTTTTGGATAGGATATTTTGTTATTATTTCTTATTTATTTCAGTTGTTATTGACTTATGTGTAATTTGTTTGTTTTTATGTGACATATTGTCACTGGGGTTTAACGTCAGTTCACCTAACCAGTTTTCCTGGACTGTATACCAACCAGTACTAATTTACAAGGAGCTGGCAACTTCTCATATGGAGTAAAAGTGACATTTTTGTCAAAAATAACTTATGTAAAGAATAGTATTTTAGATGTAGGTTATTTTGTTATTTTTTAAATAATTGTTTAACTTTATTTTGTTGTATTTTTATTTTAGTTTCCTGATTTTTTAATTTTTTTTTTATTTTTTTTTTAAGATCATCGTTTCCCTGGTTGATACTACAGTGCAATGAACTATCATCGAATTGGAACCATTCTTTTTTAAGAATGTATAAAAGGTGAGTGTCATAATCATTTTTTACAAAAGTACATCGTTACAACAGATAACATACTAGATATGTGTACAAGAATTTTTGTAATGACTTATACAAAAATCAAATCAGAGAAAGTCTTGGAAAATATTTGTACTGGTGATATACTTGTGTTGCATTCTTAGCTTGATTTAAAGTGACAGAAGCTTGTTGATTGCTACTGAATTATTTCGCTGTACTTTTTATGAACCTCATAGAAACACCCATTGATTCCTTGTGTGGTAGTTAGTATCACAATGGTTGAACACTATTTACAGTGTTTGTCTCATGACAGTTGTATTTTTGACCCAAAATTGATCAAATTTGAATGGGCCCATTTTTGCAATTTTTACTCGAAGTTCGACTTCGAATGTTGGACCAAACTGAGATTTTCGGCATTTATTTGTCTGAATCCATTTCGCATTTTGGACCCAAAATCAATCAAATTTGAATGGGGCCCATTTTTGCAATTTTTACTCAAAGTTGAACTTCGATTGTTGGGCCAAACTGAGATTTTCCGCATTTATTTGTCTGAATCCATTTTGCATTTCAGACCCAAAATCAATGAAGTTTGAATGGGGCCCATTTTTGCAATTATTACTCGAAGTTAGACTTCGAATGTTGGGCCAAACTGAGATTTTCCACATTCATTTGTCTGAATCTGTTTTGCAATTTAGACCCAAAATCAATTAAATTTGAATGGGGCCCATTTTTGCAATTTTTACCTGAAGTTGGACTTTGAATGTTGGGTCAAACTGAGATTTTCAGCATTTATTTGTCTGAATCCATTTTGCATTTTAGAACCAAAATTGTTCAAATTTGAATGGGGCCCATTTTTGCAATTTTTACTCAAAGTTGGACTTCGAAAGTTGGGCCAAACTGAGATTTTCAGCATTTATTTGTCTGAATCCATTTTACAGTTTAGACCCAAAATTAATCAAATTTGAATGGGGCCCATTTTTGCAATTTTTACTCAAAGTTGAACTTCGATTGTTGGGCCAAACTGAGATTTTCAGCATTTATTTGTCTGAATCCATTTTGCATTTTAGACCCAGAATTGTTCAAATTTGAATGGGACCCATTTTTGCAATTTTTACTCGATGTTTGCCTTCGATTGTTGGGCCAAACTGAGATTTTCAGCATTTATTTGTCGGAATCCATTTTGCATTTTAAACCCAAAATCAATCAAATTTGAATGGGGCCCATTTTTGCAATTTTTACTCGAAGTCTTCGAATGTTGGACCAAACTGAGATTTTCGGCATTTATTTGTCTGAATCCATTTCGCATTTTGGACCCAAAATCAATCAAATTTGAATGGGGCCCATTTTTGCAATTTTTACTCAAAGTTGGACTTCGAATGTTGGGCCAAACTGAGATTTTCAGCTTTTATTTGTCTGAATCCATTTTGCATTTCAGACCCAAATTTGATCAAATTTGAATGGGACCCATTTTTGCAATTTTTACTCAAAGTTGGACTTCAAATGTTGGGCCAAACTGAGATTTTCCGCATTTATTTGTCTGAATCCATTTTGCATTTTAGACCCAAAATCAATCAAATTTGAATGGGGCCCATTTTTGCAATTATTACTCGAAGTTGGACTTCGAATGTTGGGCCAATCTGTAATTTTTCACATTCATTTGTCTGAATCTGTTTTGCATTTTAGACCCAAAATCAATTAAATTTGAATGGGACCCATTTTTGCAATTTTTACTTGAAGTTGGAATTTGAAATTGTACATACAATTTCAATTTTGATGCCAATAAACTGGAAATAAAGAAATTCTTTACTTGTTCCATTTTATCTTTTGTATTTATACCATTTATATAAAATATGGAGAACATCAAATAAATAATTCAGAAAGACGCCAACATTATATCTTTTCTTTCATGGCAGTAAACTCATTCATTATTCTTAATGTGTCATTAAGTTTTCTCATGGTAGTCTAGCGTCACAATAATTACATTGATTTTCTTCTTAATACTTTCAATTAAGATTTTACTTATAGACCAACTATTCCAACAAAATGGGTGACTCTCTTAACTTTCTGTGAGCGTTTGATCTAGCGAAGTTAAAGAATTCATGTCGCAAGGAACTGTTGTTCTGAATTAAGTTAATTAAGTTTCAAATTTGTTTTTTCTTTCAATTTTTTTGCTGGGGCCATTTTGATTTTTTTATTGAAGCTTTTGGATCTATTCTAATTAAAGTCCATTGCATTTTATACTCAAGTTTGAATTTCACCGAAATAAATTCAGTATTTATTTGCGCATTTGGACAGAATTTGTTCTAATTTAATACAATGATTTATTTCACAGACAAACCCTACCAACCAAATTTGCTGTATGGAGAAGCCATAAGTTGTTCATACACCCGAGGGGACTAGTCAAGATGGACGCTGAATGAACTGGTAATTTTGAATTCATTTTTATTCGTATCGGTTTGATTTTAGGTGACTTAACTTTGTGCGAGCATTTGACCTAGCGTTTTCATATTGGAGGGAACTAATAGTCTAATTTAAGTTTCATTTTTTTTCAATTTTGATTTCTATCAGTGTTCTATATATATGTGTGTTTATAGTAGTTTGTATGCCAGTCTGTCCGATTACTGTTGCTCAGTTGGTAGAGTAGCTGACTTGCAAGCAGTAGGTCGCAGGTGCGAGCCACGCATCGGGAACTTTATTTTCTGCCCCCTATTACAGATTTTTAGTGGATCAAGTTTGCGTATCTGTTCTACTTAAGGTTTATTGCATTTTGTATTTACACTTTGAACCAAATTGAGTATTTATTTGCGCATTTTTAAGGACATAATTTGTTCTATTCTAATTTAATACAATGTGTAATTTTTGTTTCTTCAGACAAACCCTACCGACAAAATTCACTGCACAGAGAAGGCATAAGTGTGTACACTGAGGGAACTGACGTCAGTTGAGAAGTACATATCATGACTGAATCTTCGGAAGGATTTAAGGTTAGAAAAGATAAAAATAAACAATATCTAATATTTGTTTGATTATTTTAAGTTATTTTTATACAATGTGACGATACAATTTTCCAATTTTGTCCAAAATGTCGCAGAATCCTCAATTCGGGGGGGGGGGGGGTTTCAGGCCATGTTCCAAAAATGCTGAGAAAGAAACCAGAGGTAGTTGGTGTTGATTTGTGCATACTTCAATGTCAATTGTTATTCCTCCAAATATTTTCTAGTAACAATATTTTGCCTTTTCTCATTTTGAAAGGAAACATGTTTTTATAACCTGTATTTTTTACCGAGTATTTCATAATCAGCACAATGATAATGAGAACATGTTATAATTAAAGCTAGTCAGGCAGTTTCATGAGTTTGTAGGGGCGAGACATTTTATTTGCCCCGTCATGCACAGGCTCCAGTGTCTATTCTAGGACCCGCGATCGCGGGATTCATGCTAATTTTTCAAAGATTGTGCACATTTTTGAAACTTATGCTTGAAAAATGGAAAAAAATCCTATTTGAATTTCTAGTCAGCAATTTGTTTATATGAACGCGGGTAAACTAAGGGAAGTAACTCTGAACAAAAATAAATATTTTCATTCATAATTTAGAAGTGGTGACTCTTCTTGGCTGAAATATTTTCGTTCAAAGAATTTAATCAGTTGAACGCAGTGCAGACGAATTTATGTTTATTATATGGCAAAAAGTATGTTTTTTTTTCCCAGTTGCAATGTGAAAATTCCCTATTCAATGAGAAAAAGAAACAAGAAAGAATTAATTTACAGCAGTTAAAATGTTTATTGATTTCCTAAACCATTCAAATAACAAAGTTATTAAGCAAACTGATTAGGATTTCCCAGCTTTATAACAATGTCTGTCGGAACAATCCGAATGAGCTTATTCCCCGCGATAGTAGAACAATATACGCAGTGATAGGAACCAATACTACATTCCGGCTCATGATGCATGCCTATATCCACGCGTATGATGCGTTGAAGCAGGTGCACATTTCCATTTCCGGTAAAATGACACACAATTGATGAAATTAAGAAATAAGATATCTGACACAAAGCATACTGAATGGGTTAACTTCTTTTTTGCTGTCGCGAGTAAAGATGCCATTTTGATACTGCTCGATTCACTCATGAGAAAAAATCTTTGGCCAGAAAATCTAACTGTTCACAAGTATGAAAATGTGGTAGACCTGTTCCAATGTAGAAAAGACAAAGATATTGACCTGTAGATTGTTGTTTTGAATGCTGTTGTCAAAATCATTGATTCATGAAAACATTTGTTTTGGTTATGTGACAGTGTATTAGAATTTGATAATTTCCCCAACTTTCCCCTTTTCATGTGATTTTTCCCCTTTTGACCAGCTTCCAGCGTCCCCAGTCCCTAAAAAAACCCCTGCATTTGGTAACATTTAGTTTATTTGAAATAAGGATGTTACGTCAGTTTTTATTTGCATACCAGCTTAATATTTTTGTACCGATGCTTCGAACTTGTCTTATATACAATATACTGCTCATTTTGGCAGAATGTTATGACCCTTAAATAAAGATTTACAGCAGCAATGTCAAATTCTTGCATCTCACATTGAGATAGCTAATCAGTCCACCCATCTGCGTGTTCCTATTGGCCAATGCAAAATATGTAATCAGGGCATTTGACCCTTAAAACAGCATTTTGACTCTTGAAATCGGTAAAATAAAGTTTTATAACTCTTGAGAATTTGTACCACATGGTCAAATTTACAATAAAAATAGAAGAAAATTTTGTTGACTTCAAATTATCATCAGCCAAGGGTCATTTCTGACCTACAACCTTTGATGTCTAGTGAAAACCCTGATAATATCTAAGTCCTAGGTTTTCTGATTTCATGGCCATTAACAAGCATCTATGGAGCAAATGCAAATAGGATGTACTTGTAATAGCCTCGGGCTAATAAAAAGTTAAGGTTACTTGACAAGGTTTGTCAGGTAACCAGAAACAAACAATTTTTTACACCTCACAATGCTGCAAAGCCAGCCAGCAACAGTCCTCTCAGTGTGTTGATTTATCTTAGGTTGTGAATATAATAAACCTTGCTGGCTATATCTTTAAGTGGACATGACATTTATTTATATTGATTGAAGTAAGCTGAGTGCTTTTATTAAAGATGAATTAAATATTTCAGGAACACTTAATAAATTTGGACCAATTGATAAAACAAAGCGTTGTATCAATTTCTTCCATTGATTTTTAGCTCACCAGAACCGAAGGTTCAGGGTGAGCTGTTAGGATGGGTAGGTGGATGGTCCGTCGTCTGAAGTCAACAATGGTCTTCTCAGAAAAAATACCAGTTGGATTTACTTCAAATTTGCTGTGCAGAAGCCTTTTGACGTTCTAACTGCAATTTGCTCTTATTATACCAGTTGACCCCTTTTCAGGGGTCACTAGAGCTAAAAATAGAAAAACCTTTAATCGTCTTCTTTTCATGAACTAATTAATGGATCATCACCAAACTTGGTTTGTAGCATCCTTAGATGGTCCTTTCTCAAGTTTGCTCAAATAAATATGGTTGGCCCTTTTAGGGGCTGCTAGAGCTAAAAATAGAAATACCTTAAAATGACTTTTTCTCATGTTTCTATGGATGGATTATTACCAAACTTGTTTTTTTAGCATCTTTAGATAGTGTTCTATCAGATTTGCTGAAATGAAAATGGTTGGCCCCAATTAGGGGCCGCTAGAGCTAAACATAGAAATACCTTAAAATGACTTCTTTTCATGAACCAGTGGTTGGATCATCACCAAATTTGGTCTGTGGCATCCTTCAGTCATCACGAATATTCTTTTGTAGTATCCTTTTGATGGTCCTTTATCAAATTTATTATTGTTCCCCATTATTTGCCCACAAGTGTACCTTTATTACCTTTTTAGTAACAAGTTAATTAATATTTATTCTGGTGAGTGATGCAGGGCCATCATGGCTCTCTTGTTTTTATTTTTATTTTGTTTATGAATGAATATTTGTTTCTATTTTAACTTGTAATTTTCAGGAGTAGCTGCATTGAGATCAGACAGCTTCAACTATTGTCCATGAAGTTGGTTACAACATTAATGTGGATCATTGAAGATCATACTGCAGGAAAGCAATATTAAGGGATGGTTATCAGAAACAAGTGGATGGTAAGTGTTTGTATTTTTTGTTATGTTTTACATTTCATTTCTTCTGTATATGTTAAGGCTTCACTTGGTGCAGAATGGCATCCTGTCTGAAAATCCTCTAATCACCAGTGTGTACACACTGGAGTATGGAGGATATGAGTTTGGCATTGAAACCATGTGTTTTAATGTTATTCTCAAAAGCACCAGGTGGATGGTAGGTGTTTGTATTTTTTGTTCCCACATCTCACATTAAAGTTCTCCTAACTCGCACTATGGTTTCCCTCACTCATACTTAGGTCCCCTCATCTCGCACTAAGGTTCCCCCAACTTGCACTGAGGCCCTCCTATCTCACACTAAGGTTCCCCTTACTTGCACTTGGATTTCTGTATCTGGCACTGAGGTTCCCCCAGCTTGCACTACAGCCCCCCTAACTCACATTCAGGTTCCTCTGACTCATGCAAAGGTTCCCCTAGCCCACATTCAGTTTCCTCTTACCCACACTAACGTTTCTGTAAGTCTCACCAATGTTCCTGTATTTCGCACTTAGACTCTCTCAGTTCATACTAAGGTTCCCCTCACTCAGATTCGGTGTCCTCTAATTCTCCTCAAAGTTTCTCCAGTTCATATTTGGGTTCCCCTGGATCACACGAAAGTTTACATGGCTCGCATTGAGGTTCCTGTAGCTTACACTGATGTTCTCGTATTTTACACTGAGGCTTCCCAAGCTCACGCTTAGGTTCCCCTAACTGGCATTCAGGGTACACGAACTTTCTTTTGGATTGTCCTAATTCACATTTGGGTTGCCCTAACTCGCAGGAGAGATTCTGTTACTTACATCAAGGTTCACATAGCTTGCACTTAGGTTGCTTTCATTTGCACTTAGGTTCTCTCAGATTGCATTCAGGTACCCCTAACTTACATTAAGGTTCCCATATCTCATATTGATGTTATCCGAAACTCTAATGGCAGAATGGCATCCAGTCTGAAAGTCCTCAAAATTACCAGTGTGTGCACACTGGAGGATTGAGGATCTGAGTTTGGCATTGAAACCTTATGTAGAAATTGTGCGATGATCAGTTGCGCCCTCTGGTCAAAGTGCGGTATCTACGTATTGTGTCTTAATGTCATTCTCAAATGCATTGTGAGCCGCTCAGTAGCGCCCCTGATCGGAATGCAGTGTATTGAAAGCCTAAGAGTTTTGGGTGACATTGATGTGAGGTGTGTGAACCTTGATGTGAGTGACGGGTACCTGAGTGTGACTTGAGGGGATCTGAGTGTGAGTGAGAGTGACTTAAGTGCAAGTTGTGGGGACTTTAGTGTGAGTGGCAGGGTCGCTTTTGTGAGTTAGGGTAGCCTGGATGCGAGTTGGGGGAATCTGGAAGAGGGCAAGTGTATCGTGAGTGCGAGTTGGTGGAATCTAAGTGTTTGTTTGGGAGGACTTAATGTGAGATACAGGAACGTTGGTGTGAGTTGTGGGAACCCTAATGCGGGTCATGGGAACTTTCGTGTGGTTTGGGGGGGCCTGGATGTGAGTTGGGGGAGTCTTGGAGAGAGTTGGGGGGCACTGAGTTTGGGTGGGGGGGCCTTGGTGTGAGTTGGGGGGGTCTGGGTGCAAGATACAGGGCATTGTTGGGAGTTGCAGGAGCGTTGATGTGGGTTGGAGGAGGCCGAATGTGAGTTGGGAGAGCCATTGTGTGAGTTGGGGGGGTCTGGATGTGAGGTAGGGGGGCCATGGTGTGAGTTGGGGGAACCTTGGTGTGATTTATGGGAGTCTGGGTGTGAGTGAGGGGAGCCATGGTGTGAGGTAGGGGACCTTGGTGTGAGTTGGGGGAACCTTGGTGTGAGGTGTGGGAGCCTGGGTGTGATTGAGGGGAGCCGTGGTGCGAGGTAGGGGGACCTTGGTGTGGGATGTGGGTGTTTTTTTTTTATTCTTATCAGTCATTTTATTTTTGTTTTATTTATATTTATTACAGTGTGACTTATTGTCACTGGGGTTTAACGCCGGTTCACCTAACCAGTTTTCCTGGACTGTATACTAGCCAGTACTAACTTACCTTTCGACAAGGAGCTGGCAACTTCTCCACATAAGGAGGAAAATCAACATTTTAGTAAAAAATAATTTGTATAAAGAATGATCTATTTATGTTGTAGGCTATTTTGTTATATTTTTATTAATGTCTTACTTTATTTATAGGATAATTTTTGTTATTGTTTTTTATCCTATCAGTCAATATTTTTTTAGTTTATTTTCACTTAAGTAAATTAGAATACATTTTAGGTGTAGGTTATTTTGTTATATTTTTGATTACTATCTTACTTTTTTGATAGGATATAACCTCATGTAGAAATTGTACGATGATCAGTAGGGCCCGCTGGTCAAAGTGCAGTATCTACGTATTTTATCTTAATGTATTATTTTTTAATCTTATCTGTCAATATTTTTTTTTAGTTTATTATCACTTAAGTAAATTAGAATACATTTTAGGTGTAGGTTATTTTGTTATATTTTTTATTTATATCTTACTTTTTTGGATAGGATAATTTGTTATTATTTCTTACTTATTTCAGTTGTTATTGACTAATGTATAATTTGTTTGTTTTTATATGACATATTGTCACTGGGGTTTAACGCATGTTCACCTTACCAGTTTTCCTGGACTGTATACTAGCCAGTACTAACTTACCTTTCGACATGGAGCTGGCAACTTCTCCACATAAGGAGGAAAATCAACATTTTTGTCAAAAATAATTTGTATAAAGAATGATCTATTTATGTTGTAGGCTATTTTGTTATATTTTAATTAATGTATTACTTTATTTATAGGATAATTTTTGTTATTGTTTTTTATCTTATCTGTCAATATTTTTTTAGTTTATTTTCACTTAAGTAAATTAGAATACATTTTAGGCATAGGTTATTTTGTTACATTTTTTATTAATATCTTACTTTTTTTGATAGGATATAACCTTATGTAGAGATTGTACGATGATCAGTTGCGCCCGCTGGTCAAAGTGCAGTATCTACATATTCTGTCTTAATGTATTATTTTTTAATCAGTTAATATTTTTTTTAGTTTATTACCACTTAAGTAAATTAGAATACATTTTAGGTGTAGGTTATTTTGTTATATTTTTGATTAATATCTTACTTTTTTGATAGGATAATTTTTGCTATTATTTTTTTAATCTTATCAGTCAATGTTTTTTTTACAGTCTATGACCACTTAATGAGAATACATTTTAGGTGTAGGTTATTTTGTTACTTTTTTATTAAGATCTTTCTTTTTTGGATAGGATAATTTGTTATTATTTCTTATTTATTTCAGTTGTTATTGACTTATGTGTAATTTGTTTGTTTTTATGTGACATATTGTCACTGGGGTTTAACGTCAGTTCACCTAACCAGTTTTCCTGGACTGTATACCAACCAGTACTAATTTACCCTTCTACATGGAGCTGGCAACTTCTCATATGGAGTAAAAGTGACATTTTTGTCAAAAATAACTTATGTAAAGAATAGTACATTTTAGATGTAGGTTATTTTGTTATTTTTTAAATAATTGTTTAACTTTATTTTGTTATATTTTTTTATTTTAGTTTCCTGATTTTTTAATTTTTTTTTTTCATTATTTTTTAGATCATAGTTTCCCTGGTTGATAATGCAGTGCAATGAACTATCATCAAATTGGAACCATTCTTTTTTAAGAATGTATAAAAGGTGAGTGTCATAATCATTTTTTACAAAAGTACATCGTTACAACAGATAACATACTAGATATGTGTACAAGAATTTTTGTAATGACTTATACAAAAATCAAATCAGAGAAAGTCTTGGAAAATATTTGTACTGGGATATACTTGTGTTGCATTCTTAGCTTGATTTAAAGTGACAGAAGCTTGTTGATTGCTACTGAATTATTTCGCTGTACTTTTTATGAACCTCATAGAAACACCCATTGATTCCTGGCGTGGTAGTTAGTATCACAATGGTTGTAGACTATTTACAGTGTTTGTCTCATGACAGTTGTTGCACTTGATTGATGAGCAGTTTGTTAATGTAACATGATTTAAGCACCTGTATATCTACGTATTTTCTTTTTCTCTGTGACATATTTCAAATGATCTAGAAAACGTGTAGGGATATCATAAGATTTTGTGTCTGAATCTGTTTTGTATTTTAGACCCAAAATTGATCAAATTTGAATGGGCCTATTATTGCAATTTTTACTTGAAGTTGGACTTTGAATGTTGGGCCAAACTGAGATTTTCCACATTTATTTGTCTGAATCTATTTTGCAATTTAGACCCAAAATTGTTGAAATTTGAATGGGGCCCATTTTTGCAATTTTTACTCAAAGTTGGACTTGGAAAGTTGGGCCAAACTGAGATTTTCAGCATTTATTTGTCTGAATCCATTTTGCATTTTAGACCCAAAATCAATCAAATTTGAATGGGGCCCATTTTTGCAATTTTTACTCAAAGTTGAACTTCGAATAGTGGGCCAAACTGAGATTTTCCACATTGATTTGTCTGAATCCATTTTGCATTTTAGACCCAAAATCAATCAAATTTGAATGGGGCCCATTTTTGCAATTTTTACTCAAAGTTGAACTTCGAAAGTTGGGCCAAACTGAGATTTTCCACATTCATTTGTCTGAATCCATTTTACGTTTTAGACCCAAAATCAATTAAATTTGAATGGGGCCCATTTTTGCAATTTTTACTCAAAGTTGGACTTCGAAAGTTGGGCCAAACTGAGATTTTCAGCATTTATTTGTCGGAATCCATTTTACATTTTAGACCCAAAATTGTTCAAATTTGAATGGGGCCCATTTTTGCAATTTTTACTCAAAGTTGAACTTCGATTGTTGGGCCAAACTGAAATTTTCCACATTGATTTGTCTGAATCCATTTTGCATTTTAGACCCAAAATCAATCAAATTTGAATGGGGCCCATTTTTGCAATTTTTACTCAAAGTTGAACTTCGAATAGTGGGCCAAACTGAGATTTTCCACATTCATTTGTCTGAATCCATTTTGCATTTTAGACCCAAAATTGTTGAAATTTGAATGGGGCCCATTTTTGCAATTTTTACTCAAAGTTGGACTTTAAATGTTGGGCCAAACTGAGATTTTCCACATTTATTTCTCAGAATCCATTCTGCATTTTAGACCCAAAATTGTTCAAATTTGAATGGGGCCCATTTTTGCAATTTTTACTCAAAGTTGGACTTCGAATGTTGGGCCAAACTGAGATTTTCCACATTTATTTGTCTGAATCCATTTTGCATTTTAGTCCCAAAATTGTTCAAATTTGAATGGGGCCCATTTTTGCAATTTTTACTCCAAGTTGGACTTCGAATGTTGGGCCATACTGAGATTTTCCACATTCATTGGTCTGAATCTGTTTTGCATTTTAGTCCCAAAATTGTTCAAATTTGAATGGGGCCCATTTTTGCAATTTTTACTCCAAGTTGGACTTCGAATGTTGGGCCATACTGAGATTTTCCACATTCATTGGTCTGAATCTGTTTTGCATTTTAGACCCAAAATTGTTCAAATTTGAATGGGGCCCATTTTTGCAATTTTTACTCAAAGTTGGACTTCGAATGTTGGGCCAAACTGAGATTTTCCACATGTACTTGTCAGAATCCATTCTGCATTTTAGACCCAAAATCAATCAAATTTGAATGGGGCCCATTTTTGCAATTTTTACTCAAAGTTGGACTTTAAATGTTGGGCCAAACTGAGATTTTCCACATTTATTTGTCGGAATCCATTTTGCATTTTAGACCCAAAATTGTTCATATTTGAATGGGGCCCATTTTTGCAATTTTTACTCAAAGTTGGACTTCGAATGTTGGGCCAAACTTAGATTTTCCACATTTATTTGTCAGAATCCATTTTGTATTTTAGACCCAAAATCAATCAAATTTGAATGGGGCCCATTTTTGCAATTTTTACTCGAAGTTGGGACTTCGAATGTTGGGCCAAACTGAGATTTTTCTCATTCATTTGTCTGAATCTGTTTTTCATTGTAGACCCAAAGTCAATCAAATTTGAAAGAGGCCCATTTTTACTCAAAGTTGGACTTTGAAATGGTACATACAATTTCAATTTTGATGCCAATAAACTGGAAATCTAAAGAGATTCTTTACTTGTTCCATTTTATCTTTTGTATTTATACCATTCATATAAAATATGGAGAATGTCAAATAAATAATTCAGAAAGATGCCAACATTATATCTTTTCTTTCATGACAGTAAACTCATTCATTATTCTTAATGTGTCATAAGTTTTCTCATGGTAGTCTAGCATCACAATAATTACATTGATTTTCTTCTCAATACTTTCAATTAAGATTTTACTTATAGATCAACTTTTCCAACAAAATTTAAAAAATCTAGATATGAAGGTCAGTTGCTTTAATGTTGTCGTGAACTGAGTGGAAAATATGACTACTCTATAATCATATGTAAAGCTGCAGAAGATATTTAACACGGTATCCACTAAAACACTGTGTGAATACACGAGGATCACTAATGTACTTACGAAGATATTTCACCTGACCATGCCCGGCAATAAGAGCCATTTTGACACAACAATTCAATTCACAAACAAACACAAACACAAAATATAAGGTTCCCAAACTATACAGTAATTATAAACAGAAAAAACACACAAGTAATACTTTTCGTTTAAAGCGGTTGTAATGCACATACAGGTTGAAGCTAATTTGTTGTTATGATCATGTGACAACTTTTTCTGTATTTCTCTTTTTTTTCTGAGATGATGAGTAAATATTTTGATTGGTTAAACTAAATGATAGTTAAAGGTGAAAATGTATCTTGCAATCATAACTGTCATCAAATGGTCGGTATTTTTTCTTAAGTGACTACTTCAAAGGACAGACTAACTGATTTGAAGATGTGACAACATGATTAAAGAATCAATTATCATTATTATTGATGTTGATTGATCACACTGATGCGGAACCTGTCACACTTCAATAAACCAATTAGCGCTACCCGTACCGGGATTTGACAGATGTTGGTACCAATGATAAGTAATATGCATTTGAATGTTTATATTTCTCATGCTTTTCTCAATTGGATTTGTATATTATTGCTATCTTGTTTATTTTCATTTGTAAACTGTCTATTCCAGGTCACTGTTAGACCAGTTTCTACTGTATATATATAATATATCCATTACATATTGAACTTGGTATTGACAGGTTTTTGTTTTAAATTTCAGCAGTACATGTGGCAGTGAAGAATTGAACTGTGTTAGATGCTATTTACAGAACTTTGTAAAAATGGTTAATTCATTACAATGTAAGTACTGTATAAGCTTATGATAACTTATTTGCTTTTACTGTTCAGATTATTAAAATGTATGCTATTTTTTTTTTAAAAACATTGACGTATACTTATCTGGTGTGATTTTGAGAATTGAAATTCATTAAAGTAATCCATGACCTTAGATAAGCCACATACTAAATGTAGAAAATGAGTGTAATGTTCAACAATGTATCATCTATTAGTTTTAAATTGTAGTTCCGATTCTCTCTTCTCTCACTTTTCATGTAAGTTTCTATATTTTAAAAACATGTTAACCATGGTTTTTCTTTCTGTCATATTTTTTCAGGACATTGAAGGGGAAAAATCATAGAGAATTGGCACTTTTTTATTATTTTAATGTATTGAAGTTTTAATATTTTTATTGTATAATCAAGTTGCATAATGTTTGTAGTATATTAGACTTACTTGTAAAATCAGACATTGTTTGTTAATTTCAGCTCTACAAATGGCAGAGAGGACTGTTATTTTCAGGTGTTACTTACAGAATCTAGTATTAAGCTGAAGCCGTCAGTACAATGTGAGTACTTTTTATGATATTCATTTACTTTGTTCTGTTCATAGTCTGAAAATCTATATATGCTACTTTTATTCTAAAAACATGCGTGTAAGATGTAATTTCAAGACTTTAAATTAATTTTAAGTAGTCTTTGACCTGAGATAAAATCCCCTTTTAAAGGAAAACAATAAGTATGAGTATTTTTTCAACAGCATATTGTTTGTTTGTGTTTTCATCTTAACCATGTTGTCTCTTTCTTTCATGTTTTTTTTCAGGACATCAAACAGAAATCTCCAGTTTATATAACCATAATCAGCACGCTAATATTATATTAATATATTGAAATTATCATCAAATTTATGGCTTTTTCTTCTGTCTTTAATTTTCTTATGTATATATTGTATATCATACTAGACTGACAAGTAAATAGTGACTTTTGGTTTTTTTTATTTTAGCTGTGAAGAAAGTTGATTTAAACAGTGTTGGGATACTACTCACAGAATGTAGTAAACTTTACAAGTAAGTTCTCAATTTATTATAAACCAGTTATTTAAACTTGGGACTATTTATAATCGTCTTGAAGTTAAAGTATAAATTTCATTTTCAAAGAAACATTTATATCATGGACAGGTGAAATACAATCATTACAACCTTATAGTTATTGATACAGGTCATAAATGAAATGATAGCTCCTTAGTGAGCAAAGAGCAATTTCTTACACAGCATTCCAAGATATTTAATCACCTTTGACTTGCTGACATATATATTCCGTAGAAATTATCTTCCCACTCAGACCCTACCTTATTTCATTTTTATTGATGTAGTGAAATATGGATGTAATAAAATAATTACTTGGATTCTCTGACCTTGTACTATTTACCAGGTACTTGTCACTATCAAGATAATACAGTGTAACCTCTGAATACCGGACCCTGTCCGGACTTGGTCATAAGTCTGGTTTTTAGAGTTCCAGTATTTCAGAGGTTTTCAATTGAAATTATTACATGATCATATTACATATTTTCTCTGCCCTAATGGTCACTTGTTTTGTACATGGACTTGAATTTAAAAACTTCTAAGCCAGGGTTCAAATGAAATATTTAGTGTGTAGCATTGTCTTGTAGTTCTCAAATTATTCTCCTGGGGTCAAAATTGACCCTGTCCATGGGTTTATTTGTCATACATAGATTTGTGTTGGGAAAACCTTATAAAATCTTCTTGTGTAAGCTGCATGTTTTAAGTTTGAATCCTTGTTGCGGCAGGTCATACCCAAATGAAAATTTGATAAGATTGTCGATATTCCTCCATATGCGGAGAAGTTACCGGCTCCTTATGGAAGGTACTGGTTAGTATACAGTCCAGGAAAATGGTTATGTGGACTGGTTGCCGTACATAACTGAAAAATTGTTGAAAAACGGCATTAAATCCCAGTGACAATATGTCACATAAAAACAAAAAACAAACAAACTGCATGTTTTAAGGTTTTGATAATTGGTGTATCGTCTTGTTGTCCTCTTCTAGAATTGTTCAGATTATGCTTGCTGGGTTGAAATTGGTTCTGTCCCTTTAGTCACTTGTTTACCAAGTTCAATTTATTTCATTAGTCATTCAGATAAGTAATATAGAGCTTACATCAAGGCTTACCTGTTTATGTACACCTTTAATTCAGACATTGTAATGAGGCAATAGTCTACATCTAACTTGTCCTTAGTATTATTTTTGTGCAAAGAGAAAGTTTATTTGTACTTATTTTTATACTCATTCAGTGTCATTGATAACACATAGGTTGTTTTGTATTTCCAGGCATCATTTTGGACATCTGTTTCAAGTGTTCACCAAAGCCAGTCATACATTATGTTGAAAGATCACTCCCAACTCAGCTATTTAGAAGATACAGTCTGATATTTGTTTATATGCATATACACCAGGGTGTCATTTCATAGGTTTTCAGAACTAAGACTTATTAAACTGTGAATCAACAGTGCACATGTTTTTACTTGATTGACTAAATAAACCTCTACATAAAGAACACCCGAGTATTAAGTCCACATTGCTTCTCTCCCTTTATTCTTTAGTTTGACTGTGTGTAACACAGATAACCAACAATTTTGCAAGAAAACTTGAGAACATTTAGTGGATATAACATGTCTATGAAATGACAACCTAACAACACGTATTGAATATTTGACGACTAAAATAGGATATTGAAGATTCATCTGGCACATATGAACTTAAATTATTGTACACAAATTTCTGCTTTCTCAACAAGCAGTCATTCCCCAAGCTTTAATTTTTGAATTCCTATTCCTGTCATTTAGTTTGAATTTTCTGTGCTTAATGTCTGTGATCTTACAGCTGTTTAAACATCTTTTTTATACCCAGAAATTCAGAGGGAACAAATTTATGCATATTGATAAGATTTTTATATTGTACTCTCCATATCATATATGTATGCTGGACTGTTTTTCCTCAGTGCTACTGTTTTTATATTTTAAAAGCAGTTCCTTTGTGCTATCAGTTTTTGTCCACCATTTGCATTTTTATTATCAGGGGAGACAACTGACAATTACTATATTTCATAAATAAATGTGTTAGGGCCCTTTGTATATTTGCTGTTAATAATTAACTGTTATTTTTATGTGTAATTGATTCATTGTTAATACTAATAGGTGTATTAGCCCCAAATTTACTAAAGTTGATTGATAACATAATGAATAATATTTACTGATTTGATAATATATTTATTTTGACTCCCAATTACTGTTAATGTCTGAAGTTCAGGTTAAAGTGAGAATTCAGTTTGTAAAATAAGAATAACTTTTAGTATAATCTATTAAGTGTTTTTCATTTTTTACTCATGTTCAAGTCTTGAATACTTAAGTAGAATAAGGCAAATGAAATTTGAATTGTGTACTATACATCTTCGGGGTATTTTATGCTAAATTCATAATGAAAATGTGTGAGACTTTATGATGTGGAAAAAATTGCTCTTCCTACTGACCTTATGGTCTCTAGTCAATTTTTTTCTTGCCAATATTTTCATTATGTCCACACTTCTTTGTTTATATCAGATGTGCAATACCAAAGTAACTTTTTTTTCTTAATCTGCAATCATTTTGTAAGTTGAGATTTTTTAGAAGTTTGTTCCATATGAACTGAATCTCAGAACTACAGAAAAATTCTGTTTTCCTACTGATTTAATTTTTTGGGGGAGGGGGATTTTTGTGGAAAGAATTATCAATGCTTTTGGTCTAATGTGAAAAAAATGTTCTTTGTTTTATTGTTATTCCACATGTTGTAAATACTTGAATAAAACATATATAATCTGTAATTTTTATTAGCACCAAACTGTGTACATGTATTGTCAGGTGTTTGAGATTTCATCATGTATATATCCTAATCTCAAACTGACTATATTTTGAACATTTTCTTGTTTAAATATACCTGAATTTGTCCATAATTTCATGTAATTGTTAACATTAAGGTCATCCTCAAAAAAATGTTGGTTTGTGCTTACTCGACCCAAAAAAAAACATAAGTGGGGAGGCAGATAGTCAGAAAATTTTAACATCATATACACGTATATTTTTTGCTTGTACTGAAAATGAAAAGCTGGAATGGAGTTTGAATGATTTTTGTTGAAATAGATCAAATAATATTTGGGGTAGGGATGGATTTTTTAATACCATGTGTGGATTTGCAAACCAACACTTTTTAATGATAGCCTAATAGTGTACATAATTGTTTTCATGTGTTTTATTGTGTTTTTAATGAGTATATTCCAATACCATCCAGAATCTGATCTTTGCAACTGTATACTTGTGTATGGCTTGGCTTGAGATTTGAGTTCTGTGGGTCAAGATCACCTGTACAAAAATACGAAAATGGTACAAAACCTGATTTGGTGGCAATGCAGTAGTTGTTTCTTTAATGGTTTTACATCAACTGTTTGAACTTGACAATTTTTATTTTCGATTCTTTCTCATGAATTTGCAAAGAATAACAAAAAAACAAGTATTCAGTAAAGAGATCAGTGTCTTGTTTTGAAATTGGAGACAATGTATTACAATTGTTTTATGTACATGCTTCTCACAATAAAATTAATTAATATTAGTTGTAGTTGAGGATTTTAAAAATAAATGTAACATTAAAACATGGTAATAGTGACTTCTTGGGGGCCTAAATAATTACTAGCTTAAATCCATGTTTATGACATTAAGAAGGGTTTGTTCTGAAAAATAAATACTTCACTTCATCTGATTCTTTACTTTACACAAAGTTCTCTATAACCATGTTTTACTGTATACTGTGTTCAATCATCAAATCTCTTGATTCATCCTGCAAGGTAAATCAAAGCTGTGGTCGGGAAACCATTTCAAACCACAATCTGACATCTGTACAGCTTACCATACCTGAAATTTACTTTACACTATGAACAACATGTCAGTAACATGTTCATAAAATACAGTCGAACCTGTGAACAAAGGCCACCCTCAGGAAAGACAAAATGTGGCCTTTATTTAGAGGGCAGTTATTAAATAATCAGTGACGGTTTTAAGGAATGGCCTTTATTCACAGGGTGTTTTTATTTGGAGGTGGTCTCAAACACAGGTTTGACTGTACACATTATAACTATATATATATGAAACACGGAAAATTGACATCAAAACACCGCAGCATAAACACATTAAAAACTTCTTCAAATTTAATCATTGTAATACCATTTATATTAAAAGTTTTAAAATCTTTCAACTGGTTAAACAGTACATAAGTATTATTATTCTAAACAGGTAAATTTCTAACAGCAAGTCCAACATTAAAAAATCTTACAAACTACCAGAATTCTCAGAAAAGGCATATATTGCAGACATTTACCTTCAACAGCTGACAATCCAATGAAACATTTTATATTATAAACTAAAGGTAACAAGATTTTAAAGCTAAAACATTGCTGTCCTAGCAAACAAATAACAATGAAACAAGCGCCTGACCTTGGACAACCCATGACCTTCGGTGATGAAATGAAATTATTATCTAAAAACGTTGAACTACAGAAAAACTATCCAGCAATTAATTAAAAACAACAATTTCCTGTCATTATACATCAATATTAAATAATAAAATCTACTTACAAGCTAATAATCCAGAAATTAATCCAACAAACTATATTGTAAAATTGTCAGCCATGTTGACTTATGATAAGCCAATCAAAACAGCTTTTACAGATGAGATGATCATGTGACATGACATAACCAATGAAAATAGCTGTTACAATGCCTCTTGATAGCCTATAGTAAATTTATATATGAAATTTTGAATCAAGATTAATGTGTGGGCTTGTGGCGCAGTGGATAAGCTGTCTGACTGTCAATCCGGAGGTCGTGAGTTCGAGCCCCACCAGAGGTAGGTGAAAATCTATATATGTATAAATAATTGTATGAATTGTATAAAATTGTAATATGACATGTATGTAACTAACCCTCCTAACATGCAAATTAACATGAGCACTACTAACACTAACATGCAAAGTAACATGAGCACCACTAACATACTAACAGGAGCACTAGTAACACCCTAACCTGACTAACAACATAACATGTACACTCACACTGTAACAAGGAAGAAAAGCAAGTAATACCATCAGAAATTACAATTTTTTAAATTTTATTTTTTATTTTTTTAAATTTTTTTTTCCTGAAATGCGCTTGTGGTTCTCCTATACTGTTACCATAATAATCAGAAGAAAGTCTGTTAAAAAAAAAATAACGAAAAATTGTACCTTATGGTCAAAGGGAGGTAATAATTACCTCCCTTTGACAATAAAATACAATTTTTCGTTATTTTTTTTCTTTTTTAACAAATTTTCTTCCGATTGTTAATGGTAACAATATAGGACAACCACAAGCGCATTTCCAAAAAGAATGAAATTAAAAAATAGAAAAAAATCTAACATTGTCCAAAAAACCATTCTCTGGTTTTGTGAAAAAGGCCATTACACAAAGTTGGCCTTTAAAGATGGGGCAATTTGGAGTTAATTTGACCTATTTTATCTAAAACCTCCTATTAAAGGCCATCTGGGTTTGATTTTATCCATTTTATACATAAAAAATAAATCCTGAGAAAAAAATATTTATATTGTACACAATATTCTTTAATTTGCAGTGGTAACAGTAAAAAAGAGAACTACTGGTACATTTCTGAAACAAGCCAAAAATTAAACTCAACTTTTTTCTTCAAGTAAGTTTTTTTTCCAAATAAAGGTAAGTTTTACAGATCAAAGTCTGAATAAAAACTACTGGTGTTTAAAAAATATATAAAAAATGTTAAAAAATTGTGACATGAAAATATATAACAAATACAATTTTGAATGAAACAGATCTTCAATAACAAAATGTTCAAATTTACAACACAGAAAAATGTTCAAGGAGAGTTGTGCCAATAAAATCTGAAACTCATACAAATGTCCATGACATTTAGGCCAGTCTGACCAGTAATGCAATTTTCAGACATGAAGAAATCAATAGCATCGCTTCATTGTTATCATTTGAACAAAGTGGCCCAGGCACTGACCAACTTGCTGTCAGTATACACTATCTAGACAGTTGCACAAAAAACATAAAAAATGAATTTAAGTCATATAAAATCTACTTACAAGATATAAATCCAAACAGTAATCCAGCACATGTTATATATAAACTATGATCAGCCATATTTGTTTTGGAGAAATAACTCAGCTAATCAAAATTGCTTTTACATATCAGAGGTCATGTGACACGACATGTGACAGCCAATAGTAAATTTATACATGAAATCTTTTGTTAGGTTTGATATGAGAACTTGTGGTGTAGTGGATAAGGTGCCTGACTGATAACCAGGAGGTCGTGAGTTCAAGTCCCACTGGAGGTAAGTCAAATTATTTATATCTAAAAATTGTTGTTTATGAATTGTTTAAAATGTATGTATATAAACTAACCACTTCTAACACAAACATGTGCAGTTTCATTTACCAAAAAAAAAAAATGTTTTTTTTTTTAAAAAAAAGGTTAAAATTTGAAAATTTGGAAATGTGCAATATGAACTTTTCTGACACCTTTAAGTAGGATTTCGTCTTTTTGAGTTTTAGATTATGTTTTAAACAGAAGTTACAAATTTGTAAAATTGAACTGATCTGAACTGTTTTCCCACGGGAAAGTAATTTTATAATTGTTGTTTACAAGTTGTAATAGAAGATAGTTAAATGAGTGTTAAACAAAGTGTTCTTTCACAACTGTTTGTATATTTGGTAAAATTTAATAGAAACAAAGGAATTCCTAAAATGCATGTTGTATTATACAATGTATAACATTGTCAAAATACTGTGTTTTTGGTGAGAGTAGGCCACATTTGAAATATTGTTAGAATGTATCTCAGTTCAATAATGAGATAATCAATATTCTGAAAGATGGATTTTATCAGAATCAATTGACATGCTCTCAACAAACTGGTATCCTTTCTTTCCTTTATAAAAAAGATGATCTTTTGTTTCACTTTTGTTTGTTTCACTGGGTTTAACGCCGTTTTTCAACAATTTTTCAGTTATATACGGTGACCGGTTCACCTAACCAGATTTCCTGGACTATATACCAACCAGTACTAACCTACCCTTCCACAAGGAGCCGGCAACTTCTCCACATGTGGAGGAAAATCAACATTTTTGTCAAATTTTCATGAAAGAGTATGACCTGCCGCGGCCGGGGAAAAAAAAAGATGATCTAACTATTTTAGAAAATTGGCGACCAATTTGCCTTCTTAACGTAGATTATAGAATTGCCGCCAAAGTAATAGCTAATCGACTTCAAAAGGTAATACATAAAATAGTTCCGATCAACAAGCTTATACTAAAAAGAGATTCATTGGATATAAGACAAATCCAAGATATTATCAACTATACTAATCATCAACAAGTAAATGGAACAATTGTCTGTCTTGACTTCCGAAAAGCCTTCGATACTGAAGAACATACGGTTTTAAAAATAATCTCATTCACCGGATTAAAACGCTTTACGGTAACACGCAAATCTACATTTTGAATAACGGTTGGACATCTAAACCATTCAAACAGGAACGTGGGGTACTTCAAGGTTGCCCTATATCAGTTCTTCTATTTATAATAATAGTAGAAATCATGGTAATTAATACAGGTGACTCAAACAATATAAAAGGTATTACAATAAAATGTGATGAGTGTAATGAAAACATAAAAATTTCACAACTAGCCGATGATACTACTTTATTTCTCAGTTAAAAAAAAAACAACTGCACTATGACATAACAAAACACGTAATTGAAGTTCTTGGTTTTTATTCTGGACTAGAGATGAACAAACATAAAACTAAAGCTATCTGGATAGGTAAAGATAAAAACAGTTCAGACAAAATCCGGAATATTTCATGGACAAACAAACCAGTCAAAGCTCTCGGGATCTATTTTGAACATGACAAAGAATGTGAGAAACTGAATTGGGAAACTAAAATTGAAAAGTGTAAAGCCATTATAACCAACTGGTCTAAGAGAAATTTAATTATATTCGGTAAATTTCTCATTATAAAAGCCCTTCTAATTCAAAAATTTACGCACGCTTTTCACTCGACTATAGTGACAAACAAAATCATTAAAAAAATCAATACCCTCATTTTACCAATTCTTATGGAATAAAACTAAAGAAAAAATAAAACAATCAACCCTTATAAACTCAATGGTGGCATCGACATGATAGATGTAGAAACATACATAACTTCATTAAAGCTAAAGTGCATTAAATCATTGTCAGATAAAAAAGCTGCCCATTGGAAAGCTATCCCAAGATACTTCTTTGACAAATATGGACTAGATTTTCTTGTGTTTAATTTCAATTTAGACAAAGTTAAAAGCCTTAACGTTACATCCTTACCTGAATTTTATATGAATATTCTAAATCACTGGATAATAACGAAGAACAAAACTCCGCTTAAAATAACGATTTTATTTTATGACATAAGAAAAGAAATTATTTGGGGTAACAGACACATAAAATATAACAATAAGGTCATACTGTTTAGAAGCTGGGAAAAATCAAACATAATTTTTGTACATGACATAACTGACAAAATAGGAGTTTTGCAAGAAGATAATATATACACTAATCTCAAAGATAAAACTAACTGGATATTAGAAATAAATATTTTGAAAAAATGTTTCCTGCAAAAATGGACTATCATACTGTGTACTGATAATTCATGCCTCACCAACGTAAAAAAACTACCCAACCACACTGTTTTAACAAGCCTTTTGCTACACTTAATAATAAACAAATATACAACACAATAATCCGAACCAAATTAACAACTCCTTATATACTCAGATTCTGCAACGTACCTTTAGAGGAAAACATAGATTGGCAACCACAATATAAATTCATTAATTCTTGCTCGATAACAAATTTAAACAATTCAAATATAAACTACTCCACAGAATTTTCCCATGTAAAAATGTAAGATTAAGATGGAGAATGGTAGATTCACAGAATTGCTCTATATGTCTCACTGTTGAAAATTATGAACATGTATTTATAAACTGTACAACAGTATAAGACATCTGGACAAAACTACAGAATGTTTTGACAAATGTAACATTAACAAAAACATTAAATGTTTAAAACTATTTTAGTTGGATATAAAGTTAATTGCTCTAAGTACAACTATTTTAATGTATTTTTAACATTATTAGGTTTCTGTTGAAGTATTGAATTCTGAACATAATATTGATAAATGAACAAATTAAATATGTTCTGCTAAATCACATCCTTATTTTTATCCATTGATAAATGAACAAATTAAATATGTTCTGCTATATTACATCTTTATTTTTATCCATTAATAAATGAACAAATGAAATATGTTCTGCTATATCACATCTTTATTTTTATCCATAGATAAATGAACAAACCAAACATGTTCTGCTATATTACAACATTATGTAAATCTTTGTAAATAGTCAAAAACAACTTGTCTACAGCATTTACCCATTGAACATGAATGTGAAAGTTGTACTTAAAAATGTCAATCTCTCGATTAATGTTTTAAAATAAAATATGGTTAATATTTTAACTGGATGACTTTTTTCAACAATGCATTTAAAATATCTCTGAGGTTAGTCACCCGGTATACTATAAGTTAACATTTAGTGGTAATACACTTTGCATGTACATCACAATGTTAATACCCTAATAAACGCCCCCACCCCTTTTGGACAAGAGAAAACAAAAGTGATGTAAGTGATTTACCATGACATGCTAATTTAATCCGAGATGAACAAGAGAAATTAGTAGAAAACACTTTTTAAATCCAAGGAATGACACAAAAAAACATTTTCAAAAATGTAATGCCCAAGGGGCATTTATTAGGGAATACACGGTATTTCTTGTTTACCAGTGTGCGTTTCTTTGCATAAATATTTCAATAAAAAAAAACACTAAAAAAAACTTGAAATATACCTAAAGGTTATTAAGAATAAGGTTATTTCTTACATGTTTCTTGTATTAGAGTTTGACTCCTAATATGTTATGCTAATGCTGATGATGTAATTTATTACTTAAAATATTGTGCGTATTCAGTATTCATTTGTTTATATTTGTGAAGATAAAATAAAAATAAAAGATAAAAAAAACATTTAAAGTCAAAGCATTCAGCATTACATTTCTATCCATCAAAGGGAAATTTTCGAGGCAATGGAACAAACTTTCTGGGTTTTTTTGAATTTTGAATTTCTGAATGTATCTATTAATTTTTGCAGTTTTTTCATTTTCTCGTGGATATGTAATTAATTTTTCAATGCCACAACTTGTTTGAGAATTACAATAAAGAAAAAATAATAAAAAAAACACAATTCTAAAATTTTCACCAAATGACTATGTACCAGTGGTTGAAATTGATTTTACAAGATACAAACAACATACAATTAAACATGTGTTCAAGATCAAGTCAGATACATTAAGATATTTCTGATGATAATCACAACTTAACAAATCAAGCTTTGGATATTAATTAAACAAATCCTGTAGTATCATGGGTATTTAGGCAGACATACTGCAGTACATTATGTTCATTTTCCAAAATTTTAAAAATCACATTAACAAAACTATAATTAATAACAAAGCAAAACATCACAACAGATAAATTGAACTTGTAAGCAAGGTTTACTGACGTGTACAATAGTTAAGATACAGGTTTAACTACACATGACACACAATTGTTAAAAATGCACTGAAATAATTATATAGAAAGCACAAAGCATTATAAAAGCAGGGTGTAGTGTTGCAAACATCAGTTCAAAATCACAATCGATTATCGATTGGAATCGGTTGGTACATCCAATGTGATTTTCCGATTATATAATCGGTTCTAGTGTAGCAGTGTAACAGTGTTTGATTCTATTTATGCACCTTTGGTTCTCAGCCATCCCCTGCTTTAGGCCAAATTGTATCTATGTTTAGCGTCCATAGACGGAAAGGCTTTGTTCACCTGAGTCAAATAAAAAAACATATTGTAATATTGAATATTTGATCGTTTGAAATACCTTTATTGGGCCATTACATACTGGAACAATTTGCTTTGTATCAATGTGCCTTCCAGTCGTCAAAATTGATCAATATTATGCTTTTGTTTTGATTTAAGAAATGAAACATATTTATTCTCACTGAGTGACTGAACTTTTGATAGAAGCTAATATTTTGTAATTAAGTAGGAAATTTGTGTTTTTTCCTGAGTCACTTGTCTTTTTTTCTGGACAGCTAGATAGGTTTTTGAACCTCGATGTTACACTAAACATAGACGCGATTTGGTATGGCCTTATGCTAGTTGACATTGTAACATATAAGCATGGTGAATGGAGTGTGTTATCCATATGAACAATTAACCAGGGTCTAATAACATAAAATAACCTGGGGGATGATCAAATATTTGTTCATTCGTCTCGGTCGCCGACCTGCCATCTTTTTTTAAACAACGCGAGTGATTTCCAGCTTAGTTTGTGGCACAGTAGTTAGTTAACAGCGCCTGAATAAGATAATGAGAGACCGATAATCGATTATGAAAAACTGCAATCGATTATCAGATTCGGCAGACGTCTTCATGCTGCTAATCAATTATTGTTTCATTACTAGCAGGGTGTACATATCCCACATCCAGACCAGGGGGGGTGATCAAGCAATGAACCAGCAGGTGCACAGTAGATCAACAGAGAAATCTTAACACAAAAAACCACAATAAGCTAAAAGTCTGTGTAAAATTTTGATATATCAACAAACTATCATACACCACAAGTACCTATTTCAGTAGAAATCTCTTTGAGATCTTCGTAAGCTGAATGTTGAGTAAGTTTATGTCTAGCAGGAGTTGTTTAGCCAGTAATTTATCACTCTGTTGCTGCCAATAATCATGCTTACATTGATAGTCCTTTAAGTCAATTAACGTCCTCTGTAATGACCTGTAAAGTAATGATAGAAGAGGTAAAAATTTAGAATGAGAGGGGACATGAATTTTATCCAAAGGATACACACAAAGTGATTTGAAGATTTCCAAGTGATGAATTAGGGAAGTAATTAAGTTAGCCTCCTAAAAATTAACTTGCCTCCAAAAAATATTCTGACCCTCAAAAAGTATCTTGTCTCCCAAAAAATAACTTGTCTCCCAAAAAATAACTTGCCTCCAAAAAACATCCTGTCTCCTAAAAAATAACTTGTCTCCCCAAAAATAACTTCTCTCCCAAGAAGTATCTTGCCTCCAAAAAAATAACTTGACTCCCAAAAAATAACTTGTCTCCCAAAAAATAACTTGCCTCCAAAAAGCATCTTGTCTCCTAAAAAATAACTTGTCTCCCAAAAAATAACTTGTCTCCCAAGAAGTATCTTGCCTCCAAAAAAATTACTTGACTCCCAAAAATTAACTGATATTTTAAAGAGACACAAATAAAAATGTATTCAGTGATCAGGAAAGAAATTTTCTGTATGGGACAATGGCTCTTTCGGATGCAAAATCAGTGTGACATATTGAAAACCAATGTGACATTTTCATGCGGCGATAACAGAGTAGCAATTAAAACAGTTTTCATAACTGTTTATAAGTGTCTACCTGCTAGGTGCTTGTTGCATAAAGAAAAAGTTAGCGTAAACGTCAGATGGCACAGAGCGTCTTTCATTAGGTACTTGCTTTTGCAAAAGGATAGAATTGCATTAAGCCTCAGATGATGCAGAGCAGCAGTATTTACATCATACTCACTTCATTTCTTACATGAAAGGATCAAAAACATGTGAATGTGCCAAGGGTGCATCAGTTTCCAAAGACGATGTGACATTTTAATTTTTAATGTGACTATGGCACATGATGCATGCCTTTCCTGATCACTGTGTATTCAGTAAATTAAGATTGTAAAATGTTTATTGGCAGTGTTTTTATCAGGCATCACAATAGAGCAAATCATTCTCCTCAGTTCCTTAAAATCCTTAGTATATAGCTAATATGGTGTCTAATAATTGTACCACACATAACACTCAATTAATTATGTTCTTGAACAACTTTCTACATTTGCATAGTTTGAGAAAACACATTGAAAATCATAAACTATACATATAACAAGCCCAGGAGATATAATCAATAAATACACATAGAAAACGTATAGTCTAAATTTTAAGGTACAACTGCCTTTAGATGTTAAAGTGTATGAAGTTTAACAACAGTAATACTAAAAACATAAGTCTCGCAACCAGATACCAGTCTATACATAACGTAAGTCTTGCAACCAGATACCAGTCTATACATAACGTAAGTCTTGCAACCAGATACCAGTCTATATATTACATAAGTCTCGCAACCAGATACCAGTCTATACATAATCTAAGTCTCATAACAAGATACCAGTCTATACATAACGTAAGTTTCACAACAAGATACCAGTCTATACTTAAGTCTCACAACTAGATACCAGTCTATGCATAATGTAACTTTATTTTACCTGTGTTGTGCTTCTAATGCAAACTCCAGCCTAGCATGACAAATAACTGCATGTTTATGTTTTGCGACAGCTTCAAAGTCTGGTTGTATCCTGAGTGTATTCTCAATGCAGATCACAGATTTATTATATTCTCCAATCACCTGAAATTCATAAAAGATCACAATGAGGTAAGAAAATCAAAGTACTGAGAGTACTGTTGGGAGTAGATTAATGTCTGTTTTTAGTTTTATGTGACTTATTGTGACTTAGCTTAATGCCATTTTCCAACAATTGTTTAGTTACATATAGCGGCTGGTTCACCTAACCAGTTTTTCTGAACTGTATACTAACCAGTACTAAGTTACCCTTCCACAAGGAGCCAACAGCATCTCCACGTATGGAGGAAAATCAACATTTTTGACAAATTTTCATAGAAGGGTATGACCCGCCGCGACCGGGATTTGAACCCAGATCGCTGGGTTACAAGTACAGCACACTAACCACTGGACAATGGTTGTGGCTCTGTAATTATTGTCATTAACACCAAATAATAGTTATTATGAATGTAAAACAATGCCAAGGATTTCGTATGGTGAATATCCATAGAGTTCATAATTTATTTTTTAAAGGTTCTCTATCTTTGCTCATGCGGATTTAACAGTAAGCAAACAACACTCGAGCAACCTCTATGAAGTTACAGCTACAGCATGCTGCTAAAGTTAATTGTAGCTAATTATGCAATTTGTGCTTGTAGCTCTAATTACCCAACAACTCACAAGACTTTGTAAAAAATCTGCATGATGAAAATAATTTCCTAAACATCCATTTTGTAATATATTTTCAGTCACAATAATTAGATGGTATTTACAACACATTTTAATGGACCTGATGTGTTCACTCTTCAACCAATCAGCTTTTTATTGACATATAATAATTCATGTTACCACTTTTTTAACCAAGCCATTGAACTATGTCCTCACAGAAGCTGATAGGCAACTAGTATTGACAATAAAGCAGTTGAGCACATTTTCATGTGATCAATATGGTTACAATACAGTCAAACCTGAGAACAAAAGCCACCCTTAAGAAAGACAAAATGTGGCTATAGTTTACAGATGACCTCTATTCGGAGGTCAGTTTAATATAGTGAAGGTTTTTAAACAACAGCCTTTATTTTGTAACTTGATCTTTCTTATTGTACATTTTTGTTGCTTGTTGGTCATTTTTCTTTGCTTTTTTTCTGACAGGTACACAATGCAAATTACTGTTCTATAGTATTTAAGGTACATGAGGATGGATCCCAGACCCTTATGCTACCTATGACGGAGACAATAACACTTATTGTTTTAAAAAAATTTGATTGTGGCTGGGTTTGATCCTGGGACCTTTAGCCATTAGCTTCATAAGCGAGTGTCTTACCACTGAGCTATTTCAGCTGCTGGTAAACTTCACTTTGATTTATTATATGAACCTACTCTGAAGTTTGTAATTATTGATTTGTTTTCAAAAATTGCATACACAATACATTTCTTTATTTTACTGATTCCTAATATTTATTCGAAGAAACATTTACACATTTAATTCAAATTGCATTAATTAGTTGATTTTCACGGGACTATGTTTTTGGCAGAGTGGATGTGTTCGATGTCAAATAGGCAGTTTGTTGCATAATATTAGAAATATGATTATAATACAAATATGATTATAGCTGTTATTATTCAATTAAACAACAGAGAAACAATAGCAATAATATCTTAATTCACGTTTTATAAGATGAAACAAGTGTACAGCTAACTTCATTTCATGACTAACAACTCACAGATACAATATACTCTTTACTCCTTTGCAACCTTTATACTGATGGTACACAATAAAGATAAATGTCTGGTTTTTATACTAATAAATAGTTAAACTACATGTACAATGATGCCTCTATATGTAACAACTTCTCAAGTAAAGTCACCACGTTTACAAATAAAGAGGTTTGCGTGTATTCATCTTGTGAAGAAAATCAATTAAACTGGAGCTTAACATCACACCAGCAGCCAGGGTAATTTTGTGACTTTTTCTAGTTTTGATGGTGGAGGAAGACCCCAGGTGTATATACACCGAGTTAGAATCACTGACCTACAGTAAGCTAGCTGGACAGCATCCTCACATGTGAAATTTGGTCTGAGGTAGGATTTGAACTCACAGCAGTGAGGAGTTAGTAATTACTAGTAAGAGACAATAACCACTTGACCACAGAGGCCTCCACAAACAGTGAACAAACAAACAAATGATTACAGTACCTATATTCTTCATTGGTCTATGAGTTTAAATAAGTTATATAGCTATAATGGACTCTATTTAGTTTTCACAATGATCAAAATAAGGGAAGTAAGTAAAAAAGGCATGAAAGTCGAATGTTGCTGAATGAATGGGGATGTAAACATGTAGAACAGTGCTGTCAATTTTTATTAATTCTTGAATGAAAAATGTATTGAATAGTCGGTTTTTGACTCTGTATGTAATGGGTGCTTTGAACAAAGTGAGTGCTGACTCTAAGAGAAGTAGATATGGTGAAAGAAAACATTCTCGTTATGAGTATAAATTTGAAGTCAACATTATTTGTAGAACAGTTTTCTTGATTATTTATGACATTGATGAAAGAACACTAAAAAACTTAGTACACCATGTCAATACTAAGGGCAATGTTCTATATGTACACGAAAATAAGGGAAAGAAACCATCCCAAGTCCTTTTCTTTGAAGACATTGAAAGGGCAGTGAGATTTATTTTTATAATTTGCGTAAGAAAATGGTCTTCCCCAACCAGCAGTCCCCAGAGGACGCGATGACTGCTCCTGCGTTCCTGCCAGCTTATTTCTTGAAGACTGTCATACATAAAAAGTATGTAAAGTCGTGTGAAGATGCTTAAATTAAAATAGAGTGATAAAAATATCAGCTTTTTTGGGAATATGGTCTCAATGTTGTTCACATGTAAAGGCACATTTCCTAAAAAATTCGAACATGATAGTTATTGCTGTTTTTATGTTAAGTTTTGATTTGCTAATTCAGAGACATAAATGTCAAATTTAACATGAATGGTAAGCAGTATACTTTATATCATGAAAAACATTGATGGTCATTCGTCAAGCTACAATTTTAAACTTATTTCATTGACTATATATACAGATTGCAACTCCTGAAGATGATGTCTGTGCTAAGTGTGAAACACTTGGGAAGAATGTACATGATGCGCGAACAGACGACAACAAGCTGCAAGCATCTACAGACCTCCAAGAACATATATTAGCAGCTAAAATTGAGCATCATGTTAACTACATAATATTTCACATAAGATTACGTACCTTCTTAAACAATTTACAAGTATCATGTATAACTCTTTGAAATATGAACATGAGCTACTGTAGAACAATAATTGGAATCATCTTTTAATGTAATCCTCTGACAAATTATACCAGTCACATTCGTCCAACATTATTTAAGTATTATTTTTCTAGTATACAAGAAACGTGCGTCAAATAGTCAGGAGGAGTTTAGAGATTTTCAACTGTCAGTCACTCCAATGGAACCATGCTACCATGACTACCAGTATGTTCATTACACATTTGATTTCTCTCAGAATTTGGCAGTACCACATCATGACTATAGATAGGTCCTTTGTACTTTGTAACTCCAAGGAAGGTAAAGACAAGATTATTTCTGATAAAGTTTTAAACATGCAGGTAATTTAAACTTTTGACGACTTGTCTGCATGTTTGCTCATTATAAAAATAATTTTCCTATACTAAAGTTTAAATATATATAATCTCGCTTTAGGTACATCTGTTTGGGTTCCGTGATGATGGTATACTATGCCAATACAATTACTTAATTGTTGAGAGTCAAACAATGGCAGCAGATGGGAAAGCCATTCATGGTCCTGACGCCATTATCTCCATGGTTGATCATGCCATGACTGTGTATTCACATGGCGAAAAGACGGTTACTATTCATGCTGATAATTGCAGAGGTTTGCACATTACACATTACACTGTTATTTTGTCATAAGTAATGCAAAGTGCTTTTATAAATGTACATTACTTATTGCCTTTATTCATTGCAAAAGTAATGACAATAAAAATATTAACAGAGATGTCTGCACAACAGAAATTTATAAGCCTATCAAGTATTAAAATAATAAAATTAATCATCAGTAATATTTTTGCTGGAGAACAATGGTTGGCTTGAATAAAGAAATCAGGTACCTCATGCAACTTCCAGGACATGCACGATGCCTCATTGATGCTGGATTTGCACATATCAAAAAGTTGTGCAGAATTAGTGACTGTGAAACATTGGCAGATATTGGTATAAACATTTGTCAAATTGTTTACTTTTAAGTGTACCATGCTTTTTTTTTAAAAAAAAGTCTGCACATTTATGTTTCACTTTAGAAGTATTTGAGTTATAAATCAATGATTCACATACTATGATATAAATTTGCATACATGAATTCCTTTTCAATTATCTCAAGAACTATTATGCTGTTTCAGACCATGTAGTCAATAGATCATCATATTCAAATGTGGCTGTGATGTATGACCAGGGGAATGATGAAACAACTTAAAAATGGCGATCACATTCTTAAGTCAGCACTACAAGGCTCTGACAGGAATTAGATCCTATCAACAGTTTCGCTTTTCTGCTGATAAACCCGATTGTGTCTTCGCAAAGAAATTCGATGACAACGAAGAGATGAAAGTCATTCTGAGGAAGGGAGTTAATGTTCCTCATGAGCGACCAACCATTGTACCAGCAGCAGGTCTGACAGTTGAACCATCACGTTATCTTGTCACTCATGTTATGCCTTACTTTAGGGATGTAAACGAAGACATAATATGTCCATTAGTTTCTACAGAAGAGTAGAGTTATTCAAGTTTACATTGGTTGTAAATTATATGAATGCCAATACAGAGGCAATAGATATATTGAAAAAAGAATGTTTCGTAGATATGTGTTGCCGTGGTAACAACACAATGATGTAACAGATACATGTGTTTTTATTTTAGTATGTAAGTAAAATACCTATATCATGGTTTTGTGCTTTGTTTCCACATTAATTATTGTAAAAAGAATTTCTTGTACAGATTACTGTATATATAAAATTGATATTTCCATATCAATTGTTCTACACCAAAATTCTTAATGTACTTCTGTAACTTTATAAAGAAACAGCATTTTTTTCAGCGCATCAATCATAGTTATACATGTAGTTTACGCCATACAAGTTTCTGATTGATTTTGAAGTTAATTTGTTAATATTCGTTTTTACGCTTATGTTGCTATAGCAGCATAATTCAATGTCAAATCTACGTACCTCATTAATATTTTATTCCAAGAAAACAAGTATAGCGTGATAAATTGTTTGTTTTATGAATTGCATGTTATGAATGTTATAAAAGATATTGACAGAAAAATATGGAGAGATCGACAAGTGTTTTGTTATTTATGACCCGTCTGCAATACCGGTGTGCAAAATGGATCGGTTACAAAATTGCCCATTTGACCAACTTAAAAAAGTCTTATACCAAAATTATTTTACCAATGTATTTGGTAGGCATACCGATATTAGAATCAGGTAAAAACTCATTTTTCATAAAAATTATTATAAGGGCCCTTTTCTCATGGGGCGGCCCATATAGATTTAAAATAATACATGCAGATATTCTACAACATCCAGTGCAGATAGTAAGTATCATACAGAGCACTATCATTAAACAGAAAAAATAAACACAGGGGAACTGCACTCAATTTGAAATATTGCAGAATACAATGTATACAAAATACTTTCAGTAGTTTCACGGTCTTCCTGGGTTTCCAGTATTCTCAAGCAGTGTTTCCACTCACATAAAATCTTGTGTAAATCCCGCAACAAAATTGGAAATCACGCAACAAATTTAGGTCCAGTGGGAGATTACACGCGTACAAATATGCTTAGGGATGAATTGCCAATTTTCTGGAAACTCCCATTATGACGTATGTTTTGTTTTAAAAATGTTCATACCCCCCAAAACACTTCTCTTACCCCTAGATTTCAGGCCCAAGGGGTAAGCTTACCCCCCATTTCACAAGTAAGTGGGACCACTGTTCTCAAGTTCATTATGATAAGGTTATTCCACTTTTTGAAGATATATTTCACATACATCGTAACTGATTAATACATCTACATCAGCATACAGCAATAAAATATCAAGGTGCACACAAAAAATCCAAGATTTAAATTGGAAGAAAATTCTCAAATTCTTTCCACATTGGACCCTAATCAAGAGGTCAAGAGTTCAAACCAGGTCAGAGTTGAGAGTCTATTGAGTACATACAATTTCTGAATTAAACGTAAATACTGCAAATATTTATCAGGAAATGACTGTAAGCGGTAAAGCCTGGCTCAGCAGTCAGGTGACATTAATTAAGAACTGAACAAAATCATTCACCATCTTTGTACAACAGCAAAAATAAGTGTATATAGGAGCTCGAAAAATTAGTAACAATGCAGGGTCATTGTGTTTTTGTTCAGCATACAGTGATACACCTCATTTTGCAAAATATAGCTACTCATTTTGAAAAAAAAATTCAATTTTCTTCCAACACTAGAATACTGTACAAAAATTTAAGAATTAAAAAAAAAAGATCATGATTTAAAATGAAAGTCTACTTAAGACATGATTTGCGAACTACAGCCATTAATCTTGGATGGTGCAGAATCCGATCAAAAAACCATGAACTTGAATAAAATGGGTTTTTTTTTTTGGCTGACCGAGCTCAAAACTTAGGTGCATGCAAATGCTTAACAAAAAAATAAAAGAGACTGGCCTTATTAAGTGCAGATACACAGATACAAAGATACACAGATACAAAGATACACAGATATATTGTGAGTCGTTGGATTTTCATTCCAGGAATCTTCAACTGATCTTTACTTCTGACAGAGTTAAAAGTCAATTTCCATATGTATACTTGATCTACTTAGTAAAGAAGGAAAATTGTGCAAGTTCCACACAAAGCATCATATACATGTAACTTACCACATAAATATTTCCCAAAGTAAAATGATTCATGTTAAGTTCTTTCGATACATCTAAAGCCGTATGTACCACCATGTACGGCCGCCTCATTGGATTTCTGAGCATGATGCAGAACATTAGCCAAACTTATCAAAGCCACATCCTTCTGTTTCCTGAAATATCATAATTAATACCTAATGTTCCATTTTACAGGAAATAATATTAAATCTATGGATTAACAAGCTGGTTTTTGACTCAAGGTATTGAATTAAATTCATCTGATGTACAGTAAACAGAAGTATTAAAATAAGAAAGAATATTCAGGGTTGTCTTTTCACCAAATATGAAAAAAAGTTGAGCATGAGCAAATAGAAAGTCAGGCTTCATAATTCATAGACATAAAACTTACTGTACAGTGCTTATTACATTTCATCTCATACATGTTCACTTATTCAAATTACCAGAACAATAAATTACCTGGGAGAGTAAAGCAATGCTCGTCTAACACATTCAATCACATTGTAAGGGTCCCCGGTAATTCTCCAATAAAAAACCCTCATATTGTAGAGAACCCAAGATGTCTGATTCTGAAACAAGACCAGATAATCATATCCATATTGCTTAACACAAAACCTGTAGAATGTACAAGAATTCATCTCATTTCAATATTAACATGACATATCAGGGGTTTTACAGTATATTAAAATAGGGATAGACCAATATGGTATACATCGTTTCATCAGGATCATCCTTAATTGAAATTTATTATATCTTAATTGAAATTTATTATATCTTAATTGAAATTAATTAATACCTTCTGTCACTCTGAATATATTCTATGTCCATATTCTTTGACATTATCTTGGTATGTTATAGCATTGTTTAGTCCAAGTTCTGGAATAACTGATAGTTTGTGTCTGCCTCTCATACATCTAAATGTTCAAAAGTGTACGGGCTGTAAGGAAGGTCCACGTAATGCGTACAGTCAGGATAAGAAGATAGTTTTAAATCTGATTCTAATGGCGGGAGATAATCTTCCGGTCTGAAATAAAAACAAGGATTCATAATTAAAAGCAAATCTGACAGGGGTGTAATGGTTAACCGATGTACCGGTTAATATTGCAATGTGAATTCTGATGGTTTTTTACCAGTTCATTTTTCTCTAAACCGGTTTTTGGCAGTCATGGCGACGTCACTGATTAAAAGATCTCAGAAATAGGACAAATTTACAAGCAAACAAACTCATCGCTACGTTTTTAGTAAATACCGGAAGATGCGACCCCCCCAGAAAAAATACCTGTATTCCTATCCACTGAAAACTGCAAACAAACTTTTTTTTAAGTATGAACTTATGTAAATTTTATGCCTGATATCTCAACTGATAATGTTCATGTTCTGTGTACATCATATCAGTATGTATATAAGATAATACAATTTATGTTAACTGTAGAAATTTCACAACAATAATTGCATGTTGTATTTAATATATTGCTCAACTTTAAATATTCAAGCATTTACTGAATTGACTGAAACTGAATTATATCCTAGAACTGATTCTGTCAATCTACAACCATTAATTTCAATCATTTTAGCTTATTTACTTACGGCTGGTAACTATGAATATGTATATCTATTTTATAAATGTTTCTGGTTACATGACCCTGTTTTTTGTCCCTCAAGTTTCTAACATCAAAATCCAAAGTATGAAAGTATTTGGGAACATTTTTATTGTACCTCCATTGTATGTACATTACCATTTGTTCAGAAAAAAAGAACAGTTTTGATTGGTCAGGTTACAGGAAACTTTAATATTTTTTTCCTATCTATATGAATCACGAATATGAATTTCTAAATGTCCATCTTATAAAAATTTGATTCTATTTTGAAAGAACCAAAATAAAAACATTGTAGACCCATTTATTCTTTTTATCACTAGGTTTCAATGTCAAACCAACACCCAGGGTCATTTTCAGCCCCTAACAGTGGAGGAAGACCCCAGGCTTACACTAAAGTAGAACCACTGACCTTCTGTAAGCTAGCTGGACAGCTTCCTCACATGTGAAATTTGGTCCCAGGTGGGATTTGAACTTACAGTGGTGAGGGCTAGTAATTACTAGTCAAAGACCATAACCACTTGACCATGGAGGCCCTATGTTTCATTTATATACAACTGACAATAAACACAAACCTCATTCCTTTATTTTCTACAGGTAACACTGTACTAATACAGATCCAGGTCTGGAAGTTGTTTTCCTGCAGCAAGACAATCTTTGTCTGTTTCATAAAACTTCTCTTCCAAACCTACAACACATATTAATCCAAATTCTTCATTAATGTGAAACCAGTTATTCCTTAAAAAGTTAGAACAATTATTAAAGGCAAAGCAACAAGTAATCATCATATACAGAACAACCTCTCCAGAGTGGCCCTCCCTTAAGCAACAACTTCCCTTCAACAACAGCATTGATTTTCCTCACTGTACGATTTAACTATTAATTAAACCTCTCAAGAGCAACAACCTCTCAACAACAACAACAACATAATTTTGGTTCTCCCAAAGGGCGTTACTTCGGAGAGGTTGCACTATATTCTGATAACTTAATTACGCCACAGTACATGCTTAATATTACACGGAATTCATAAGTCAGAATCTCAACATTTCATAATGGGAAAAATGTATTAGCAAAGTATATTTAGATACAATGGGTGTGATTCCAAAGTTATGAGTCAAAACAGAAGATTCTAAATGTAAGGGTAAAAAAGAG
The DNA here is from genome assembly GCA_008271625.1 of Lutraria rhynchaena. Lineage (NCBI taxonomy): Eukaryota > Metazoa > Mollusca > Bivalvia > Venerida > Mactridae > Lutraria > Lutraria rhynchaena. Next base: position 319,041 of record VIBL01000318.1, on the reverse strand, counting down.
ATGATTCTTTGATCTAACCCCTACTTATTTGGACATTTGTGACTGTCAGCAAAAATCAGTCCACGGGAGGTAAATTTGTCATTTTCAGATTTTTGCACATTTTGAATATACATCACTTCGAGAACATATTTTGAAAATTTCAGCTGTCAATACGCTTTTGTTATATATTTAGAGCCACTTCTATGTAACCACTTTACTGAAGAAGTGACAAAAGAATTGAACATAAATAAAGATGAAAGTGAAATTAATAAATAATATTACAAACAAGTTTTCATGCTTCATGTTCAATTTAATTCAGAACATTACATGTAGCTGTGTTACAATGTAAATATTGTACCATATTTTTCTCAATTTAACGAAAGACATGATGAATACATATAATTATGCTGCCTAGCAACAATGAAATTAAGTAATTTGATTTATTTGAAAAAAAAACATGCCTGTTTGAACAACTCTTTTATGTTTCGAACCATTAATTAACTTAATTACAATTAAATTTGTACAAAATATATATTCCAACAATGTTTGTATCAATGGAATAAAAAATTACTGGCAGGTACCAATAAAGAATTTGTAAGAAGGAAAATTTTGTCCATCTTTACGTCTATTAGTAATTCAACATAATAAAAATGTTTTGTATCATGCAAATGGAATAAAGTGTAAGTAAGTTCATTTTTAACATGAATTGAAATCAAAACAACCAGAGCAAATGTTAACAATGCTTGGTTGCTTATCAACAATACAAGTAGACATAAATTGTACAATCAACCATACAAGAACTACATATGTCCAGGAATTAGATTTTTTTAAAACAAAAATACATCCAACATTATTTTCATGAGTGCATGTATCAAATGAAGTGGAAAGTGACAATTTTTAATGCCTGAAATTTTTGATATTTCAAACATCCTAGAGCAGGAGACTGTTATAACTCTATAAAGTCAACTGGTATAATTACAAACAGCAATCATAATTCAACACTTATACAACTTACAATATAGATAATAAATACATTGTTTTCCAAATGAAAAATGACATACACTAAGTATCACTGTTATCACACTTATTTTGCTTCAAAACTTCATAAGACATACTTTTTTACTGAAGGAAATAATGTAAAAATTTACTTCATGGTTAAAGATTTAAAAGATACAGAGTATCATAGTAAATATGCCAAATTACATCATATAAAGTACAATAACAATAGTAGTAACTAATGTTCATGTTTTCTTTTTCTTGGTTGAATCAATGGATTTATCAGAATCAGTAATAGTCACTGACTGTGTAATGGCCATAACAGGTTTTGTGCAAGCCATATTTTTAGCATCTTCATTAAAACAGAAATCACGTATTTGCGAATACAAATACTACTGTCATGGCAAATCAATACTCTTGATATTTAGTTCATCAGGAATACATGAAGGGTCAATAGATGTAGAAGGACATAGTAAATTGTATTTATCAGTTTCAGAAACAGAATTCTTTTTACAAAAAACAACTCCAGGTTCTTTTGCTGACACAAAAAGTGATGGTATTTACTATTATTTTTTAATGGCATGAAGAACTAAGATAAAAATTCTATCCAATTATAAAATTTAACTGGTTTTTCATTATCATTAACCAGCTGAGGAATATTGTGTGCGGCTCTTTAAGACAGAGAAACCATGGTTGCAACATCTTGCAGTGTCTCAGCATTACAATGTCTGGAAATCAGAAGAATACAAAATAATACACCATTCCATAATAATCACATGATTAAAAACAGCCTCAATACTTTAATCTTAGTGAAGACAAACCCTCCATTTGTCAGTTTTAGCATTGTGGATGTGTGTGACTTAATTCAGTAGCACAGAATCTAGTTCGGATATCAGTAAAAATGGATCAAAGATATTCTACATGCCAGCATTTTATAATGTATTTATCTATTAATACAAAAAATTGATGATGCACTATAAATTACCTTGAAATTAAAAGGAAATAAAATACCTCCATTTTTTTCCAAATTCCAAAATGCCAGTCAGGCCCAAATTTTGTATGGCCAGCAATCATTTGTCTGTATGTGACTGTTTTGTGTAGGCCTGAAATTAATTTCAGAAGCATAAATTATTAAAGTAAAAAAGTATTAGTTAAGAAGCATGAAAATTATTCAAAAAAAAGAAAGTAAATATCAGTACAACAAAATAAAATTACACTTTTACCATGTTTACAATAGTAGTATTAACTATGCATCAAGGAAATGTAACACGTCCAGCTAGTCTTTATATATTGGTATACAATTAATATATACTTACCAACAATAACTCTCCATAAAGCGTACCACAGAACAACGTTGTTTTTATTTTGGCCAGTACAATTATCAAACTGGAATTGTGCATCAGTTTCAGCCAAGACAAAATACTTCAAATAGTGAGGCACACAACTGATAACACTACTTGCACCTTTTCCAGCAGATTCATTTTCATCAATCAGGTAAAATGTCTGTTTACCTGCATTAAATAACAAAGATTTATAACATGCTATCTAATCATTCTTATCAAATAAATGTATTTAACACAAACATTTACTGTCTGTACTTTTCAGAATTGATGAACAATTCATTATATTGAAAAGTTTAAGCAATTGACTAGTTATATATTTGAAAATATTATTGAAGTAAATTGTTTGTACCTGTGCCTTCACAACATACACCAAATATCTCACACTTCCTTGGAGTCTTGAAAAGTAATGGACCAACCTAGAAAAAAGTAATTTCAATGTATTGTAATTTAAAAAATAGAAAACAATACATAAACCATCTTTATCAAGGGACCATCCTATAACCTGTAATTTTTGCTTGTCAAATGCATGCAAAAAACAAAAAGTACTGCGACAAATACAATTGCCTCTGAAGTAATATTGCTGAGAAGGTTTAACTCTGTCTGTAGCCTTATGCTTATTACTCAATGTTTTAACACCAGATTGCCTGTGATTATGTGATGAGGCCTTTACAACAAGATCTAGCTCATCTTTAGACAGTTCAGCACAATTCCAACGGAATTCAATCATTAAGTTAAAATCAAGCACTTCACTACATGGTTTTCTGTCATAATAAACAGAACATCCACAAGAATCAGACTTGAATTTTTCTTGCTTTGCCAATTCCTTAGTGTCACTTTCAGTAAGCTCAATATAGTTACCAAGAATTTCACTATTAATACCGTTACAATTACAATTATCATCACCATCTGAGTCATCATTTAAATCAACATCAGAATCACTGTCAACTGATGACAGTGATGTTTCTTAGTCTGAAATTTGTACTGAATGTCAATAAATAATCAATCTTGTCCCTGAGATAACTCGAACTATCGTACTACACATACTTTCTTGAGGCACTATCAAGTTTTCGGTTTCATTCTGCATTTACAACCAAACGACATCGAGTACTCCCAGGTCAGATTGCACAAAACAAATACATGACAATCGTCACAATGAAAATACATATATTCACTAAAAAACAACAATTGAAATGCAATGTAACACCTTACCTGTCTCGTGGTTCCTGCTTGATATGTGTGTAATGAAATCCGCCAATGACAATCACCTTTTTATAACGTACATGCACTTTTAAATCGAAATGGTACAGACGTGTGTATTTCAGATGCGTGCCATCTTTACCTGACCTCCAACTGCCAAAGGGAAAAACTGCGTAAAAACATCAATCGTATCAGCACAATAAATTTTCACCCAAACACGGACACAACATACACGAGTCGGTGTGTGTGCGTGTGTGAAATACCTGATAAAAGTCTGAAAGCATTGACTAGAAAAACATATTTACATCCCAGCAAATTCACACAAATCTTGAATAATTATTAAGTCATGTTTAATAGTGCGTACTGAAAAATAACGTCATGCCTCCAGTGGACTGATTTCTGCTGTAAGTTAAGATGCATAATTGCAGAGATAGATGCCAATAAACAGAGATAGATAAGGCTACAAATGCCATATAGCACCTTACCAGTAGTCACACCCACTCTTCCATGCTGAAGTTATTTTAAACCAAATATATCCAGGACTTACTGTTCTTATACAAGTAACTGCATTGTTAACAATGATAATCAAAGCAATAGCTTATTATATTAGATAATCAGTCTCCACTGAAACCTGAAATAATTATTTATTTATCAAAGACTATAATTCATTTAACAACTCTGCTAACAGTGTCAATGTTTGTTTAGGGTTTCAAATGATTTGACTGTCTAAGGAAACTTAAAGTACCAAGACAGCTATCAGGGAAATTAAGTCTTGAAATAGTTTTGTTACAACCTGATAAGACAAATTGGATGATGGCAGAAAGCTTAGTTCACCATGTGAGGGTGCATTATTACTAAATACATACAATAAGAATTTCTAAGACTATTCCACAGTGAACCCAGACATAACGCAACAATATTTAAACTTTCAAACTACAGTAAAACCTCAACATTAAGGTCACCTTTGGAATCTGAAAAATGGTCTTAATATTGAGGTGGTCTCATTATCAAGTTGAAATAGAGGAAATATTAAAAGCCAATCTGAAAGTAAGTGGTTGTTGTAATGAAGTTGTTGTATAAATTAAGGTGGTTGCTTAGTGAGGTTTCACTGAACATTTTAGACTTTTATTTATATGATAACAGGGAGAGAAAGAGAGATAACACCATTATTGTATTATATAATCAAACTATTATCCTGCAGAGTGGTGCCAACACTCTGTTTTACATGTCAGCAACGAGGGCCACATTTGAGATTTCGAGTTAGAATATAAGATAAGTTATAATTCTGACCAAAATACTATGATAAAAAGGGGCGTAACTCCAAAAATACAACTTTCAGAGTAATGCTCCCCGTCTTACTACTGTGCCTTATCATGACAATCAAGTATTCCAAGTGTCGTGTAGATATTGAATGTTTGAGTAATGAGCTACATTATAGTTTTTGCGCAACAACAACAACAACAATAACCCAGCAATCACTTTTTCTTGAAAACAGACGAGATAAATGTTTTATAATTGTAAATCTTCAAATAGCTGATTGTCTGCCCTCTAAATATGTAGAAATTTATTTAAACTGGAAAAAATATGATCTAATTGATATTCAAACAAGTTTTGGCAGACTAGATCAATAATAAAATTTGTGTAACGCTTAAGATGAAAAACTTGGGAGTGTTAACAAAACAATGGTATGAAAAGTGAATGAATTGAGAGTACCTGTATCCCTGTCTTCAGTACTATCTATCTCCACTTTTCTAGATAAAAGTTTGTCCAACATAGAAGCTCTCTCCTCTTGTTTCATGAAAGCTACATGGTCATAGCGTCACTTCATGTTAAAACCATGTCCATCTGAAAAATTTAAAAACTAGCATTAGAATTTTTGCTACACAAATATTTAGTGAATTCAGAGTTTAACAAGAGAATGATGATGTAGTACTACAAGACAAGCTGATTCCGACATACTGTAAAGCGCAATATATCTGCGGTGTCAAATGTTAGCGTTTTTTAACATGTTTTGAATTGACAGGGTCATAAATTACCACAAACACTCTCAGACCGCCAAATTTAAACTCTCATTGACACTAACATGAGGTCATGATTATGAATAAAATGCTTTGAATTGGCTGTGTTTTAAATTGGCACAACTGACCCTGACCACCAATACATCCAACATAAAATCCCCACCAAAATAAAATCTATGCAAAATAAAATCCCCTCCAAAATAAAATCTCCGCTAAAATAAAATCCCCTCCAAAATAAAATCCCCTCTAAAATAAAATCCCCTCAAAAAAAATCCCCGCCAAAATAAAAACCCCTCCAAAATAAAATCTCCGCTAAAATAAAATCCCCTCAAAAATAAAATCCCCTCAAAAAAAATCCCCTCAAAAATAAAAACCCCTCCAAAATAAAATCCCCTCTAAAATAAAATCCCCGCCAAAATAAGTACTTATACATCATAAATAACTTAAAGTTTCATCACGAGATGCCAGCAGGATTTGAACATGGATCAGAAGATACAGAATCCACTGTAAGAACTTTTACATCACAGATATTTTTGTATCACTCTCAATTCAAATTGCATGTGTTTCCTTTATTAACCCAGGGCTTTTTTAGGTAAGGGGATGGGCCTTTTTTCTTAATTAGGGGAAAAATAACATGGTATTTTATTATGGTATTTTTGCAAAAAAGGAAGAAAAAACTTTATGTAAACTAACTTATAGGGGAAAACTGCATGATTTCAAAGATTTTTCCTGAGGGGAAGATGCGTATAAACAGTCCCTGCTATAGAAGGAAAAAAAAACTGTAACCCATTTTAGAATATATCTTTACCTATTTTAAGAATGGTTATTGAAACTGAAATTGAGTTACGGTAGAAACATGATTTAATAGACATGATATCAACATTAACAAGTAGATTTAAAATGTATGAATTGGAAGTTTAAAGGGTAGAAATGTAATACGCTCATATTTTTGCACACAAATTTTGCAATCAAAGCACAAGGTCAAAGTTCACAAATTTCAATCCAACATTTGATGTAAAGATTGAAATTTTAAACACAAATGTTTTTATGGCAATATTCAGTATTTCCAACAATATATATATACATTTGTGTAAAAATCATAATGCCAATGCTTTCGTCTTCCATAACAGCATTCAACAAATCCACTTGTCTGCTCATAATTACGAGTAGAAATTGTCTCAGGACAAGTGGAAATTGCTGTAGAACTAGTTAAAATTCTTAGCTAGTTTTCCTGCAGGATGAGTGGCCTGAAAAAAAATTGCTGAGCCCTGCATAAAACTGTCAATTACTGTAAAATTGTTCTTTCAAGTTGATAGTTAAATAAGCACAAAGAAGCTGGATTCTGATCAAGTTAAATTTCACATCATTAGTCAACACAATTTCATTCAGCAAGACAATTGTAACTCATGATAGAAATGGTTTATTACCAACCAGTACTAACATGTTTCACACAAGAAATTGATAACTTAACCATAAGAAGTTTAAGACAGAACTGAGTAGGACCTAGCAGGGTTTTCAAAAGTTGAGGATCAAAAATGACCCTTGGCTGATTACATGTATATTCAAAAAGTCAACAAAATTTCCTTATAATTTTATTGTAAATTTGACCCTTTGGTGCAAATTGTCAAGAGTCAAAAGCTTTATTTTACTGATTTAAAGTGTGGGCGCCGGACGACGGAGTAGACTGACTGATCACTATAGCTCACTAAGCACTAAGTGTTCAGGTGAGCTAAAAAACAACTGACTTATCAATTTAGCCTTCATTAGCATTGTTTGTTGGATTAAAATCTTTCAAAGGTGGCCTTTGGCCTACATGAGTTCTTACTTATTGCTTGGCAAAAAAACTTTTGTTTTTTCTGGTTTGAACTCAATCAGGGCATTCATCAGATAAAAATCTTTCAAAGGCGGCTTTTTAATGCTAATTGTCTTAAGAGTCATTAAATGTGATTCACCAAGCCTCTATCTGCCAAAAATTACTTGGCGTTTTATTTTTTTGTGATGTAGACTCTATGGTAGTAGAAGCAGGATCGGCCTCTTCAAGACTGGCCAAGTGGCAATTCTTGGTCTCTGCAGTTGACGTATCATGGATACCAGTATATTGTTCTGAAGCCCATGTTTTTGATGTTTGTGCAGTAAAAAATTGATTATCTTACATTTGGGCATGATGATTGATGTTGCTGACCACAAATTTTCAGTCATATTGGGGGGAAGGTAAATTTAGGCAACAATTATTCCTGGACATTAATCAAGGCTTGTAATCAGAACTTACTTGTTATTTATCTGTTAGCCTCTGTCTAGCTACACCATGTGAATAAATTTATTTGCTGAAGGAATATTTGTTACAGTGAACAAGTGCCCCTACTGAGGGTCAAAACAGTCCTCTTTAAGCATAATGTGGCACACTACCAACTGGCTATCAAGCCATAGGCACCTTAGTTAACTAAATACATTTAGCACAAAGTTATAATTTTACTAGAAATGATAGTACCAGCCATTAATTTTAGGCTGTTGTGACCTTTATGTTGGTCGTATCACATTGGTTCTTGTATGTGACACATTGTCAATTTAGTGAAGACATCTGCCTAATGTAAAGTTCATACAGACATTCCATGCCATAATTAAAACACTTTTAAGCACCTTTTCCTATTTTCAAGCACATTCTGTCTTGTATCAATTGTTATCAATGATTAAGTGACTAAAAAAGAGTCGCAAACATTGAAAACTTAATAAAACTACAGCAGATACTAACATAAACTAATTCAAACCAATTTGAATTTTTCCCCTTACTGTTACATTAAGCCAACATTTGACTGCTTTGGAACTTAACAGGACCATTTGTTGAAAACTACCGACTTTACCAGACACATCTTCAAACAAAAATTAAGCACTCTTTAAGAGAGGAACAAAATTCAAGGACTTTTTCATTATCAACCATTTTTAGGAATGGGACTACAATTCAAGTATTTCTTATTATAAGACGTTTGAACCCTGCAATGTATATGAAATCTCATTATAAATGAAATCTGCAAGTTAAAGCTACAAGACTTTTTTGTATTCTGTCTTTAAAAGAGGTACATCCTTCGCAACCACACACACATGGATAAGTGGGATATATCTCATGATGGGAGTGTGCTGCCAGGGATTTCTTGAAAACAAAGGCTTAAATTCGTTCGCGTTTCGATGCGTTTCACCTCTTTATTGTATTTTTGTAATTGAAACGACAGACTGAAAAAATAAACAAAAATCTATTTATCTCAGGTATTGGTTATGTATCTAGAAATTCAATGTCTGAAAATTTTATATTCAAGAAACATAACTCTAACACAGAAAATCATGAAAGTTTTCAAGTTATCTCCCTTTGATATAAAAACTTCACCAGAGAGTATTGAGAACAGATTACATTTCACACGTGTAAACAAAGAATAATGATGTAAACATATGTTATAAAAAATAAAAAATATAGGGTAAAAGTTGAAATTTTTAAAAAATCCAGAAATCTTTGATTTGGTGCCATGGGTACAATAAAAACCGGTAGGGTCCGTACCTGGGAAAAAATGGAAGTTCGGGAAAATTCCGGAAAACTTTTAATCATGCATTAATCATCGTTTAAAGAACAATATCTAGTAACCTAAACATCAACAGTGCACATAGCAAGTGGGTGGGAAAACCACATGGCAAAAAATAAAGCTGCCGTAAAAAGTTATTTGGCAGCAACACGACAGAAATTTTACTTAAAACAAAAATATATCAATAAATTTACATTCTTGGCAAATTAGGCTGGTTCCAATATCAGTACATAATTGAAAAAAAAACAACAATTTTTTGAATGAGCACAAGGCGCGAGAGTTATTCATGGTGTTTTTTATGGCATAGTAAAAGATATGCTTCCCGCGTTTTAATCATCGTTGTCGTCTTTACAATACAAACATATGTAGGTGGCACCTACAGGGAGCATAAAAATGCAACAACATTTAATACATATGTGACAGTTATACAGATTAATTCAGTGATTTCCCTGATGCAGGTTTCTTGCGTCCCTGACACGATATTCAGCCGAGAGACTCACATTGAGATTGACCACCGCATCCTCAGGACTCCTTCCGACTCGGAATTTGCCCTTGGCATTTTCTATATGGGACCCCCAAAAATCCCCAGGGACTACTAAAATGTTGGAGATGGGACTCCCGGCTACCCTAGGGTGAAAAATCTTAGGGAAAACCCTGCAGCAAGTATGTGAATAAAGTTAAATCTAGTGTGACAAAATGAAAAAGAAAATGCTATGTAAAAAAAATTCAACAGTTTATGTAGGCATGAGACAAATATAAAAATAAGCATGCTTGCTTTAATTTTAAAATAAAAACAGACGATTAGGTTATTTTTTTCAAATATATTAGGGAGATATGAAAAGCCAAGGCTCATCAACTGTGAATATTGTATAATTGTAATGAAAACAATGATCCACAGGGGCAACATCAGCAAGTTTTGTAAATAAATTAGCACTGTCTAATACACAGAGATTAAACAGTGATTGCAATATTCAGTGAAAATTGTTTAAGATTAGCTTTTTGATCTAATATTCGAATAGCATGAATACAACTAATTGTTTTGAATTTTAGACAAAAAATTGTACATGAAACGTTTCAAAATTCATTATCTTTGAAATAATTTTCCAATGGTTGCTTGAGTCAATGATACATCTATGTTTAAGTGTCACTCGACCAGGTTCAGTTAGCTTATTTGTGTATGCAGTTGATGATTAGAACTAGGGGCTGAAGTGTCATTAATTTGTATTTTACCAAATGGAAGTACCCAACAGACATGCTATTTATCTATAAAGGGTGCTTAGCTAGCAGACTTATTATAATCTTTAATGCAATCATTGTGACAACTATCATAATTATTGTTCATGTGAAAAAAGTTGCACATGTAAAACCAGTGTTCATTCATGGGAGACAATTCTTAAGATTCAATAGCACTTTACGCAGCATTTGAAAAATAATGTTATAAATTAATAACATGCCCACTAAGTTCATCTACTTCAGAACATTTGAATGAATTTATGCTAAAACAAAACATATAATCATAAGTTTCAGGAGATAATATTTTAGATAAAGATCATCGTTCTTCATAATTAGTTCCAACTGCTTTTTTTAGGATAAAATCATTCATTTTTTTTTCGAAACATTTTTGGGTAAAAAACAAATATTTGAATATCAATTTTAGCATTTGTTCCCATCCCTAGTTATTTCTGAAAAACACACATAATGCATAAAACAAACAAGAAGAATCTTTAAAAAAGATGATAAAAGATAAGCGCCGAATGTATTGTTCTGAATCACACTCATTTGAGTCTCTATTATTGATGCATGGCATTTAATTTTGTTTTGTTCTATTTGGGTCACGTGTAAGTTCCCATGCTCCTGGTTATTACCAGACTGGATTTTATTTCATTTCCGATGAATGTAAAATGTGATGCATTGTTTTCCAAAGAGTTTTTGCACAGACAAATTCGGAGAGTTTTGCACAAAAGTAGTCCCTAACTATATTGTTTTATTTTCGGTGAATTAAGACGACTTTGATATACAAGTGGTGTAAATTTTCACAAGAAAGTTTTTCAGATTTGAGAAATACACACTTGATTTTTATATATTAATATTAAAGTTAACGATAACTGCCAAAGCATCCCAATATTTTTCTGTTAGCAACAGCATCATAGCAACACATATCGACCTTATAACACCTTTGGCGAAAAAAAATGAGATCATACTGGATCAGTGACTTCTAAAAAAGCACATGGAATACATATTACAACAAAAGCATCTCGTAATGGGTGTAGATGCTCATCTGAATTTCCCAGTAAAACATGAGCTATGTTTCAAGTACAATACATGATCATGTAATGTGTCAAGTCATTCAGCACCAGGTAAATAACAAAATTTGAGATCATTAAGTTTCAGTAATTTCTGAAAGGCACATGTTATATAAAGAAAAATTTAGGTTATTCAGTTACTTCTGACAGGTATATGTATGTGGGTTGATCTAAAAGTAATGTGTCTTAGTTTATTGCATCTAAAATACTATATATTACATTATGGTACATAATGATGGTTCAGTGTATCATCCTGATTTTGAAAAAGAAAAATTGTATCAAAATTTATTTTTTTGTTCTCAATTAAATGCCCCTCTATTTAAAAATGTAATGCCCAAGGCATTTATTAGGGAATATACGGTAAATAAATTTTGTACCAACCCTTGTCTTGATAACTTTCATATTATTTTTTTGAGTGTTTCAATGTGGTCTCATAAGATATAATATGTTTGGTACATGATTTAATGTGATACAGTAATAAAAATCTTAAGATGTTAATAAGAAGTTTTGACTCATCACTTGTTTACTGACCCTTCCTTCATCACTTTTTTACTGACCCTTCCTTCAGAAATTTATGTCTGAACATTTTTAAGTAAATCTTAACATCTCAGTTGATATTTTTTTAAAAAATCTTGTATGTGTGTACATGTACACTAGACCCCCAACATGTATCTGACCTTGGGCTTTTTTGTCCAAACTAAAGGAAGTACACTGAGATCTATCAGTAGGTTCAACTGGCTAAAAATTAGAAAAGTTGGATTTTAAAGATTTATAACAGTTGTATAGCTAGATGGGTTACATAGTTCAAGACTAGCCTATACAAGGAACTAGGGTTGAGAAACAAGCCCTTTGGTGATGCATCAAAAACCTTGATTTGCTTGGACCTTGCAATAATACTTTAGGGATCAGTCTGTGTAACAACAATAACAACAACAACAGCAGTAGCATCAACAACAACAACAGCAGCATCATCAACAACAACAACAACAACAACAGCATCATCATCAACAACAACAACAACAGCATCAACAACAACAACAGCATCATCATCAACAACAACAATAGCAGCAGCATCAACAACAACAACAACAGCAGCAGCAACAACAACAAAAACTAGGAATAAAACCTGTGGACTTACTATCTGGTATATAATTAGCTAACACATTGCACAACCAATAAAAAGATCACAAAAAAAATTAAACAATAAAACTTAAGCCTTAAGGCTAAATTGGGTATCAAAATATTCAGTTTTATTGCCTGTAAATTTTGCATTTTAACTTAAATTAGCAGATAAAAGACAGTTGATTCAATTTGTCAATTATATATGGCCAATGGTTCATCTAACCAATTTTCATGGGCTGCATACTAACCAGTACTAACCTACCTTCTAAAAGGAGCTAGCAACTTAACATACATAGAGGAAAATCTACATTTTTGTCAAATTTTTACAGAAGGGTATGACCTGCCACGACTGGGATTTGAACCCGGTTCGCCAGGTTACAAGACCAGCACACTAACCACTGGATCACAGCCTCAATTCATACATTCACTGAAGAATCCCCAATGATAAAAGATGTTTTAAACATTAACATTAGAAATTACAGTGCTATTAAATATGAGCATAGACAAACATGGGACACAGGTTTAATGTTAGTGATTAAGTATGAATAATTGAGTCCAAAAACACAGATCACACTGTAATAGCTCAATTTACCTCAAGTTAATCCAAAATTCAGTACTTCATTTCTGTTTACACTTTCTGCATGGGCGCATCCATTCTGTTTTTGTAAAACTACTATCTATTGGTCAGTCTTAAACTTGCTCATCCAATCATTAAATGTTTTATTTTCTATAGGTCATGTGACCATAAAATTTAGTACATATATGTCCTCAAAAGCTTAATGCAGTTATCTAGGGTGCTGCCTGTAATAGGTCAGTATCATAGAAGCTCAATGCTTCTGCCTTTTTTCTTAAAACAAAATTGCTTTAGACCAAATTTCATAGTTATAAACTATGACCGTATGACTAGCTCACTTTCTATTCTATTTTGTTCTATACAAATTTATATTAATTCTATTTTGTTCTATACAAATTTATATTAATTTTATTTTGTTCTATATAATTTATAGTCATTCTATTTTGTTCTACAGTTATTCAGACTAACAATTAAATAAGAGAGTTATTGAATCTGTTTTTTGTCATTCATGTTGTAAGTAAAATTTATATGAAAAAAAAACACTACACGATCAGCCACACAAGAATTTAAAACTAAATCCAAAATAAAAATAAATCATGTCAAACTGTCACTAATATAACAGACTCAGAGTCTGTTACAACACTATATTTGATCATGAGAAAGAACCAACTTAGATATAAGATAAAAATATACTTTACAACAATGTTTTAGTGAAAATGTAAGCAATATAAAATCTTGGTTTTAAACTTCAGCAAATTCACTTTGATTTCAACATTCCATTTATTTGGCGGCCTTGCATTTAAAATATGGACTTAAACCAACCTTTCATCTCACATTCAATTGTGCAAGAATTAAGCTGTATATCATAGTCTGCGTATTTTATTGCATTAAAGAAAAGAGAGGGTACCCATAAAATAACTGGGTTGTCAAACAAATAGGTGCTGCTTTATTTTATATTTCTACAATTCTCTTAAAAACCATTAAATCTTTATCAAAAGCTTAGAACTTAGAAATTATGTAAATGTAGGGAAAATACAGCTGTGTTAAAGGACACTGTACAATATTAGGCAACAATCATTTACGTATTGTATATTGCAATGCAAAATGTCACACTGACCACAAGTCTATTTTAGAACAAAAGGTAATTTATAACTTATAACGGTCCAAACAGCCCGCAATTAAGACGTCCATGACGTAAAGCTGAATCTGAGTGCTTTTTTTATTACGTTTCCTTAACAGGTAAATAATTCAAATGTTTTTCATTTCAACAACAAAAATCAACAATAAAACTAAAGAATAACGACAACTTTACAGAACTATGATAAGATGAATTAGAGAAGAATTAACTTACAGCTGTAACGTAATCAGGCACCTGTATAACTACTGCTGCATTAAATTTTAAATCGTTCAGTATTTAGATCAGTGATTTGTTTTCAATTATGGGAAAGGTCCTAAGTCCAGTTCAATTGGGAAAAATCTGTGAAGTGATGTCAAATGGGAACTTTTAGGCTTGGAATTTGGAAAAAAGTCTTTACCAGACCCAAACAAAGAAGGAAAAAAAAGATTTTTTAAGATCATAGCTTTTAATCAAACACAAGTGAACACAGAAGGGAATCAGAGACCACTAATACAGTTCAGTCATCTTCACTGTGTAGTGTTCCCATGGTGATTTCCCTTTAAAGGCCAGAAAAAGATGAAAGTATAAATATCTCACTATTAACATAAATAACATTTTATAAGAATTGTAAAATGTTTTATGTACAAACTATTGTTACTACAACGGGAGATAATTTTAGCAATAATTGAGCTAATTGGCTACTCCAAATTTCTTCCGCGATATAAAACTTGCTATATGGCTGATACAACGATGCAATTAAAGGGCCTTTTGTCTAATCAGATTATATTTCAAGTGCGGCTTGATGAAGACAAAAATTTACGTGTGCAGTAAAAGAGTTTAAAAAGCCTTGTTAATGCTTAAATTCCTGTTACTTACTGCACAGTGCTAGTGTGCAAATAGCTGTGTTTTAGATCAGCTGTGCTTGATGTTAAGTGGAGTTAGCATCCATGTGTTATCAGTTGAGACATGGAGGACGGTAGGATTAAGGTAAATTGGATGAGTCATACTTATATCAGACCAGATTTAGGTAAATTGGATGAGTCATACTTATATCAGACCAGATTTAGGTAAATTGGATGAGTCATACTTATAGCGAGTTTATGGTAGATTCACAGACAATTTGCGGTCTCGCATGGATGAGTATGACGTCATAGTTAAAGCAAGAGGCGGCTTGTCCATAAACAATCTAGCATATGCGAGGGTCTTATTTGATTTTCGAGTGTCAACAAGTAGAACACTGGCGTTATTTTGCGAACAGGAAGGAACAATTTATCTGACATTAACCATTTCAGAGACGGATATAGCTAAGGGGCATCGTTTCATTTGCCAGGTTATTAGTGTTGGCACAGGGGGTCAACAGAATGTTTGGTCACCAGGTGTTGCGTAGGAACACCTACCACAACGAGATTATTGCTTTAAATAATTAACTGACGAGTTGTGTGCTAGTGACAACCATTTCTTTTTCTGGCATCTTAGACGATTGTGGGACCCCGACATGCACTGTCTCTGCAAGGATAGTGTTTCACATTCAACGTAGCAGAGCCAACCAGACGTGCATGAAGATGTACCTACAGAGTATCAAAAATGCCGTCCTCCATGTGTCCAGACATTTGTCTCCATACTGCACCCTGATGTCAGTTTGACATATTAATTAAGTATAGATAAGTATAGTTAACCTTGTATATTGTCATTATGAGTCGTATATAAGCCAATACAGGTTTTATACCTGCTATGTCATGGCTCTTAGATAATCCAGCCCGCTAACCAATCCAAAATACAGTACTGAATTGCTCAGACTGTCCCATCATACTCAGCATGTGATTGCAGAGAGTATTTCTACATGCCATGAATTATATTATAATATTAAAGGCTGTACGGTACTTTGTTTGTAATGGTAACAATGTTTTTATATTCAAGACTCTATACTGCATGTGCATACTGATACATCTATGGGTAGAGTTGGAGGGTTGGTATTACCGCTGGTGTTTTATATTTCTTATATATACGAATATGATGTATGTTGTTAATACCTGTCTAGCAAACCAGCTTCAATAAGTGTTTTAACCGAATAATATTACTCGATGTTAGCATCTTCAAAGTTAGGACATTCTATGTTATGTCCTATTGATGTTATAATATTTGCTCAAGTTTGGCATCTTTGATGTTAGGAAAGTCAATGTTATGTCCTATTGATGCTATATCGTTTTTTTTTCATGATTCGGTGATTCACTAGTTTACAATGTCAATGTTAATTCAATGTTGTTTTTTGATGTGTTACATCAGATCATGAGGAGTGCTATACGATACACTTAAGATGTTTAGATAGTTATATAAGTTTATGTATGTATACGATCATGTTATTACTGGTGTACCCTAACTTTAAGTCCATATTTGGCTCCTGCTGATGGGTACACTATTATAAATGACTGCGAATATTAGCTGCGAAATTTTATGACACTATGTGCAACGTTAAAGATGTTTCACTTGTTGTTATCTCAGGTACTGTAATTTAACTATGTTTTCCTTTGTTATCGACAGATGCCGCCTAAACACCCACACCCAGCATCGGGTAAGGCGCCAGCCAAAAGGAAGAACAATGTCAGATCACGATAATAACATTGACATTGACTACGATAAATTCACGATATTTGTGCAGACATCCCGCTTACCCCAATCTGTCAATGATGGCATACCCCTCAGTGCTAACATCTCTACAAAAATTAAAAACAAAATATGGGGGGAACAATTCATTGATTTAAAATGCCTCTTACCAAATTTTCAAGAGGATAACATCAATATCCAAATTGAGGCCAATTCAATTAGATTACAGAATAAAGTTACACAGTCACAACTTTCACTCCAACAGTGGACGTCTGCCTTTTTAATCTTCATGTCTGTTTACTTAGAAAAAAAATCCACAGGAGAGCATAAATTTGATTAAGTACTGCCATAAAGTCAGGGAGATAGGCTGCTCTCATGGTGATGCAGCCTGGAGATTCTATGACCAAAATTTCCACAAGCTCAGGCAATCCAACCGCGTACCATGGCAGCTGCCTATAGCTGAATACATGATAAAAGCTTGCACGGTTAGTTGTACCTTTCGCCCCCATTTCAACACAAGAGCCAATAAATTCATCCAAAACATCTGTTTCAGCTACAATAATTGAATAAAGTGTTACAAATCCTGTGCCAAATATGTAAGGAAAATCATCAAAGATCCAAACGTCCCAGAAATGGCAAATACAAGTCTCCAAAAACACCTGCCAACAACAATTGATTTTAAAACGTTCGCTGTAGAACTTAATGGTTACGATAAAACACTTTTCGATTATTTAATCAATGGGTTTCAATTTGGTTTCAAGTTGGGTTGTAATGAACTTATT
Organism: Lutraria rhynchaena; assembly: GCA_008271625.1. NCBI lineage: Eukaryota > Metazoa > Mollusca > Bivalvia > Venerida > Mactridae > Lutraria > Lutraria rhynchaena. The sequence goes on along the minus strand of VIBL01000318.1, from coordinate 301,443 downwards.
TCATCAGAAGTTCATCGGAATCACTCTTTGGCTTACTCCAACTTGGCTATTGTTGAAAAAAAGTTACAGAAAGAGAAACAACTTAACAGAATTGAAGGTCCCTTTGAAAAGAAACCTTATGTAAACCTGGTTTGCTCTCCTCTAGGTCTCATCCCAAAGAAAAGTCCTAATGAATTCAGACTAATCCATGATCTGTCCTTTCCAAAAGGCAATTCTGTCAATGACATTATTCCCACTGTTAATTCAACTGTTCAGTATGATTCTATTGATAGTGTTATATCTCTAATAAAAGCTTTTGGGCAGACATTCTCTCATGGCAAAGATGGACATCGAGGATGGATTCAGAAACGTACCTATTCATCCGTCAGATTATCATTTTCTAGGTTTCTCGTGGAATAATCAATACTATTATGATAAGTGCTTACCTATGAGAGCTAGTTCATCTTGTCAGATATTTGAAAAACTAAGCACAGCTTTACAATGGATTATGTTAAACAAATACAAAGCTGCTGGCATGTCTCATCTTACTGATGATTTTTTCTTTATCAACCCCCATAACTCAAGTAAATGTTTGCAAGATGTACAAACTTTGGATGCCCTTTCTCGCAGAATAGATATACCCATTAAAGAACAAAAAACAGTGCTTCCAACAACCAAATTAACAATATACAGTATAGAAATGGACTCAAGTAACATGGAATGTAGGTTACCTTAAGACAAACTGATCAACTTAAGATCCATGCTACAATATTTTATTGTGAGAAAAACGTCACTTTGAATGAACTACAGTGACTTATTGGTTTATTGAACTTTGCTTGTCTAGTGGTATGCTCAGGGCGTGCATTTCTTAGGAGACTCATTGATTTGACGTGCAAAGCTTTCAAACCCCATCATCAAATTAAACTGAATTATGAAGCTCGAGCAGATCTCAAAGCCTGGTGGCTATTGACTGAAAAATTTAATGATATAAATTTCTTAATGATCAATGGAATTCTTCAGAAAAACTTCACATCTACACGGATGCATCTGGTAAGTTAGGAGATGCTGCGGTTTTTTGCTCTACGTGGTTTGCCCAACATGCCATCATCACATTACCATCAAGACATTATTCCCTATCATTCTATTAATAGAACTATGGGGAGATTACCTTGGTAATAAAACATATTGTTCTTCTCTGATAATGCCGCAGTGGTCGATATCATCAACAAACAGTCTAGCAAGGAAAAACCTATCATGAAACTTGTCCGACGGCTGGTGATTAGCGCTCTGTCTTACAACGTTTTGTTTAAAGCGGAACATATTTGAGGAAAATTGAACGTAATTAGCGACAGACTGTCTCGATTACTGTTTCAGGAGGCACGTGTAATAGCTCCATGGTTAGACAAGCAAAATGACACATATTCCACTGGACAAGATTCACATCTAACAGATGACAGTTTCATGTTACTGAAAGCATCGTTATCTCCAGCTTCAGCTCAAGCTTATCTTAGGAGTTGGGGGTTGTTAATAGCTTACTGCAAAGACACAAACAATGATTTTAAATTTCCATGCCCCACTATTTTAATATGTAATTTTGTGGGAGATTTATTTCACCTTTAAGCCTTTTTTTTTCTGCTATCAGTTACGTTCACAAACTGTGCAAAGTGCAAGACCCTACTCATTCGTTTATTGTAAGGAAAATGCTCAAAGGTGCTCAAAACATAGGTAAACGAGCAGATACGAGGTTACCAATTACTAAACAGATTCTTATTAGACTAATATGGGCTTTAAATCAAACACACCAGTAACTATTGCGTTGTCCTCCAACAATCACGATCTCTGTCCTGTACTTGCTTTAAAAACCTACATTTCTAGATTTCAGCACACATCTGGGCCACTTTTTGCCTTCAAATCAGGTTGCCCAGCATCCTATCATTTTGTTTCAGCTAATCTGAAACAGGCAATTTCCTTCATCGGGTCAAATCTATTGGTATATTTGGGTCACAGTTTCTGAAAAGGGGCGGCTACTGAAGCCGCAAAAAATGGCAAGTCTGAAACTGACATACGACAATTAAGCCGCCGGAACTCAAATGCTGTTCAACGTTATGTCAGAATCGATACTTTTAAATATTAATTCCCAAAGTCAAGGATGTATGCATTGCTGGCATCATAAACTAATGCTCTCTGAACTCTGCGGTCAGCATTGGACTGCTCATGTTTAGAAACTGGGATAATTTTGTCTTTGTTTTTATCCATTATTTTTTGCCCTTATCCACCTAATTGCACAGACTACAGGCTCACGTCATACTGTTACTCATGTATGCTTTATATTTCTATACTTGTTAGAATTACATATATATAAATGTGTTATATGATATCATTTCAATTGGAGGTCAGCATCTAAACTAGTGCCTATACTAGATAGGGACTTACGGCACAACTTGCAGTGTGTGCTAGTGTTGTTGCAGGTCAGCATTTGTCTGCTGAGTGTCTATATGAATAGATTTGTGTTTATACAATGTTTACATTTTACCTCAAGTAGTTCCTATCTCTAGGGCTGAGGTCAGCATGTGGCTGCTCAGTCACTATTATTACCAATTTATGACAATGCTATGTGTGATTAACAATCTCTGTGAGTGATCATACCCTTTATGGTCACTGTATGACTATTCAAAGTCTAAATCCGTTACTCTAGGTGTCTATTTGACATCGCATTGCACACTGTAGATATTTATGTAAATATGCTATAATTCTGTTTCCTTGTCTTTTGTATCTGGTCTTTTCCTTGGGTGGTGTGTATATTGTCTAGGATAAATTTTCTCCTTTGCCAATACTATGGCCTTTTTAGACACCGCCTTCTTTATGTAAATGTTGATTTATGTTAAAATGTTTATATTATGGCTGGGATAATGGCACCCTTCTCATCAAAATTATAAGATTATTTTCAGTAAATGGAAATAGCGCAATTACCCCAGCCAATATAATTTTAGTCTTTTTATAATGATCTTTTATATATGTTTTTCCGTAATTAATTATATACTAAGTACACATAATCTGAGCTTATTGTTGTGTATTTTATGTTTCAGATAAATTTCCAGTTGCATAAAGAAGAAGCACAGAAAAGGACACAATTTAATCACGAATAGTTGTGGATATAAATGTAAACACATTTACTTTTATTGAATGGGAGAGAAAACAGGATTTGAATTCATTTCATTGGTGACAGAGTCATGTCATCTTATGTTCCCACTTAAATTGAAGACATTTAAAAATATAAATCAACCAGAGAAGAGAAAGTTCATTTTTGTATCATCTCCAAACAACAACAATCCTCAATCTTGCAGTCTCCTCATGATAACTAGAGAATCATAGGTCTTAGACAAATGACACACACAGATTTGTTCAGAAAAAAACACTTGTTACCATTAGTGGTTCAAAACTAAAATATAAGCATCAAGAAACTTTTACATGAATAATGAATGTGGAGCAAGATTGATTATCATAATTCAATTTACATTAAGTTATTTAACCACAGAAACAACTCTTCAATCAGGAGGAAGTAAAGTCCCAGCTCTTCAATCATGAAACAACTAACAGTCCATAATAATTTTTATGTAAATGAAATAAATGCAGTGATTTTCAAAGCAAAGCTGCAGAATTTGGCACCGAGTTGTTTTGGATTTGACTACAATCGGATTAATGAAGTCTGAGGCTTTATATAGTTAAGTAGTATTCCTATAAAACCTTGAAGGTACTGCTAAGTCAGTCAACAACATGTAACATACAGGATGCAATTTCAAATTAACAAGTCTTTTATAATGGCATACAGATTAATTACACTCTAGATACATAATTTAAATGACATAAATCCCTCTTTGAACATTTTCTTTAGTCAAAAAGCCACATACACAACATGGGACATTTTAAAGTACAGGTATTTGGAGACTACTATTTTTTTTTCATTTAAGACAGAATAATACCAAATTAAAATCTGAGGTTTTCTGTTTGTTAAGTAGTGGATCACCAACTGTTAGTCAATAATCATGGAACAAAACAAATCATGAAGTGAGAAAAATAAATTAAGATAATTTCTGCTCAGAGATTATGGCAACAGAACAGTCATAAGAAGAAATGCTTAAAAGAATACTGAAGCTGAATCATAAGATTTTCACACAAAATTTGTGACAATTTTGAGTTTATGTAACCTTATTTCATCAATGTTTACACAATGACAACAGAGACAGAACAATTTTGTAGCCATCTACTTCTGGTATTAGACAAATTTTACGTCAGTTTTATAGCCATCTACTTCTGATATGAGACAAATTTTACGTTAGTTTCACAGGATCAGTCAAAGAGGCAGCCAAGGAAACTCTGTATACATTAAAACTGACTTACTAGACTCCAGATGTGAAAATCTGATGCATTTCCTGGTAGACTTTGATGGTCTGAAGCCACAATGAGTATCAAAAAATTTGGTACCCTTTAAATCAGTATGTGATAAAGGTATAAAGCACTGCTGTTAATCTGAATGGCGCCGGAAAGAAGTCCAGCAAAGTAATGGACGTATCTGAAAATAGATGTAACACATCTTTAACCCTTTGCCTCATAAGCATATTTTCGACTCTTCAAAATTTAAAGCAAATATACATAACATCAATTTACTTTTAAAAATTGGGTAATTTCACCATAACAGCATGGAAAACATGGCGGCAAAAGAACCTAATACTAATTACAAACAATGGCTTCTTTTGCCACAATGTTTTCAAAAGTTCCGTACTTCAAATGTGGGGAAATGCTGTATTACAATGCAAAGGGTTAATATTATACGAGTAAATATGAAAAAAAGTCATCTTTGAATGAATGCCAGCAATATTATCAATAAACAGAGAAATGCATTTTTCATGTTTCATGAGCTTAGTAATAAAGTCAAACTGCAGCAAAATAGCCAACAGTGAAAACAGGCCTCATGTCACATGATGTGAACGATGCATCTTTTCAGTGCATGTTTATTACAAAAGACTAAACAATCCTGTAAGTAAAGACTAACCATACAAAAAGTCCATATTTCATTACATGTATGGCTTTTGTTCACAGGTTTGTCAGTACATAGAACACTTACAGTCATACCTTGATTAACTGTCACCTTAGAATAACAGTCACCTGTAAACAATGGCCATTCCTTAGTGCATGCTTTTCAATGCATGCAAATATACCTTGGAATAAAGAAATGCACACAGGATTGTGTGTACAGTTGGATAGACAGATGGACCAGACGGGCGGACAACCTGAAACCAGCATACCCCCCTTACTTTGTTGTGTGGGGTTGAAACCAGTATATCCCCCTTACAACTTTATAAAGTGGAGGAGTAATAAACCACTAAATAAACAACTGTGCATACAAGTCTTGTTTCTTCTCTTCATAGGTTTGACTTTATATTTTAATCAAAATTCTGTGCATGATGTATGAGTTGTGTGCACAATCTTTCAGTTCTTAAACAAGTTTTACTAATAAACCACTAAACTAATAAATTTTGTTACACTGCTACACTAGAACCGATAATTGGAAAATCACATACCAACTGATTCCAACCAAAAATATATTATGATTTTGAACCAATGTTGCAACACTAACCTCAGTTCAATTACAGCAAGTCTCACTGTGATGAAATATATACCACATAAATTTCAAACTGAATTATGGGTAATTGTGCCAGTATTCAATACATTACCAAGCATTCAGAGTGCTTAATATATAATGCATGTAGATGGGCGTAAAATATTCACTTCTGAATGCAGCATTACATTAGGCCATTTCAAATCGTATCTATGTCTGGGCTCACCTGGCAAAACAAAACATTTCATAATATTTTCACTTCCTTTTTGAGTCGCAAATAAAGTCAAATGCAAACATAGCAAATCTTCAGTGCCTCTGATTTCTATCCTTAATGAAGAAATGAAAAACAAACATTTGTTGCAAAATGCTGACGCGGCAAATTCTGCAGCAAACAGTCATTTCTAGAATCTTAATAAAGCCAAAAGCAACCTTACCATACCAAATCCATCCTCACCACTGACTTCTCTTCTTGTCGATTACTTGTCTGTAAAGTTCCAATGCTGTACTGTCTACGACTAAAGAGTAAGTAAAAGATAAAGATTGGTCGAAAAGTGTACACACGAGAAAATTTTCCTGCAAACTGTCATTTCTAGAATGCTAATAAAGTCGAATGTAAATGTAGCATGGCCACATCCTTCGAGCCTCTGATTTCTATGCATGCTCATTACTAGCATGTGCAATTTCAGTGCCATACTCTGAATAATGGCAGAGATATTAAAAATTAAAAATTTTCAACAACTCACACTGAGTTTTTTCGCAAGCGCTTATTTCTAGAATCTCAATACTGTCAAAACTAACCAAGCCATGCCAAAGTCGACCAGGCCACTGGTTTCTGTCCATACCAACTACTTGTCAGTAATGTTTCAGACTTGTACTACCAACGCTTAAGGAAGAAATGAAAAACAAACATTTGTCGCAAAATGCTGACGCGGCAAATTCTGCAGCAAACAGTCATTTCTAGAATCTTAATAAAGCCAAAAGCAACCTTACCAGACCAAATCCATCCTCACCACTGACTTCTCTTCTTGTCGATTACTTGTCTGTAAAGTTCCAATGCTGTACTGTCTACGATTAAAGAGTAAGTAAAAGATAAAGATTGGTCGAAAAGTGTATACACAAGAAAATTTTCCTGCAAACTGTCATTTCTAGAATGCTAATAAAGTCGAATGTAAATGTAGCATGGCCACATCCTTCGAGCCTCTGATTTCTATGCATGTCCATTACTAGCACGTGCAATTTCAGCGCGATACTCTGAATAATGGCAGAGATATTAAAAATTTTCAACAACTCACACTGAGTTTTTTCGCAAGCGCTCATTTCTAGAATCTCAATACTGTCAAAACTAGCCAAGCCATGCCAAAGTCGACCTGGCCACTGGATTCTGTCCATACCAACTACTTGTCAGTAATGTTTCAGACCTGTACTATCAACGCTTAAGGAAGAAATGAAAAACAAACATTTCTTGCAAAATGCTGACGCGGCAAATTCTGCAGCAAACAGTCATTTCTAGAATCTTAATAAAGCCAAAAGCAACCTTACCATACCAAATCCATCCTCACCACTGACTTCTCTTCTTGCCAATTACTTGTCTGTAAAGTTCCAATGCTGTACTGTCTACGATTAAAGAGTAAGTAAAAGATAAAGATTGCTCCAAAAGTGTAGGCACAAAGAAATTTTCTCACAAACAGTCATTTCTAGAATGCTAATAAAGTCGAATGTATACGTAGCATGGCCACATCTTTCGTGCCTCTGATTTCTATGCATGTCCATTACTAGCACGTGCAATTTCAGCGCGATACTCTGAATAATGGCAGAGATATTAAAAAATAAAGATTTTCAACAACTCACACTGAGTTTTTTCGCAAGCGCTCATTTCTAGAATCTCAATACTGTCAAAACTAGCCAGGCCATGCCAAAGTCGACCTGGCCACTGGTTTCTGTCCATGCCAACTACTTCTCAGTAATGTTTCAGACCTGTACTATCAACGCTTAAGGAAGAAATGAAAAACAAACATTTCTTGCAAAATGCTGACGCGGCAAATTCTGCAGCAAACAGTCATTTCTAGAATCTTAATAAAGCCAAAAGCAACCTTACCATACCAAATCAATCCTCACTACTGACTTCTCTTCTTGCCAATTACTTGTCTGTAAAGTTCCAATGCTGTACTGTCTACGATTAAAGAGTAAGTAAAAGATAAAGATTGGTCGAAAAGTGTACACACGAGAAAATTTTCTTGCAAACTGTCATTTCTAGAATGCTAATAAATTCGAATGTAAATGTAGCATGGCCACATCCTTTGTGCCTCTGATTTCTATGCATGTCCATTACTAGCACGTGCAATTTCAGCGCGATACTCTGAATAATGGCAGAGATATTAAAAAATAAAGATTTTCAACAACTCACACTGAGTTTTTTCGCAAGCGCTTATTTCTAGAATCTCAATGCTGCCAAACTAACCAAGCCATGCCAGTCGACCAGGCCACTGGTTTCGTCCATACTAACTACTTGTCAGTAATGTTTCAGACTTGTACTACCAACGCTTAAGGAAGAAATGAAAAACAAACATTTGTGTCGCAAATGCTGACGCGGCAAATTCTGCAGCAAACAGTCATTTCTAGAATCTTAATAAAGCCAAAAGCAACCTTACCATACCAAATCCATCCTCATCACCTGACTTCTTGTCGATTACTTGTCTGTAAAGTTCCAATGCTGTACTGTCTACGACTAAAGAGTAAAAGATAAAGATTGGTCGAAAAGTGTACACACGAGAAAATTTTTTCCTGCAAACTGTCATTTCTAGAATGCTAATAAAGTCGAATGTAAATGGCATGGCCACATCCTTCGAGCCTTCTGATTTCTATGCATGCTCATTACTAGCATGTGCAATTTCAGTGCCATACTCTGAATAATGGCAAGGCGGAGATATTAAAAATCAAAAATTTTCAACAACTCACACTGAGTTTTTTCACAAGCGCTCATTTCTAGAATCTCAATACTGTCAAAACTAGTCAAGCCATGCCAAAGTCGACCTGACCATTGGTTTCTGTCCATACCAACTACTTCTCAGTAATGTTTCAGACCTGTACTATCAACGCTTAAGGAAGAAATGAAAAACAAACGTTTGTCGGAAAATGCTGTCAAGGGGAAATTCTGCAGCAAACAGTCATTTCTAGAATCTTAATAAAGCCAAAAACAACCATACCATACCAAATCCATCCTCACCACTGACTTCTCTTCTTGCCAATTACTTGTCTGTAAAGTTCCAATGCTGTACTATCTACGATTAAAGAGTAAGTAAAAGATAAAGATTGGTCGAAAAGTGTAGGCGCGAGGAAATTTTCTTGCAAACTGTCATTTCTAGAATGCTAATAAAGTCAAATGTAAACGTAGCATGGCCACATCTTTCGTGCCTCTGATTTCTATGCATGTCCATTACTAGCATGTGCAATTTCAGCGCTATACTCTCACTAATGGCAGAGATATTAAAAATTAAAATTTTCTACAACTCACAGAGGTTTTTTCATAAGCGCTCATTTCTACAATCTCAATACAGTCAAAGCTAGCCATGCTATGCCAAAATCGACCTGGCCACTGGTTTCTGTACATGCCAACTACTTGTCAGTAATGCTTCAGATCTGTACAACGCTTAAGGAAGAAAGAAAAACAAACATTTGTCGGAAAATGCTGAGGCAGGCAAATTCTGCAGCAAACAGTCATTTCTAGAATCTTAATAAAGCCAAAAGCAACCTTACCATACCAAATCCATCCTCACCGCTGACTTCTCTTCTTGTCGATTACTTGTCTGTAAAGTTCCAATGCTGTACTGTCTACGATTAAAGAGTAAGTAAAAGATAAAGATTGGTCGAAAAGTGTATACACAAGAAAATTTTCCTGCAAACTGTCATTTCTAGAATGCTAATAAAGTCAATGTAAATGTAGTACGGCCACATCCTTCGAGCTCGATTTCTATGCATGCTCATTACTAGCATGTGCAATTTCAGTGCCAGTACTCTGAATAATGGCAGAGATGCTGTAATAAAAATTTTCACCAACTCACACTGGAGTTTTTTCGCAAGCGCTTATTTCTAGAATCTCAATACTGTCAAAACCTTCCAACTGCCATGCCAAAGTCGATCTCAGGCCACTGGTTTCTGTCCATGCCAACTACTTGTCAGTAAAGTTTCAGACCTGTACTATTAATGCTTAAGGAAGAAATAAAAAACAAACATTTGTCCCAAAATGCTGACGCGGGCAAATTCTGCAGCAAACAGTCATTTCTAGAATCTTAATAAGCCAAAAGCAACCATACCATACCAAATCCATCCTCACCACTGACTTCTCTTCCTCCCAATTACTTGTCTGTAAAGTTCCAATGCTGTACTATCTACGATTAAAGAGTAAGTAAAAGATAAAGATTGGTCGAAAAGGGCACACGAGAAAATTTTCCTGCAAACAGTCATTTCTAGAATCTTAATAAAGTCGAATGTAAATGTAGCATGGCCACATCCTTCAAGCCTCTGATTTCTATGCATGTCCATTACTAGCATGTGCAATTTCAGCACTATACTCTTACTAATGGCAGAGATATTAAAAATTAAAAATTCCCACAACTCGCAGACATTTTTTTCACAAGCGCTCATTTCTAGAATCTCAATACAGTCAAAACTAGCAATGCCATGCCAAAATCGACATTACCACTGGTTTCTGTCCATGCCAACCACTTGTCAGTAATGTTTCAGACCTGTACTATCAATGCTTAAGGAAGAAATGAAAACAAACATTTGTCGCAAATGCTGACGCTGCAAAATTCTGCAAGCAAACAGTCATTTCTAGAATCTTAATAAAGCCAAAAGCAACCTTACCATACCAAATCCATCCTCACCACTGACTTCTCTGTCGATTTACTTGTCTGTAAAGTTCCAATGCTGTACTGTCTACGATTAAAGAGTAAGTAAAAGATAAAGATTGGTCGAAAAGTGTACACACGGTGTTTTCCTGCAAACTGTCATTTCTAGAATGCTAATAAAGTCGAATGTAAATGTAGCATGGCCACATCCTTCGAGCCTCAGATTTCTATGCATGTCCATTACTAGCACGTGCAATTTCAGCGCGATACTCTGAATAATGGCAGAGATATTAAAAATTAAAAATTTTCAACAACTCACACTGAGTTTTTTCGCAAGTGCTCATTTCTAGAATCTCAATACTGTCAAAACTAGCCAAGCCATGCCAAAGTCGACCTGGCCACTGGCTTCTGTCCATACCAACTACTTGTCAGTAATGTTTCAGACCTGTACTATCAACGCTTAAGGAATAAATAAAAAAACAAAGATTTGTCGCAAAATGCTGACGCGGCAAATTCTGAAGCAAACAGTCATTTCTAGAATCTTAATAAAGCCAAAAGCAACCTTACCATACCAAATCCATCCTCACCACTGACTTCTCTTCTTGTCGATTACTTGTCTGTAAAATTCCAATGCTGTACTGTCTACGATTAAAGAGTAAGTAAAAGATAAAGATTGGTCGAAAAGTGTACACACGAGAAAATTTTCCTGCAAACTGTCATTTCTAGAATGCTAATAAAGTCGAATGTAAATGTAGCATGGCCACATCCTTCGAGCCTCTGATTTCTATGCATGCTCATTACTAGCATGTGCAATTTCAGTGCCATTCTCTGAATAATGGCAGAGATATTAAAAATTAAAAATTTTCAACAACTCACACAGTTTTTTCTTAAGCGCTCATTTCTAGAATCTCAATACTGTCATAACTAGCCAAGCCATGCCAAAGTCGACCTGGCCACTGGTTTCTGTCCATACCAACTACTCCTCAGTAATGTTTCAGACCTGTTCTATCAACGCTTAAGGAAGAAATGAAAAACAAACATTTGTCGCAAAATGCTGACGCGGCAAATTCTGCAGCAAACAGTCATTTCTAGAATCTTAATAAAGCCAAAAGCAACCTTACCCTACCAAATCCATCCTCACCACTGACTTCTCTACTTGCCAATTACTTGTCTGTAGAGTTCCAATGCTGTACTGTCTACGATTAAAGAGTAAGTAAAAGATAAAGATTGGTCGAAAAGGTACAACACGAGAAAATTTTCCTGCAAACTGTCATTTCTAGAATGCTAATAAAGTCGAATGTAAATGTAGCATGGCCACATCCTTCGAGCCCTGGATTTGCCATGCTCATTACTAGCATGTGCAATTTCAGTGCCATACTCTGCAAAGTCAATGGCAGAGATATTAAAATTAAAAAATTTTCAAACAACTCACAAAGATTTTTTCGCAAGCGTTCATTTCTAGAATCTCAATACAGTCAAAACTAGCAATGCCATGCCAAAATCAAGCTAGCCACTGGTTTTTGTACATGTCAACTACTTGTCAGTAATGTTTCAGACCTGTACTATTAACGCTTAAGGAAGAAATAAAAAACAAACATTGGTCGCAAAATGCTGACGCGGCAAATTCTGCAGCAAACAGTCATTTCTAGAATCTTAATAAAGCCAAAAGCAACCTTACCATACCAAATCCATCCTCACCACTGACTTCTCTTCTTGCCAATTACTTGTCTGTAAATTTCCAATGCTAAACTGTCTACGATTAAAGAGTAAGTAAAAGTTGAAGATTGGTCGAAAAGTGTACGCACGAGAAAATTTTCCTGCAAACTGTCATTTCTAGAATGCTAATAAAGTCGAATGTAAATGTAGCATGGCCACATCCTTCATGCCTCTGATTTCTATGCATGCTCATTACTAGCATGTGCAATTTCAGTGCCATTCTGAATAATGGCAGAGATATTAAAAATTGGTACCAACAACTCACACTGAGTTTTTTCAAGCGCTTATTTCTAGAATCTCAATACTGTCAAAACTAACCAAGCTACAAGCCAAAGTCGACCAGGCCACTGGTTTCTGTCCATACTAACTACTTGTCAGTAATGTTTTCAGACTTGTACTACCAACGCTTAAGGAAGAAATGAAAAAACAAACATTTGTCGCAAAATGCTGACGCGGCAAATTCTGCAGCAAACAGTCATTTCTAGAATCTTAATAAAGCCAAAAGCAACCATACCATACCAAATCCATCCTAACCACTGACTTCTCTTCTTGCCAATTACTAGTCTGTAAAGTTCCAATGCTGTACTGTCTACGATTAAAGAGTAAGTGAAAGATAAAGATCTCTCGAAAAGTGCAGGCATGAGGAAATTTTCTCGCAAACTGTCATTTCTAGAATGTTAATAAAGTAGAATGTAAACGTAGCATGGCCACATCTTTCGTGCCTCTGATTTCTATGCATGTCCATTACTAGCACGTGCAATTTCAGCGCTATACTCTGAATAATGACAGAGATATTAAAAAATAAAAAATTTCCAAACTCACAGAGATTTTTTTCGCAAGCGCCAATTTTCTACAATCTCAATACAATCAAAACTCGTCATGCAATGCAAAAACCGACCTCACCACTGGTTTCTGTCAATGACAACTACTTGTCAGTAATGTTTCAGACCTGTACCGCTAACGCTTAAGGAAGAAATAAAAAACAAACATTTGTCGGAAAATGCTGACGCGGGGAAATTCTGCAGCAAACAGTCATTTCTAGAATCTTAATAAAGTCAAAAGTAACCATACCATACCAAATCCATCTACACCACTGACTTCTCTTCTTGCCAATTACTTGTCAGTAAAGTTCCAATGCTGTACTATCTATGATGAAAGAGTAAGTAAAAGATAAAGATTGGTCGAAAAGTGTAGACACAAGGAAATTTTCTGGAAAAATGTCATTTCTAGAATGCTAATTAAGTCAAATGTAAACATAGCATGGTCATATCTTTCGTGCCTCTGATTTCTATGCATGCTCATTACTAGCATGTGCAATTTCAGTGCCATACTTGAATAATGGCAGACATACAAAAATTAAAAATTTTCAACAACTCACACTGAGTTTTTCGCAAGCGCCTTATTTCTAGAATTCAATACTGTCAAAACTAACCAAGCCATGCCAAAGTCGACCACAGGGTCACTGGTTTCTGTCCATACCAACTACTTGTCAGTAATGTTTCAGACTTGTAATTACCAACGCTTAAGGAAGAAATGAAAAACAAACATTTCTCGCAAAATGCTGACGCGGCAAATTCTGCAGCAAACAGTCATTTCTAGAATCTTAATAAAGCCAAAAGCAACCTTACCATACCAAATCCATCCACACCACTGACTTCTCTTCTTGCCAATAACTTGTGTGTAAAGTTCCAATGCTGTACTGTCTACGATTAAAGAGTAAGTAAAAGATAAAGATTGGTCGAAAAGTGTATACACAAGAAAATTTTCCTGCAAACTGTCATTTCTAGAATGCTAATAAAGTCGAATGTAAATGTAGCATGGCCACATCCTTCGAGCCTCTGATTTCTATGCATGCTCATTACTAGCATGTGCAATTTCAGTGCCATTCTCTGAATAATGGCAGAGATATTAAAAATTAAAAATTTTCAACAACTCACACTGAGTTATTTCGCAAGCGCTCATTTCTAGAATCTCAATACTGTCAAAACTAGTCAAGCCATGCCAAAGTCGACCTGGCCACTGGTTTCTGTCCATGCCAACTACTTGTCAGTAATGTTTCAGACCTGTACTATCAACGCTTAAGGAATAAATGAAAAACAAACATTTGTCGCAAAATGCTGACGTGGCAAATTCTGAAGCAAACAGTCATTTCTAGAATCTTAATAAAGCCAAAAGCAACCTTACCATACCAAATCCATCCTCACCACTGACTTCTCTTCTTGTCGATTACTTGTCTGTAAAGTTCCAATGCTGTACTGTCTACGAGTAAAGAGTAAGTAAAAGATAAAGATTGGTCGAAAAGTGTACACACGAGAAAATTTTCCTGCAAACTGTCATTTCTAGAATGCTAATAAAGTCGAATGTAAATGTAGCATGGCCACATCCCTCGAACCTCTGATTTCTATGCATGTCCATTACTAGCAAGTGCAATTTCAGCGCCATACTCTGAATAATGGCAGAGATATAAAAAGTTAAAAGTTTTCAACAACTCACACCGAGTTTTTCGCAAGCGCTCATTTCTAGAATCTCAATACTGTCAAAATTAGCCAAGCCATGCCAAAGTCGACCTGGCCACTGGCTTCTGACCATGCCAACTACTTGTCAGTAATGTTTCAGACCTATACTATCAACGCTTAAGGATTAAATGAAAAACAAACATTTGTCGCAAAATGCTGACGCGGCAAATTCTGAAGCAAACAGTCATTTCTAGAATCTTAATAAAGCCAAAAGCAACCTTACCATACCAAATCCATCCTCACCACTGACTTCTCTTCTTGCCAATTACTTGTGTGTAAAGTTCCAATGCTGTACTGTCTACGATTAAAGATTAAGTAAAAGATAAAGATTGGTCGAAAAATGTACACACGAGAAAATTCTCCTGCAAACCGTCATTTCTAGAATGGTAATAAAGTCGAATGTAAATGTAGCATGGCCACATCCTTCGAGCCTCTGATTTCTATGCATGTCCATTCCCAACACATGCAATTTCAGTGCCATACTCTGAATAATGGCGGAGATATTAAAAATTTTCAACAACTCACACTGAGTTTTTTCGCAAACGCTTATTTCTAGAATCTCAATACTGTCAAAACTAACCAAGCCATGCCAAAGTCGACCAGGCCACTGGTTTCTGTCCATACCAACTACTTGTCAGTAATGTTTCAGACTTGTACTACCAACGCTTAAGGAAGAAATGAAAAACAAACATTTGTCTCAAAATGCTGACGCGGCAAATTCTGCAGCAAACAGTCATTTCTAGAATCTTAATAAAGCCAAAAGCAACCTTACCATACCAAATCCATCCTCACCACTGACTTCTCTTCTTGTCGATTACTTGTCTGTAAAGTTCCAATGCTGTACTGTCTACGAGTAAAGAGTAAGTAAAAGATAAAGATTGGTCGAAAAGTGTACACACGAGAAAATTTTCCTGCAAACTGTCATTTCTAGAATGCTAATAAAGTCGAATGTAAATGTAGCATGGCCACATCCTTCGAGCCTCTGATTTCTATGCATGCCCATTACTAGCACGTGCAATTTCAGTGCCATACTCTGAATAATGGCAGAGATATTAAAAATTAAAAATTTTCAACAACTCACACTGAGTTTTTTCGCAAGCGCTCATTTCTAGAATCTCAATACTGTCAAAACTAGCCAAGCCATGCCAAAGTCGACCTGGCCACTGGCTTCTGTCCATACCAACTACTTGTCAGTAATGTTTCAGACCTGTACTATCAACGCTTAAGGAAGAAATGAAAAACAAACATTTGTCGCAAAATGCTGACGCGGCAAATTCTGCAGCAAACAGTCATTTCTAGAATCTTAATAAAGCCAAAAGCAACCTTACCATACCAAATCCATCCTCACCACTGACTTCTCTTCTTGTCGATTACTTGTCTGTAAAGTTCCAATGCTGTACTGTCTACGATTAAAGAGTAAGTAAAAGATAAAGATTGGTCGAAAAGTGTACACACGAGAAAATTTTCCTGCAAACTGTCATTTCTAGAATGCTAATAAAGTCGAATGTAAATGTAGCATGGCCACATCCTTCGAGCCTCTGATTTCTATGCATGCCCATTACTAGCACGTGCAATTTCAGTGCCATACTCTGAATAATGGCAGAGATATTAAAAATTAAAAATTTTCAACAACTCACACTGAGTTTTTTCGCAAGCGCTCATTTCTAGAATCTCAATACTGTCAAAACTAGCCAAGCCATGCCAAAGTCGACCTGGCCACTGGCTTCTGTCCATACCAACTACTTGTCAGTAATGTTTCAGACCTGTACTATCAACGCTTAAGGAAGAAATGAAAAACAAACATTTGTCGCAAAATGCTGACACGGCAAATTCTGCAGCAAACAGTCATTTCTAGAATCTTAATAAAGCCAAAAGCAACCTTACCATACCAAATCCATCCTCACCACTGACTTCTCTTCTTGTCGATTACTTGTCTGTAAAGTTCCAATGCTGTACTGTCTACGATTAAAGAGTAAGTAAAAGATAAAGATTGGTCAAAAAGTGTAAACACAAGGAAATCCTCTTGCAGACTGTCATTTCTAGAATGCTAATAAAGTCAAATGTAAACGTTGCATGGCCACATCTTTCGAGCCTCAGATTTCTATGCATGTCCAGTACTAGCATGTACAATTCCAGCCCAATACTCTGAATAATGGCAGAGATATTAAAAAATAAAAATTTTCCCCAACTCACAGAGATTTTTTCGCACGCGCTCATTTCTAGAATCTCAATACAGTCAAAACTAGCCATGCAATGCCAAAGTCGACTTGGCAACAGGTTTCTGTCCATGCCAACTACTTGTCAGTAATGTTTCAGACCTGTACTATTAACGCTTAAGGAAGAAATAAAAAACAAACATTTGTCGCAAAATGCTGACACGGCAAATTCTGCAGCAAACAGTCATTTCTAGAATCTTAATAAAGCCAAAAGCAACCTTACCATACCAAATCCACCCTCACCACTGACTTCTCTTCTTCTCAATTACTTGACTGTAAAGTTTCAATGCTGTACTGTCTACGATTAAAGAGTAAGTAAAAGATAAAGATTGGTCGAAAAGTGTACACACGAGAAAATTTTCCTGCAAACTGTCATTTCTAGAATGCTAATAAAGTCGAATGTAAATGTAGCATGGCCACATCCTTCGAGCCTCTGATTTCTATGCATGTCCATTCCCAACACATGCAATTTCAGTGCCATACTCTGAATAATGGCGGAGATATTAAAAATTTTCAACAACTCACACTGAGTTTTTTCGCAAGCGCTTATTTCTAGAATCTCAATACTGTCAAAACTAACCAAGCCATGCCAAAGTCGACCAGGACACTGGTTTCTGTCCATACCAACTACTTGTCAGTAATGTTTCAGACTTGTACTACCAACGCTTAAGGAAGAAATGAAAAACAAACATTTGTCGCAAAATGCTGACGCGGCAAATTCTGCAGCAAACAGTCATTTCTAGAATCTTAATAAAGCCAAAAGCAACCTTACCATACCAAATCCATCCTCACCACTGACTTCTCTTCTTGTCGATTACTTGTCTGTAAAGTTCCAATGCTGTACTGTCTACGATTAAAGAGTAAGTAAAAGATAAAGATTGGTCGAAAAGTGTACACACGAGAAAATTTTCCTGCAAACTGTCATTTCTAGAATGCTAATAAAGTCGAATGTAAATGTAGCATGGCCACATCCTTCGAGCCTCTGATTTCTATGCATGCCCATTACTAGCACGTGCAATTTCAGTGCCATACTCTGAATAATGGCAGAGATATTAAAAATTAAAAATTTTCAACAACTCACACTGAGTTTTTTCGCAAGCGCTTATTTCTAGAATCTCAATACTGTCAAAACTAACCAAGCCATGCCAAAGTCGACCAGGCCACTGGTTTCTGTCCATACCAACTACTTGTCAGTAATGTTTCAGACTTGTACTATCAACGCTTAAGGAAGAAATGAAAAACAAACATTTGTCGCAAAATGCTGACGCGGCAAATTCTGCAGCAAACAGTCATTTCTAGAATCTTAATAAAGCCAAAAGCAACCTTACCATACCAAATCCATCCTCACCACTGACTTCTCTTCTTGTCGATTACTTGTCTGTAAAGTTCCAATGCTGTACTGTCTACGATTAAAGAGTAAGTAAAAGATAAAGATTGGTCGAAAAGTGTACACACAAGAAAATTTTCCTGCAAACTGTCATTTCTAGAATGCTAATAAAGTCGAATGTAAATGTAGCATGGCCACATCCTTCGAGCCTCTGATTTCTATGCATGTCCATTCCCAACACATGCAATTTCAGTGCCATACTCTGAATAATGGCGGAGATATTAAAAATTTTCAACAACTCACACTGAGTTTTTTCGCAAGCGCTTATTTCTAGAATCTCAATACTGTCAAAACTAACCAAGCCATGCCAAAGTCGACCAGGCCACTGGTTTCTGTCCATACCAACTACTTGTCAGTAATGTTTCAGACTTGTACTACCAACGCTTAAGGAAGAAATGAAAAACAAACATTTGTCGCAAAATGCTGACGCGGCAAATTCTGCAGCAAACAGTCATTTCTAGAATCTTAATAAAGCCAAAAGCAACCTTACCATACCAAATCCATCCTCACCACTGACTTCTCTTCTTGCCAATTACTTGTCTGTAAAGTTCCAATGCTGTACTGTCAACGATTAAAGAGTAAGTAAAAGATAAAGATTGGTCGAAAAGTGTACACACGAGAAAATTTTCCTGCAAACTGTCATTTCTAGAATGCTAATAAAGTCGAATGTAAATGTAGCATGGCCACATCCTTCGAGCCTCTGATTTCTATACATGTCCATTCCCAGCACATGCAATTTCAGTGCCATAGTCTGAATAATGGCAGAGATATTAAAAATTAAAAATTTTCAACAACTCACACTGAGTTTTTTCGCAAGCGCTCATTCCTAGAATCTCAATACTGTCAAAACTAGCCAAGCCATGCCAAAGTCGACCAGGCCACTGGTTTCTGTCCATACCAACTACTTGTCAGTAATGTTTCAGACTTGTACTACCAACGCTTAAGGAAGAAATGAAAAACAAACATTTGTCGCAAAATGCTGACGCGGCAAATTCTGCAGCAAACAGTCATTTCTAGAATCTTAATAAAGCCAAAAACAACCTTACCATACCAAATCCATCCTCACCACTGACTTCTCTTCTTGTCGATTACTTGTCTGTAAAGTTCCAATGCTGTACTGTCTACGATTAAAGAGTAAGTAAAAGATAAAGATTGGTCTAAAAGTGTACACACGAGAAAATCAAAAATTTTCAGCAACACACAGAGATTTTTTCGCACGCGCTCATTTCTAGAATCCCAATAGAGCCAAAACTAGCCATGCAATGCTGAAATCGAGCTTGGGATGCTAAGGAAAAGTTTCTCACTCTCGCTGCTAGTCTTAAAAGGTTAAAGGGTCTTATATATAAGTCTCCATATATCTTACCCTCTCTCTAGAACAAATTGGCAGTGCTTGTTAGCAAGCTAAATGGGTGTCTAAATTTCAGACAAGATCCAAGTTGTATGGGGAATCTATTGCGGCCTTAGGAGATGATTTACGATTGTTATCTAGGCAAGCCAATGGTAATTTAGAGCCAGAAGCTCAAGAAATGCTTGCATTACAACAGTTTCATAAAGTTCTATCTGTTGAAATGAGATGTAGGGTAATAGATCGCGATTGCAGGACTATATCGGAGGCATTCGAAGTAGTGGAACGTTACAGCGAGTTATTAGGGGATAATTCGCAATAATGTTTTGTACAACCATATTTATCTATCATATATGACTAGCATCACAACAAATGTGTCCTGTGGCATATAACATTAGTCTTCTGTAAATTATAAATCCATACTTTTTTCGTCCGCATTTTTATACCTACTTGTTGCAGTATTTAAGAAGTAAACATGATAATAAGTAAGTTTTTTAAGAAGTTAACATGATAATAAGTAAGTTTTTTAAGAAGATAATTTGTTGAATGTTGCGTAATTTATTCGGTTAGATTGTGGAATTTTTCAATGACATATAGTTGCGTCATTGATTAACATCCATGTAACAAATCCGAATTATCATTTGTCATGTTATTAATTGTTCATCATACTAAATTTATATATTCTGTCATAGCATTTTCCAACAGGACAATTTACTAGTATCAATGCTGTGTGGCCAGGCAGTGCCCACAATGCCCATGTGTTTAGTGTTTCAAGCCTTTGTCGGTACTTGGAATGCAATCATCATGGTAAGTAGTAATCAAATTGGCTGTGGCCATGGTCCATTTGTAATCTGGAGATCCGGGTTCGAATCCCAGTTGTGGCAGGTTACACCCTCCTTAGAAAATTTGACAAAAATGGTAAACCAAATTAAATAAACAAATATGCCTATTGATGCTCTAATGGAGATAAATTGTTGAAAATCACATTTTGCATACCTGGATGTCTTCAATTGTCCATCATCTTATTTGACCAGGCTTGATTATGATGTGCTAGGAATAAGTTTTACTATACACCAACATGGTTGACACAATTCCAGATTGCGTTGACTGCAGGATTTGCTGTGCAGAATTATCTCTGAAATTTAAAAAAAAATCAAATGAAATGAAAATGCAAAATGGAGTAAAAAAACATATTCAAAATATCTTAAATTGTTAAATATACACACTTTACTCATTCAGAACTGTATATTCACAGTGGCAATCCCCATATATTACCTTTATTCACACACAGTTCTATTTTTAAGAAATCTATTCTACTGCCACTACTTCAATGTATGTGATAATTGCTAGACATATTTTCTGTGACTATTTTTTTTATAGACGCGGCAAATTCTGCAGCAAACAGTCATTTCTAGAATCTTAATAAAGCCAAAAGCAACCTTACCATACCAAATCCATCCTCACCACTGACTTCTCTTCTTGTCGATTACTTGTCTGTAAAGTTCCAATGCTGTACTGTCTACGATTAAAGAGTAAGTAAAAGATAAAGATTGGTCGAAAAGTGTACACACGAGAAAATTTTCCTGCAAACTGTCATTTCTAGAATGCTAATAAAGTCGAATGTAAATGTAGCATGGCCACATCCTTCGAGCCTCTGATTTCTATGCATGCCCATTACTAGCACGTGCAATTTCAGTGCCATACTCTGAATAATGGCAGAGATATTAAAAATTAAAAATTTTCAACAACTCACACTGAGTTTTTTCGCAAGCGCTTATTTCTAGAATCTCAATACTGTCAAAACTAACCAAGCCATGCCAAAGTCGACCAGGCCACTGGTTTCTGTCCATACCAACTACTTGTCAGTAATGTTTCAGACTTGTACTACCAACGCTTAAGGAAGAAATGAAAAACAAACATTTGTCGCAAAATGCTGACGCGGCAAATTCTGCAGCAAACAGTCATTTCTAGAATCTTAATAAAGCCAAAAGCAACCTTACCATACCAAATCCATCCTCACCACTGACTTCTCTTCTTGTCGATTACTTGTCTGTAAAGTTCCAATGCTGTACTGTCTACGATTAAAGAGTAAGTAAAAGATAAAGATTGGTCGAAAAGTGTACACACGAGAAAATTTTCCTGCAAACTGTCATTTCTAGAATGCTAATAAAGTCGAATGTAAATGTAGCATGGCCACATCCTTCGAGCCTCTGATTTCTATGCATGCTCATTACTAGCATGTGCAATTTCAGTGCCATACTCTGAATAATGGCAGAGATATTAAAAATTAAAAATTTTCAACAACTCACACTGAGTTTTTTCGCAAGCGCTTATTTCTAGAATCTCAATACTGTCAAAACTAACCAAGCCATGCCAAAGTCGACCAGGCCACTGGTTTCTGTCCATACCAACTACTTGTCAGTAATGTTTCAGACTTGTACTACCAACGCTTAAGGAAGAAATGAAAAACAAACATTTGTCGCAAAATGCTGACGCGGCAAATTCTGCAGCAAACAGTCATTTCTAGAATCTTAATAAAGCCAAAAGCAACCTTACCATACCAAATCCATCCTCACCACTGACTTCTCTTCTTGCCAATTACTTGTCTGTAAAGTTCCAATGCTGTACTGTCAACGATTAAAGAGTAAGTAAAAGATAAAGATTGGTCGAAAAGTGTACACACGAGAAAATTTTCCTGCAAACTGTCATTTCTAGAATGCTAATAAAGTCGAATGTAAATGTAGCATGGCCACATCCTTCGAGCCTCTGATTTCTATACATGTCCATTCCCAGCACATGCAATTTCAGTGCCATAGTCTGAATAATGGCAGAGATATTAAAAATTAAAAATTTTCAACAACTCACACTGAGTTTTTTCGCAAGCGCTCATTCCTAGAATCTCAATACTGTCAAAACTAGCCAAGCCATGCCAAAGTCGACCAGGCCACTGGTTTCTGTCCATACCAACTACTTGTCAGTAATGTTTCAGACTTGTACTACCAACGCTTAAGGAAGAAATGAAAAACAAACATTTGTCGCAAAATGCTGACGCGGCAAATTCTGCAGCAAACAGTCATTTCTAGAATCTTAATAAAGCCAAAAACAACCTTACCATACCAAATCCATCCTCACCACTGACTTCTCTTCTTGTCGATTACTTGTCTGTAAAGTTCCAATGCTGTACTGTCTACGATTAAAGAGTAAGTAAAAGATAAAGATTGGTCTAAAAGTGTACACACGAGAAAATCAAAAATTTTCAGCAACACACAGAGATTTTTTCGCACGCGCTCATTTCTAGAATCCCAATAGAGCCAAAACTAGCCATGCAATGCTGAAATCGAGCTTGGGATGCTAAGGAAAAGTTTCTCACTCTCGCTGCTAGTCTTAAAAGGTTAAAGGGTCTTATATATAAGTCTCCATATATCTTACCCTCTCTCTAGAACAAATTGGCAGTGCTTGTTAGCAAGCTAAATGGGTGTCTAAATTTCAGACAAGATCCAAGTTGTATGGGGAATCTATTGCGGCCTTAGGAGATGATTTACGATTGTTATCTAGGCAAGCCAATGGTAATTTAGAGCCAGAAGCTCAAGAAATGCTTGCATTACAACAGTTTCATAAAGTTCTATCTGTTGAAATGAGATGTAGGGTAATAGATCGCGATTGCAGGACTATATCGGAGGCATTCGAAGTAGTGGAACGTTACAGCGAGTTATTAGGGGATAATTCGCAATAATGTTTTGTACAACCATATTTATCTATCATATATGACTAGCATCACAACAAATGTGTCCTGTGGCATATAACATTAGTCTTCTGTAAATTATAAATCCATACTTTTTTCGTCCGCATTTTTATACCTACTTGTTGCAGTATTTAAGAAGTAAACATGATAATAAGTAAGTTTTTTAAGAAGTTAACATGATAATAAGTAAGTTTTTTAAGAAGATAATTTGTTGAATGTTGCGTAATTTATTCGGTTAGATTGTGGAATTTTTCAATGACATATAGTTGCGTCATTGATTAACATCCATGTAACAAATCCGAATTATCATTTGTCATGTTATTAATTGTTCATCATACTAAATTTATATATTCTGTCATAGCATTTTCCAACAGGACAATTTACTAGTATCAATGCTGTGTGGCCAGGCAGTGCCCACAATGCCCATGTGTTTAGTGTTTCAAGCCTTTGTCGGTACTTGGAATGCAATCATCATGGTAAGTAGTAATCAAATTGGCTGTGGCCATGGTCCATTTGTAATCTGGAGATCCGGGTTCGAATCCCAGTTGTGGCAGGTTACACCCTCCTTAGAAAATTTGACAAAAATGGTAAACCAAATTAAATAAACAAATATGCCTATTGATGCTCTAATGGAGATAAATTGTTGAAAATCACATTTTGCATACCTGGATGTCTTCAATTGTCCATCATCTTATTTGACCAGGCTTGATTATGATGTGCTAGGAATAAGTTTTACTATACACCAACATGGTTGACACAATTCCAGATTGCGTTGACTGCAGGATTTGCTGTGCAGAATTATCTCTGAAATTTAAAAAAAAATCAAATGAAATGAAAATGCAAAATGGAGTAAAAAAACATATTCAAAATATCTTAAATTGTTAAATATACACACTTTACTCATTCAGAACTGTATATTCACAGTGGCAATCCCCATATATTACCTTTATTCACACACAGTTCTATTTTTAAGAAATCTATTCTACTGCCACTACTTCAATGTATGTGATAATTGCTAGACATATTTTCTGTGACTATTTTTTTACCAGAACAATTGAATTTAGAAAATGACCTAATTTTTTAGGTATTTTTGGCCATACATATATCAATAATTCTTTTAAGGGTCAAAAATGTGTTATAATGTATTGTCTATGGTGTATTGTTGTTGACATTTTGCTTCTGTGTTGTGAAATATCTTCCATTTTCCATATTCAAGTTTGGCTTTCTTGACAGTGGAAAATCAATTTCGTCAGTCAGAAATACAATCTACATTAAATTAGAATCCTATCAGTACAGTGTAACTTCTCAAATACGAACACCCTTGGGACTGGCCAAAAAGTTCAGGTTTTGGATGTTTCCTGAATTCAGTAGTTTGAAGTAACCTAGACCAAAATGAACAGTGTAACATCAGTGGTTCTTTGTGGAAGTATAAAGAGCCATTACTCATTGTGCAGACATTTTATTTTTATTGTTTATTAAAATGCTCATTTTACAACAATGTAATTATGCTTTTAATCTCCATGGATATTTGATTCAAACAATGCAATTCAAATTTAATCCTAAGATTGCAATCATCAACTAATCATCATCTCATAAATTTACCACTATCTGTCTTAGGGATGAAACGATAATTGGATACTATCGATTAGCGGCGTGAAAATGTCTTGCCAATTCCGATAATCAATTGCAGTTTTTCACAACTGATTATCAGTCTATCTCATTTAGAGGCCGTAAACTGGCAAACTAAACATGCATTTGTGGGAAATCACTCATGTTGTTTTAAAAAAAGATGGCAGAAAAACAAGAGACAGAGACAGAAAAACAAATATTGTAATATTCAATATGGAAGATTTATCATTAATTTAGGAGGTTCAGGTCACTTGACGTCATAGCGATACATGTACAGAATAAGTAGAAAATTGGCAAAGTTTAACTCCGATTTTCTGCATTTAAAAAGGCCTTTTTGTTTGTTCTTTTTACAACAGATATCTGAATAAACATTATTCCTGTTGTTTTATGCTAAAATAAAAGCATATGCTACGATCAAGTAATATTATTTGCGACGAAATAACACTACCTACAAGCGTGTGAGTAGCTGTAAGTAGAGCGCGTCCGGAATTGTTTACATCATGTGTACGGTATGGTTACGGTTTTTCGCAATTTCGCATACATTATTACTTTCGAATTTCACCAACAACCAATCAAATGATAGAAAAGTGAATGACCTTCACAATTATCTGAAAGTTCCGTATCGAGCTAAAAATAGCGATTTCAGACAACAACAAAGACAACAGTTGAACATTTTGGTAATTATTTGTTGTTTTTTCGAAAGCTTTCATCGGAATTTGCATAGTCTGGATATTTGGGTTTATGAAATACTTAACATTGAAATTCAGAAGCTTTTATTTATATTGCGAAAAAACCGTATTTTTCCAGGAATGTAACAGACAGTTTTTCATTGCGTCCTCGCGGAGTTCCCCACCCAGTCAACACGAGAATGTTCCTATGTTGAATCGCTGACATGGCTGGTGTAGAATTGGGTAGGATTTACTTTTTTGATGTGTAATTAATAAAATTATGTTTTGAAGGGCTATATTTTCAAAATTTACGCTTCAAAACGGAATTGTTAAAGTTAAAGTCGTAATGAAAAGCTAAGTTGAAGTTATACTTCCAGCAACTTTCAATTTAAATAACTATGAATTATTAAAATAGAGTAACTTTTATTTATTTGGCAATTCATTTCTTTATTACATTGTTAAGATTTTAGAATCATGAAATGATGATTTAATGATAACTTTTATAAGAACTGACAATGTTGATGTTATTTTAAGTGAACAAGGTGCTTTGCGGTCCTTCCTAATTTTTTTTCCAGTCTGCCGTGCAGTTCAATGTTATACTCAGCTGCAGGACAGCTTATTTCAGATAAATTTACGAAAGCTGCAGGTCAGCTTATTTTAGATGAATTTACAAAAGCTGCAGGACAGCTTATTTCAGATGAATTTACGAAAGCTGCAGGACAGCTACAGAATATATAAACCTGACAATATTAGCTTATTTTGTTATAATTCAATGATACTGCTGCTGGACTTGGCAATTTTAATTTTACTTTCAATTATTAGGATAGCTGATTATTTCTTTACAGGGGCAAGTAGAAGTAATCAAATCCCAACTAATGAAGACATTTTGAAAATATGGAAAGGCACATCATCAGCAGACAATTTAATAAAGAATGTAGCTGCCCAATTCCTTATTTGCAAGTGGGAATCAAATGACAAGTTTGTAATACAAACTAAAATATCTCGTTTGAATGCTAAAAAGGCAAAACTTTCTTGAGACAGAAAACAAGCTGAGTTAAGAAGTCTCCTAAGCTCACGCTTTGAAATACCACAGAGATGTTATAATGTGTCAGACTTAAGTGATGAATCAACAGGCAATGAACTGCAAAAAAAAATTGATCACATACAGTCAAGCACAAAACAAATATTACTGAAAAATCAAAATCTTAAGAGAGATGTTGACTTGAGAAAAATGAAAACCTGTCACTACAAGTACACACTTCAGAGCATAAAATTGAATTATTGCAAAACGTACTAGAAATAACTAATGAAAAGTTTAAATCTGCTTGTACGAACCATAAAAAATCTGATAAACGCAAGAAAGAATTACAATCTTGGGAAAAAAGTATGACATCTTGTCAAAGCAATTTTCGGATGCTGTTGATGAATTGCATGAGAATAAACTTAAGTTACAGAATCTACTAAAAGCAATCTACAAGAAACTTAAACAAGAAACTTAAGAGGAGAGATGAAAAAATGACAATTTTTCAAGAAAATATATATGAACTGACAAGGGAGAAAAGTGAGAAAGAGAGTGAAATAGAGGAAGTGAGGCAAGAGAATGAAAGCATGAAGAGTTTTCCAGTGATTTGAACTGGTGACCTAGTTTTTGATCCCAGATGACCCATGATCAACCTTAACCAAGATATCATTAAGACAATCATTTTTAAAAGTTTGGTGAACCTCCAATCAAAACTGTGAACCCTAGAGCATTAACAAGGTTTTTCTATGATTTGACCTGATGACCTAGTTTCTGACCCCAGATGACCCATGTTAAAACTCAACCAAGATATTATTAGGATGAGCATTTTGACACAGATTGGTGAAGATCCAATGAAAACTGCGACCCCTAGAGCGTTAACAAGGTTTTTCTATGATTTGACCTGGTGACCTTCTTTTTTGACCCCAGATAACCAATGTTCAAACTTATCCAACATATTATTAAAAAAATCCTTCTGACCAAGTTTGATGACGATTCAATCAAAATTGCAACCTCTAGAGCATTAACAAGGTTTTCTGTTGCGCTGATCTAGTGACCTAGTTTTTGACCGGAAACAACCCACATTTGCCTAATTTTACAAAATCATTAATACGAACATTCTGACAAAGTTTCATGAAGATCCAATCAAATCTTTGATTTCTAGAGTGTTCACAAATTTTCCATTCTATTTGACCTGGTGACCTAGTTTTTGACCCCAGATGACCCATGTTCGAACTTGTCCAAGATATCATTGAGCTGAGCATTCTGACCAGGTCTGATGAAGATTGGCAGAAAAGTGTGACCACTAGAGCATTAACAACCCCCAGGTGTGGACACCGGATGCCGGAGTAGACTGACTGATCACTATTGCTCAAAATTGAAAAATTAAAACTACTTGAGCAAAGAAATGCACTGCTGTCTGACCTGTGATTGAATCTTTATATGAAGGTAGGTACACTGATGAAATTCATCAAACTATAATGACCCTGATAACAGAATGGAGTCAGTCAGAAAAAAGTCAACTAAGTAATGGAAACTGTGGTAAAAAATCTTACAGGTAAAACTTTATAATGATTGCCTAGAAACAATCTTGTACTTGAAGCAAAACGAGTCATCAGCAACTTGCTCAAACTCTACTTAAAAATACAACAGTAACACTCCATTAAGATGGTACTTCTAAATTTCAAAAATCAGTCCTTTCAGATAACAGATTCACATGGACAGTCAATGTCTGCTGGCCATCGTGAAGTTGGTAAAAGTGATGCAAACACACTATTTAATGCTTTTGAGTTAATTCTGTCTGACCTTGCAGATACAATAAAGGAAGGTAATAGAGGGGTAAAGGTTTCAGGTTTAGTGCAGTCCATCATTGCCACAATGTCAGACCAAGGATAGGTTAATCCTGATTTCAATCAAAAATTCAAACTGCAGGCAGAGCTACATATTACCATCTTCCAAACATTCAAGACTTCATTCATAAATGGTCTGACCCCAATGACTTGTTAAAAAGTGTTGCCTTTGATGTTAAAGAGCCAGTCTATATTGCTGGTTTAGAGGGCTCTTGGTCTTATAGATAACGTTATCACTGGGCCTTTATGGAGACTTGCAAAGGAACTCCCTTGCATGCTTTCCCTTAATACACACATCAGCTTAAAATTAATCTTGAAGCCAGGTCAAAGGATGCCTCTGCAGTCACATCTGGTGAAACTGTATTCAGTGATTCAAAAATTAATAAGGACTGTATTTATGAATCTCTGTCTGCACCTTCAGAAGACCCTTTGATTGAAACATATACTCAAATGGCACTTGAAATTTGTTTCGGTTCTATGCTTATTATTTCAGAGCGCCAGTGCAAAGACCAATTGCCAGGAGGATACGCATGAGGTATGTATGCTCTCCTCTGTTCTTAATACAAATACAGTAAGTGAATGGGATTTCGCACAACTTGATGTTGATGCATGCAAAGCCAAGTGCATCAACTGTCACATATGAATCTATTATCATGTGGTGCAACAACAAAATTTCAACTGGTTAAACTCTCTTTTATGAAAATTATACAAATTCGTTTCCATGGAAACTTTGAAATTTTGTTGGAATTGAGTTGTTGTGTCTTTATTGCAGACAACAAATGTGTACAGGTATTGAACTTTCCAACACAAAAATGTATAGTTTATGTAGTGTATCTCTGTTGTTTTACACTAGAATTAAACATATCTAAATACTCTTGACATCTGATGCCTCATTTTGGTGCCATTTTTTGCAGTAATTTATATAGTAAAGTTTTTGCACGAAAATGCTTCTTTTGCGAGACATAAATTGCAATATCTTGATAAGTATTAACCCTGTCTTAATAAAATTGGTATCATTTTAAAGCTCTTCTCATAAGGTTTCCAAAAATGCATAACAATTACACTTTTAATGCATTAATAAAATCCACCTCAACCTCCTAATTTATTTCAGAATCTGTAAGTGACCCAGAGCTAGATCTACCATCATTCGGAAACTACAGACACTGCAGGTGTTAGAGGTTGTAGGCAAGTTCTTCATTAGAACTTCAGCTCGATTTTCACAAACTACATTCAAGGTCTCCATTGCGCTGATTTACACGTGCGCTCAAGTCATCCATGAAATTGTCAGAGGTCTGTTTACTTAGTCGTGACTTTGGACAAAATGAAGCATGAAATGTACAGTAAAATTTACCTCGCTACCCGATACTCGAATACAATCTGTACGTCCATATTCACAATAAATTGCATGACACCGCCTATTTACGATAAACGACCACGAATTGTTTTCCTCACAATGTCAGAACCACCGCAAGAGGAAGCAGATGGATCTACTATCTGCGCATGCGCAATCGATCTCATTTGTGACAAATGGAAATTCTATTAGACGAAAATAAAATTACCAATCTCTACCCAGAGTTGTCGTTCGTTACCCTAATACGCAGAATCACGCTTTTGTTTCTCTAAATGTACATTTGTTGTTATAATTGTTCATGATTACCTTCGACTTCTGTTTTCATTTCCATTTATGCGGCGTAACTTTGTAACCTAATTACCAAAAGTAAACAAATACTCTCCGTCGAGAAATAGTGCGCTAGATAAATAAAATAATTTCTCTTATAAATTATAACATCTTTTGTCTCGAATGTATTGTGCAAAAGAAATTGCTTCACTTAGTTGTAAATTTTGTACCATTTGTGTCTTTATTTCTTGTTTTACATGAATCTTGTAAAACGCTGAGACGTTTGCAGAGATGTATGGGAGAGATAACGAACGACAACTCTGGATAGAGATTGATATTTTCTATGATGAATAGAAATTCTATTTGACGAAAATAAAATTACTAGTTATTACTGTATTTTGGCGTTATTAATGCATTTGACTCGAAATAAACGAAATCGTTATTAAGTGCTTTTTGTAATTAATGAGCTTTTTGTAGTCAATGCGATAACTTTACCCCCGTGTAGAACAAAGTTTATTTAAGATTAATGATTGTTCCATTAAGATTTGATAGGGTATTTGAATGAAGTAGATTCTGTCGCTGAACACTTCATACTCAACACCAACTGAAACATACAATATACCAAAACATAAAATTTCAACAGGAATAAAAAAAGATGTATATCTTTCTCATCATTTTTTCTCTTTCAATAATGAGAAAATGTATAACGTTTAATAATTTTAACAATTTAAGACCATTTTCATCGCAAATCAAGTCTGATCAAATAAAATAATGCGCCCTTTCCTACTGTAAGTGTACAATAACTGACTGTCTCTGCCCTTTTCCTATGTGCACTTTGTGTACAGTGTGTGGTGACATCATGGATGCTGCTGATGAATTTTCTGATTAAAAAATAGAGTAATTATTATCAGGACTTTAGGAGGTATTTTTCATATAGATTAAGTCCGTAGAGTAGAAGTAACTTTGCACAACCAACCATCATATACTAACCGACCCATTGTCATGTTGTCACTTGATATGATGAACCTATGGATACGTACTATTCTGTTGTGATCTGTTCAGTTCAGTTCTGTTTTGTTCCATTCAGTTCTTTCTTTTCTGTTCTGTTCTATTTTTATTTCATTTTTGTGGAGTTCTATTCTGTTCTGTACTGACCTTAGCGGAACAGAACAGAATAGAACACGACAGGACAGGACAGCACAATATGGCACAGCACAGCAGAGAACAGAGCAGAATGGAACAGAACAGATCAGATCACAACAGAACTGAGCAGTACAGAACAGAACAGCACAGAAAGGTACAGAAGAGAACAGAATATAACACCACAAAATGAAATAAAAATAGAACATAAAAGAACATAATAGAAAAGGAAAGGAATCTATAGGACAGAACAGGTAAGAACAGATCAGATCACAACAGAATAGAACAGAACAGACCAGAATAGACAAGGAAAGGACTGAATAGAACTGAACACGTAAGAAGAGAGCCAATCCCCACAGAATAGAACAGAACAGAACGGAACGTTTTTAAACTTCCTATTGGTACCCACAGTGTACTTCCTAAACGACCTAGTGGTACCCACCGTGAACTTTCAAATTTTTGGAAAAGTACACTGTGGGTACTGATAGACCGTTTAGAAAAGTTCACCGTGGGTACCAATAGGAAATTTAGAACAGAACAGAAGAGAACAGATCACAACAGAATAGAACAGAACTGAACAGAATGGAACGCCATATAAAGTTCATCGTGGGTACTGATCAGAAGTTCAGTTCCTAAAATTTCGAAGTTGACTGCGGGTACTGATACGCCGTTTAGAAAAGTATAATGTAGGTACCGATACGCCGTTTAGAAAAGTAATGAGTAACAATCATCTGGTACCAAAATGTAAAATAAATTTAGAGGCTTTTGGCCTAATTTGTATGTACCAGTCTACAAAATATCTTCGTGTAGACTGGTTCCCTCCTCTGTTAGCTCCTCTGCAATTGTGACAGATAGGGAACTAAGAAAGGGAACCAGTGCTTTTTAGTGAGACCGGAAAAACATGCAAAATTTGAATTTTTTACGCGCACCTGCTAAAGCTGTAAAGATGGTCGTCTCTAGAAGATCTTGAAGGCGTTTTGACAGTCGTAATTTAGATGATTGACGGCAATTAGCTCTGGAAAACATAGGAGATTCTGTTTTTCTTATGTTACCAGCTGAGGTTAGAAGTTAAATCGACTCACGGACAATTTCAGGTAAGTTGTTGTTTCAATCAACTTGATATTGTCACCTCGTGCAGCAAAGT
The DNA here is from genome assembly GCA_008271625.1 of Lutraria rhynchaena. Lineage (NCBI taxonomy): Eukaryota > Metazoa > Mollusca > Bivalvia > Venerida > Mactridae > Lutraria > Lutraria rhynchaena. The sequence goes on along the minus strand of VIBL01000318.1, from coordinate 269,011 downwards.
TGTATCCGCATAAAAAAATTCATATTTTTTCCATTTATTTGGTGCAGCTAGGTTTGTCAAGTTATTGTTTAGCCATCCTTGTTTTATCTGAATGAAGACAATAATAAGTGAATTTAACAAAATTGAAGAATTTTATTCTTCGCTGCAAAAAAGTGTAATGTCCGTCCCATAGGTGTATTAACATAAAATATTGTTGGAAATAATATTAAAATGCATTACACCATGTATCTGATAGGTCTTATTCCCAAACACCTCACTCTTGCTAATTTTATCCATAAATTTTGGAATAATTTTGAAAAATAAAAATGTTATGTGTAATGTCCGTCCCGCTTTTTTCAGACATCTGATGGTCCATATTTTGTTCATTTCTCAGCAAAATGTTTTGTTTATTCAGTTTTCACATGTGTATCAATAATACAAATCATATTTAAGTGTCAATATCTTCTCTTGTTGAAAAAAGTTGACTTAGTAGAAAAATAGAAAATTTCATCAATTTTTTTTTCAAAAAAAATAATGTGTTTGTTAACCCAATCTATGAGTATGTTCTTTCATAAGTAAATGCAATAATTTTTTGTTTACAAAAATGTCGCAGTAACCATGAATGCTGATGCAATGAAACATGCTATTTAAAGAAAGAAAAAAAAATGGTGAAAAAAGTTAAAACATTAATTATAACATTAATTTAAACATGGTACCAATAATTATGATAATTGTGATCTCATCTACTTTTAACCTCTAATTTGATATTAGATTGTGACAAATAATGGTAATTCTGCTATTAAATTTATTGAAGTTTTTTGCAATCTTACCAGCAGATAATCATTGATTTTTAATCATTATCAGTAAATCTGATTTTAAAATTTGAAAATTAGTTCAACTATTAATATCTAAATTGACATTTTTTTCTACTAAACTTAAATTCAAAAGTTAATCAGTAAGTGTCTATCAGTAAACAAAGTCAATGTTTAACTATATTTTTCCCAACTCGAGAAATATAATGTAGATATTTTATTTTTCACATGAATCATTTGTAAAACTGGAATTTCAATTAATTGACAAAGAAATGTACTCATTGCAGTGACCCATGTTTCAATTTGAGAAAAATCAGTAAGAAAAAACATTGTGAGGTGCTTACATTGTTATAGAAATTGATTATTTGGTATAATGAGCAGTGAACTGGATGTAGATATTATATTAGCATCTTTTGACATTAATTCATGTTATTTCAGATATATTTCATTGTTTTGATGCTGTTTAATGTATGTATAGATAATGGTGATTCATGACAAGCAAAAGTGATTGCTTTCCATGTCACTGAGTGCCACATTACTTTTTGTAATGTCCATCCCAGTTTAGTGTAATGTCCGTCCGGGTATTGTGTTATGTCTGTCTCACTGTAAACTGCTATTATATTTGTAGAGCGTACTGATTGAATGATTTCATTTATTGATCAATTGATTTGATTGATAGATTTAACTGAATTTATTGATGATTGATTTATTCATATGGAACATACTGATTGAATGATTAGATTTATTGATTAATTGATTTGTTGATTAATCTTGATATTTATTGATTGGATTTATGGATTGAAAGTCTGATTGATTTGTACTTTAATGACACTTATGCATGCAAATTATTTTATTAAATTATTTGATTGATTGATTGATTGATGGGTCGGTCGGTCGATCGATTGGTTTGCTGATTAATCTTAATATTTATTGATTGGATTTATGGATTGAAAAAATCTGATTGATTTGTACTTCAATGACACTGTGCGCAAATTATTTTGTAAAATGTTAAGTTCATAATAGAGCCATAGTGATGTTGATTTATCATTTATGTTGGGCCTAAATTAATGTATGGTTTGTTTCCCCTCCCAATTATAAGTGGGTAGGTTGGTATGAAATTTTTTTTTTAATCTTTTCATCAAAAACAGGTTAAATGTAGTGAAAAGAAATAATTAGAAAAGTAACTGACAGGGGAATTGGGGGCATGCTCCAGGAATTTTTTTTTTGCTAGTTTTAACCTAGTTAATGTAGTATATATTGAATCTTGATTGATTTATAGTGGGGTTATATTTGTATCTTTTCCAAAACCGGGCAGTAATTTGGATAAATGTTATAACATAATCAACTGAGTGCTCTCCCTTAAATACCGGGGAGCGTGGTTAAATAGCTGCTGTCATTAGGTCAATTGTGTCTCATGAAAATCGCTATGCTCATGATTTGGGGTTTTTATTCTAAGTTTGGCTGAAATTTAAAAACATTCTTTATTTGCCCTTTTCTGGAACACTTAATAAATTTGGACCATTTGATAAAACAAAGCTATGTGGTATCAATTTCTTCCATTGATTTTTTTTATTTTTATTTTGTTTATGAATGAATATGCATTTCAATTTTAACTTGCAATTTTCAGGAGTAGCCACATTGAGATTAGACAGCTTCAACTATTGTCCATGAAGTTGGTTACAACATTAATGTGGATCATTGAAGATCATACTGCAGGAAAGCAATATTGAGGGATGGTTATCAGAAACAAGTGGATGGTAAGTGTTTGTATTTTTTGTTATGTTTTACATTTCATTTCTTCTGTATATGTTAAGGCTTCACTTGGTGCAGAATTGCATCCTGTCTGAAAATCCTCTGATCACCAGTGTGTACACACTGGAGTATGGAGGATCTGAGTTTGGCATTGAAACCATATGTTTTAATGTTATTCTCAAAAGCACCAGGTGGATGGTAGGTGTTTGTATTTTTTGTTCCCACATCTCACACTAAGGTTCCCCTTACTTGCACTTGGATTTCTGTATCTGGCACTGAGGTTCCCCCAGCTTGCACTACAGCCCCCCTAACTCACATTTAGGTTCCTCTGACTCATGCAAAGGTTCCCCTAGCCCACATTCCGTTTCCTCTTACCCACACTAACGTTCCTGTAAGTCTCACCAATGTTCCTGTATTTCGCACTTAGACTCTCCCAGTTCATACTAAGGTTCCCCTCACTCAGATTCGGTGTCCTCTAACTCTCCTCAAAGTTTCTCCAGTTCATGTTTGGGTTCCCCTGGATCACACGAAAGTTTACATGGCTCGCATTGAGGTTCCTGTAGCTTACACTGATGTTCTCGTATTTTACACTGAGGCTTCCCAAGCTCACGCTTAGGTTCCCCTAACTGGCATTCAGGGTACACGAACTTTCTTTTGGGTTGTCCTAATTCACATTTGGGTTGCCCTAACTTGCAGGAAGGATCCTGTTACTTACATCAAGGTTCACATAGCTTGCACTTAGGTTGCTTCCACTTGCACTCAGGTTCTCTCAGATTGCATTCAGGTACCCCTAACTTACATTAAGGTTCCCATATCTCATATTGATGTTATCCGAAACTCTAATGGCAAAATAGTTATCAGTTAATTTTTTTTTTTTTGCAGTTTATTATCACTTAAGTAAATTAGAATACATTTTAGGTGTAGGTTATTTTGTTATATTTTTTATTAATATCTTACTTTTTTGGATAGGATCATTTCTTATTATTTCTTATTTATTTCAGTTGTTATTGACTTATATGTAATTTGTTTGTTTTTATGTGACATATTGCTACTGGGGTTTAACGCCCGTTCACCTAACCAGTTTTCCTGGACTATACACCAACCAGTACTAATTTACCCTTCTACCAGGAGCTGGCAACTTCTCATATGGAGTAAAATAGTACATTTTAGATGTAGGTTATTTTGTTGTTTTTTAAATTATTGTTTTATGTTTCTATTTTGTTATATTTTTTGATAATTTTAATTTAATTTTGATAAGGTAAGTGTCATTATCATTTTTTTACAAAAGTACATTGTTACAACAGATAACATACTGGATATATGTATAAGAATTTTTGTAATGACTTATACAAAAATCTAATCAGAGAAAGTCTCAGAAAATATATGTACTAGTGATATGTTTGTGTTGTATTCTTAGCTTAATTTAAAGTGACAGAAGTTTGTTGATTGTTGCTGAATTTATTTTGCTGTACTTTGTATGAACCTCATAGAAACACACATTGATTTCCTGGCGTGGTAGTTAGTATCTTGGTTCAGATACTAAGTCTGTACAAACTTCTTTTAACAAGTCCTTTGTTTAGTGAGACACTGTTCAACCTATCTAACTTAATTTGATGAGCTTGGCCTAGTAACTTGTTATCATATATACTCAGCCATAATTTTCGTTTAAGCATTGATTTTCACAAGAAAGGCTTATGAGAGGAATTTACTGATGACCTAGTATACACCATAGCAGGTTTTTTTCCCTTCTTTGGCACCGAATAACGGCCCTTTCCCCTAGGGAATCATTAACCCCCTCAGTCGAATTTTCCCCTAACAATCCATTTCCCCCTACAAATACTTTAAGATATAATATACATGAACTAAACATTGACGTGCTTTTACGGTATTTGAAAAAAACGTTTTAGCTTGCTTACAAACTTAGACCATTGTACACATAAAATGGTCTCAGTTATGAATTAAACTGGTCTCCGTTTCATGTTGCATCTGTAGACGAAATCTTGTGTCCACTTCCTCGAAACTGCTGGTCGGATTTTTATAAAACTTTACCAACAAATTAGTCATTAGGTTTACTTGCACATATTATAAAAAAAATATTTGGATTTATTCTTACGGACTTATGCCCCTTTTTAGCTCACCTGAGCACGTAGTGGTGACACAGTTTTGATTGGATCTTCATGAAACTGTCAGAATGTTTGTTTTAATGATCTTGTAAAATGAGGTGAATATGGGTCATCTTCAGTCAAAAATTGGGTCACTAGGTCAATGCACAAGAAAATCTTGTTAATGCTCCAGAGGTCACAATTTTAATTGAATCTTCATCAAACTTTGTCAGAACGTTTGTTTTAATAATATCTTGGACAAGTTAGAACATGGGTTGTCTGGGGTCATGAATTATGCCGATATTACGATAAAATGTTGAACAAGTATCTGACATGTTTCCTGAAATCCTGCTTGTGTTGTGATTGGTTTCAAAAGTTGATAGTTGTGGTCCTGATCCAAAATTCTGAATGTAAATGGTCTCCTGGGGTGAAGTATGCCCTCTAAACATACAAAATTGTTAGTTGTATGTGGACCAAGCCCAAACAGAATGCATAATTAAGTTTTCTGGAATTTTTCGGAATCTCCATTTTTTCCCAGGTCCAGACCCTACTGGTCTTTACTGTTACTGCAGCACCGAGGTTAACATTTCCGTTTTTTTTTTTTTTTTTGAAAATTTGCAACTTTTACCCATGAGAATGTTGCCAATTCCTTAACCAGTTCTCTACATTTCATAAAGGCCGATGTTTTAGTTTGATGATATTTGGAATATTTGGCTACAAACCTTAGTGGTCCATTGATCAATTGTTTTAACAGATTGTTTAGAGATGGAACAATGGAAATAGATAAACCTGAATTGTTATAAAGATTTAAATGGAATTGTGGTAATTCTTGAATGGATAAACCTGAAGTGTTATTAAGATTTAAATGGAATTGTGGTTATTCTTGAATAAAGAATGATAAAAGGAGGCTAAAGTCATTAATTTTTTTTTCCAAATTTTGTATTTCAACTTTGCTCTAAGTTGTCTGTTTAGGGGTGTAGATGAACAGAACAGAACAGAACAGTTCTTGATATTTATTTGAGTGGGTTCTCTGCCAAATGCGTTTTTGTAATGTATATGTCACCCTCCCTTGTGTTTATGTGGAAACCAAACATATCTTTAAATGAGATGAACACTTGCACATTACAGTTGAGTGAACATGGTGTTTATTGGACGCTTTTTTTTTTGTACTTCAAAATGTGGTCCCTGTCTCGTGCACTCGAATCGGCTTCTTTTAGTCTACCAAAAACAATATCTAAATGTGTTAAATGTTCCTAACAATTTTGTTAATGAATTAAAGTATCATTGACATAAACTAAGACAAATATAAAATTGACACTTCTGAGAAATAGCTGTTTTAAAAGCAATAGGTGCATTTTGTAAACCATTTGGAAACCGTTTGAAATTGTTACTGCCAGCATGGGTAACAAAAGGGTTTTCAAGCTTGGTCTCTGGATCCATTGGAATTTGATGAAAACCACTCTTAAGTCTTAATACCTTTGAAGAATTGTCTCCAACAGAATCAGTAACATCCACAAACCTAGACGAGGGAAATTTAATAGGTCTAGTTGCTGCATTTAAGCATCTACAGTCAACTGCAAACCTAAAAGCTCCACCTTCATTTTATAAAGAATGGATGAAGCTACTCACATAGAATCAGAAGGTTCTATAATACCATTCTCCAACATGTCATTTCACTGCTTATCAGTTTCTTTCTTGACCTGTGGAAGCACCCTATAAGGATATTGTCTTATAAGTGTAGAAGAACTGCTTTCAATTCTATGACTATGCAGATGAGTACAGACCAGTTCTGAAGAATTAAGGGCGAATATTTCCCTACTTTTTTAAATAAAAGTCTTTAAAGCAGTTTTTTGGAAGATAACAGAATTTCACTGCCAGTAGAAGTGCATAACTCATTTAAAATTGAATCCATCTGAGCTTCATCATCTAACAGTCTTATTGAAGTTTCATCTCAATGACTCAGTGCAAAACTATGCTTACTCTGTTTTCAGAAACTTTTCAAGAGAAAGGAAAATCTTCCCCCAATTTTCCATTTTGTCTGTTTACAATAATTCTTTTATATTTAGTGCTGGTTGGTGTTTTAAGATTACTGATCATGCAAACTTTGGTGTGAAGCTCTTAATTAAGTGTTTTAAATCCTTTATTTGAGTTTGCTATCATTTAGCACAGAAAATTAATTAATTTTTGGAAAGAATCCTTGTGCAAACTATCACTATGTCAAGTTGAACATAGTTCTGTGCTGAAAATTAATGAATAATTGAAAATGTCTTTGTGAAAAATTGTAACTATGTCAAGTTAGACATAGTTTTGTCCTGAAAATTAATTAACTAAACCAGTGTTTCCAACCACCTCTGAATAAAGGCTTTCTTTGAAAAACTGTCACTAATTACATAGAACAAACTGACCTCTCAATAAAGGTCACCTGACAATTTGTCTTTCCCTTTGTTCAGGTTAGACATTGTGTGCTTTAAGTTTGTGTTGTATCCAACCAAATTATGCAAAGCAAGGACAATATCAACAAAGGTATAAGTTATAAATTTATTTCAGAAATGGCAAAATCAGTATTGAACATAATTGAAAATATTCTATCAGACATACTGTTAACATACATCTAATTAACATGATGGTTCATACTTACATATTGGCAGTGCAATCAAATAAATTTCATTAAAATATGTTCGTTCAAACAGGCATTATCAATAAAAATCAAGAAATTATAACATAAAATTGCCTTAAACAATTAAACACATACTTCAGAATAAATGTCCACAAAAACTGTTAACAATTATAAACAATGGAAGCAACCAACATCATGAAATTTTCAGATCTTGTTGTATGTCATTATATCATCAATTATGTGTAATTGGGTACTTCATGTGCAAGAAATGCACATGTGATGAGCTTGAGGAATAACACCTGACTTAGTGATATCAGATCCCTGTATTTCTTAATGTTATTTTAATATAGTCTTTCAACAGTCTATCAAGCACAATATTCTCCACATTCAATACTTTTATTGATCTTATTCTCTTAGCTGAATCAAGATGATACACTGGACCATAATAATCATACTTGATTTTTTACAATATTTGGGTTTGTTGGACTTGTTAAAATGACCTTATATCAGTCCAACAGATCTTATTTCTAACAGAGTCAAGGTCCAAACTTCTGAGAATTTTTGATAAAGATGTAAAGTAAAAAAATGTTTGCAAACCCATTTCCTTATCTACAAATGTATTCTTTTGATGGGCTGTTCTAATAATAGTATCTCATTGAGTAGTTTGTAAATGCAAATACAGTGATTTTACCTTTCAATGCATGCATGAACTGAATCATTCTCATTCTGTGGCTGCCACTTTTACAAATACTTTTGTTCCACAGATTCTAAATTTGACTTTATATGCCCATTTGAAAAATGGTACGTACTTACAGCTTCACCCACGGCGGGCAGGCAGCATCCACTATGATGTCCGCTCAATTACTTGAGTATTTTTTTACCTACATTTATGAAACCTAGTCAAAATGTGTATTGGCAAGTTGTATTGTGCAATTGTGTGTCAAAATTGGGAAGGTTGTACACTGTCATGATATCTTTTCCTAAGTTTGATAGCCTTTGAGTTGCTCCCCCTTATTTGTCGAAATTTCCTCAAATTAGCCTTGTCTGCTCTCCAATTAAAGACATTGGAAATTAGTATGTGTGGAATGTGACACCGTGCTGCCTGACTGGGGTCTCTTCCTTCCAAGTAGTTTGTGGCAGTCTGTAATGGACTGAGCATATATGGCACATTAGTATAATGTATTTATCGGGATTGATAATCAGTCACTATTTGCTACTATTTTTTGAATTTCACTTTTATGATTTGTCCGTTATCTGATACCTTTCAGAACAGTGATTTTCATTGTCCTCTATGTTTTATAATTCTCTATAGTCCACTGTTGTTAGTCCTGGTCGCATGGTCATAATTGCTATGATACTAATTTGGTCCAATTTTACACATCAGGCCAAAAAAATTCAGTCATTTTCACATAACTCATAGATATCTACTTTGGTTTAGTTTAATAACTTAAATTCAATCTGCATGTACCCATATTCTTCTTGTCATCACAAATTATAGGAGCATATTTTGCAATAGTCAGTGCTTTTGTTGAAAGGTGTACCAGAGCGTTGAAACAAACACATTACACAATGTTCCACTTTGTTCAAAGTTTGTGAGTTCACAGTTTGTACTTATTCTAATATTACTAAATCATCAGTGAAATTCATATCCTGATCCAAGTTTTCAAATAGCTGTGTTGACAGTTACCTCATTAATTTCAGTTTCAAAAACATATAATTGTTCTAAACTAGAATGTTCTTCTTGGTCAGCAGTAACTGGTTCCATTATCACATCTTGATTCATGTTTGTGTCTACAGTACTTGGGCTCTAATTGACTGGCTGTGATAATTTTCTTATCATTATTAACTGTTGAGTTGTTTACTTTTCTATTCCTTTTGTCTTTATGTTTAATTTTTCTTTTCTTTCTGATAACTAAATCGGAATCTGAAGTACTGGTTTCAGAGAAATTTTCATTTAACAATTGCTCTTCAAAGGAAGTAAACTTATATTCACCACCTGACAAGATTATCTCAGAATCGGATGTTAGTACATCATGTGTTAATAGTTTTGAGAACTTTGATAATGGTATATTATCATTTTCTGATGATTCAGACTGAGAGGGTAATATACCATCACTATTAATCAATATAGAATCATTATGAGATGTGTCACTTAAACAGCTTTGGTCAATTTCATCTTCAGTCTTCTTAATCTTTTCTTGGCTTTATTTAATGATTTGAAGAATACATCTATATTCTCCTTTTGATATCTCTGAAAACACTTCAAGTCTTTTGATTCAATTACTACTGATTTTTCTATGATATTCACATAAGTAGCTTCAAAAGGTATCATAAATGTCCTGTCTTTGTCATAGTTGCCCAATTCAAAAGCGGTATAAAGCATTATTATCGACTACCTCCTTTACAATAAAATACAAAAATAGTGTCAATTATAATATAATATCATATACTCTTGAGAAATCATTTCTTAAAAATACCAAGTGTAACACAGGGCTCTCGATCTCCTGATTCCCCCACCTCTGGAATATACTTTTTTCCCCTATTTTTAGTAAAAATTCCCCCTCCTGAGAAAAAAAACCCCTGCAAAACATACATAGTCTTGTTATTTTCCCTGTTAAACAATGGTTAGATAAACCTGGAGTCCGCCTAGCGAGAAAAATAAAAACTGAAAGACGTACGTAGTTGCGTTATTTTTCCGTTGAACAAATGGCTAGATAAACCTGGAGTCCACATAGCGAGAAAAAAAATAAAATCTGAAAAACATATGTAGTCTTGTTATTTTTTCCGATCTCCCATTTGAGGCCGAAATTCGACAAAATATATATCATAAAACTGCTAGGCTTAAATTATACATCTAAGTATTTGGCACTGGCAATGTACAGAGCCAAAATACTGGACTGTAATTTTAAGCTATGATGTGGAATAAATGATTATGTAACTTATTTACATTGATGACAATATGTATTATAAAAGCGCTAGGCTTAAAATATACATCCAAGTATTTGGGTGCTGGCAGTGTACAGAGCCCAAATATTGTACTGTAATTTTAAGCTATGATGTGCAATAAATGATTAGTGTTTTTTTCCCCTATTTTTGGTAAAGATTCCCCCACCTGAGGAACAAAAAATAAAAACTTTGAAAACATACTTTGTCTTTGTTATTTTTTCCGTTAAACAAATGGCTAGATAAACGTGGAGTCTGCCTAGCGAAACAGCGTAAGCGTACGGTTTTTTGTACATTCGGTACCGGTCTCTAGGACAGGAATCCAGGTTTTACACATGGCGACACAGGAAACGGTGCAGTTAGAGGTCTCTCGATCTCCCGAATTTGGGGCCGAAATTCTGCCCCGATTCCCCCATCTCTGGAATATACTTTTGTCCCCTATTTTTAGTAAAGATTTCCCACCTGAGAAAAAAATAAAAACTTTGAAAAACATTCGTAGTCTTGTTATTTTTTCCGTTAAACAAATAGTTAGATAAACCCGAAGTCCACGTAGCGAGAAAAAAAATAAAAACTGTGAAAAACTTATGTTGTCTTGTTATCTTTTTCGATTCCCCAAATTTGGAGCCCCATTCCCCCAAAAGAGCAACACAGAGCCATTTTAACACCAAACAGTGAGTGTTTGTTCTTTCTGTCTTTACCTGTGATGGTTAACTTATTTACATTGATGACAATATGTATTATAAAAGCGCTAGGCTTAAAATATACATCCAAGTATTTGGGTGCTGGCAGTGTACAGAGCCCAAATATTGTACTGTAATTTTAAGCTATGATGTGCAATAAATGATTAGTGTTTTTTCCCCTATTTTTGGTAAAGATTCCCCCCCCCTCCCCTGAGGAACAAAAAATAAAAAACTTTGAAAAAAATACTTTGTCTTTGTTATTTTTTCCGTTAAACAAATGGCTAGATAAACGTGGAGTCTGCCTAGCGAGATAGCGTAAGCGTACGGTTTTTTGTACATTCGGTAGCGAGATAGCGTAAGCGTACTATTTTTAGCTCACCAGAACCAAAGGTTCTGGGTGGGCTGTTAGGATGGGTAGGTGGATGCTCCGGCTTCTGGCGTCAACAATGATCTTCTTCTCAGAAACTACCTGTCGGATTTACTTCAAATTTACCAAACTTGGTTTTATGCATCTTTAGATAGTGTTCTATCAGATTTGCTGAAATAAAAATGGTTGGTCCCAATTAAGGGCCGCTAGAGCTAAACATAGAAATACCTTAAAATGACTTCAATAGAAAAGATAATGTACATGTTTGAATTTACTTCTTCAATGAAATTTTTAAGCAAGTTATGTTATATTAATTTGGCTTTTGAAATTCACCCTTGAACTGAAAATGACGCGAAATTCCCCCTCCCAGGGCCCCAGTCTCATTTCCCCAAAAGAGAGAGAGAGCCCTGGTTCAATACTGAACTTTCCACTAGATGTCAAAATTGCTGACCACTTCTTGCTATTTTTTTTGCCAAAGCATTTGATAGAGCTTTTGCAAATCTTAATTTTCTGATGTTTTTTTCCTTTCTCATCTATCATTTTATCATACTTGTAACACAAAGTTGCAGATTCAACTGTGCAACTAAACTAAATAGATTTACAGAAATATCACAAGTGTACACAGGTTTTTTTACAAATGTTCTACATCATTCAGAACATTATGAGCATCATATGTTTCTTCCATGTTGGTGGAAATCAAATTTTGCTGTGGTTAGGATTCTAAACTGGACAATAGCTTTGAAAAGAGATACCATGTGGATTATTCCAGAAACAGCAGTTTTGTTGCATTTAATAAATTGCATCTCTCATATGCTCTGGCTAGACATGGAAAGTCACTTACAGGGCCTTATTGCCTTCTACAATTGAGGCAGATATTCAGTGACTTCCCAATTGCAAAAAGGCCTCTTTTTTCCCCAATCTGGTGAAGTGCTGGGTCAGCCATTGTTTACTGATGTATCTTGAAAGTCGGTCTACCTTTTCTCAATTTGACTGAAAGTCAATACCCCTTCCCAGATTTTTAAAAAAAGGCCCGACTTAGTCAAGATATGACCCACAAAAAGCCAAGGTTTACTGCTATATAATCAGGCTAAAAATAGTTCAGCCTATACTGGTTTACTATTACAGAACATAACATTTTCATTCAAAGACAAACCAATAACAGCAAGTGCAGCAGGAGAAATATCTTGTACTGGAATTATGTTCATACTGTGTGTCTGAAACAGTATCAATTTGAGTCAAATTACATTCCTTATGAAGAGATGTTGTCTTGACATCACAAAACACTTTTGATAACATTTGTAAATCACTGACATGTGTTGAAGCTGGAGCAATTACAGCAGCATGTATTTCAGTATATTGGTTGTAGGAGTAACTGTCTGGTATGAAGGTCCTTCTATCTTTTCAGTTTGTGATGTTAATGACCTTTTATTCAGTTTCTTCTGAAGTTTCTGTTTTTTAAATTCTTGTGTACATTTGTATTGGAATTATTTCCACCTTTTTGCAATCAAGTCTTGTAACAATTATTTTTAAAAACATTGCCAGGTAAAACACCAGAACTTTTACCAATATTGGTAACATATGCAGGTCCATCATTTCTTTTGTACTACTGCTCAGTTAACTCTGCTTCTCAGACTTGATGATGCTGAATAATGGCATTTTTGTAGTGCTTTGGATGATACCATGGAATTGAAAGATTCTACATCTCTAGTATTTCACCCAGGAGCTATTTTAGTAGCATTGTTTGTAAATATGCTGCACACATTTTGAAGATCAGTTCTTAGTTCTTCACCAGAAAGGTCCCGTCCATTCGCTTTAGACTAATGTCTATATTCAGTAGGATTGGCATGGTATCCACACTAACTATCACTACAATTCTCATGTTCTCCGAATGCATGGTGTACTATTTGTGTTACTACATATATGTATATTCATCTATGCTGCTTTATTTTGGGCAGCATAGATGAAACACTTCTGTAACCACTGAATTACCTTAACCTGGGTTTTCACTAGACCTCAAAGTTGAGGGTCAAAAATGACCCTTGGTTGATGATATTTTGAAGAGTCAACAAATTTCCTTCTAATTTTACTAAATTTGACCCTTTGGTACAAATTCTTTAGAGTCAAAAGTTTTATTTTACTGATTTTAAGAGTCAAAATGGTGTTTTAGGTTAAGGGTCAAATGAAAGCCCTGCCTTAACCAATAAAATCTTATCTTTTTCCCATTGATCATAAGACACTTCCTGAGATGCTTCTTTGTGTGATTTATATCAGACCATTAAACAGCTAGATGAAAAATAACACTTTTAATTTTGGCTTTAGTTGTACAATCATCATCCATAATGATAGTGCCTACTTAAACATTTTGTTCTTCAACCTGCTGAACAAGGCTTAGCTCCAACATCTGTATTTTAGCAGATAAGAGATTGTGGCATCTGACTTTTTTGAGCATAATACAAACACATTCTGCAGTCTTTTGAGTGCACATCATAAGGAACGACTTTTCCACTCAGATTCCGTATTCACAAAGCTATATAAACATGCATCTTGATATTATTAAAATGAAATGAAATCTGTGAATTTTTATTACAGAACAATCCACTTGGAACATATTATTTGCTCCTGTGTTCTGTCTTTTAGTGCCTTAATGAAGATTCAATCCAAAACATGTATAAACATACATATTTGAGTATGGATAATGTTTGTGATAAAAGGACGCAAGATGAAAAGCTGGTATTGGACTGACACAATAATAAAGGATTATGAGGATGTATGATATTTACAGTCAAATCTGTGAACAAAGGCCACCCTTGGGAAAGACAAATTGTGGCCTTTATTGACAGATGTCCTTTATTTAAAGGTCAGTTTTTTTATAAATAATCAATGATAGTTTTTCAAAGAATGGCCTTTATTCACAGGGTGGTCTTTATTTGGAGGTGACTGCAGACACGAATTTGACTGTGCAATGTTTCTGTAACATTAGTGTGGCATGATTCTTACATTAATTTGAACTGACACATCATTAATATACTCATTCACAGAAATGTGATTGTAATAAGTTATAAAAAAGACACATGAACAATAATTCTTGCCCTCTGCTGCCCTTTTTCTACCACTCCATGTCTGATTTTCTTTCCATAGGGCCCCCAGCTGGGTGGGGGTTAGAATTCCCCAGCTGTCGCACTACAGAGGGGTAAGACCCCCCCACTGTGCCTGCCCGTTTGCCGTGGGCTGCAACCCATGTCGCTTAATTTAGGCTAAACGGGAGGTCAGGAAAGCCTGTCCTGATCAATCGGCTGGTCATGACGTACCCTAGGTCATTTTTCATTTCATAAGTTCATAGGCTACTCTTTTTTGAAAAAAATGACCTAGAAGGCGGTGGCTCATGGGCTAACAGGTTTTTTTACTCTTATCTAAATAATACCCCCTGAAATTTTCCCTTTCTTTAAACTTCACATGTGGCATTGAATTTAATCAGAAAAGAAGTGTTGAGAATGATTAATATAAATAGTAAAGTGTATAAAATAATGTTGTGAGTGGTCTTTTACCTGGTTCAATTGTCCACGTTGACAATTTATGTATAGCAGAGAACCAAGTCCATGATGGGTTTCAGACTGTGTTTGCAGGATCAAATGACTGATGACACTCTGTATATTCATCTGACTTGCTGTATGTCCTAATTCCACGATCCCCCTGCCCTGGTCCTGTTGTATGGTCTCATTCGCAGAAGTATTAGTTTGTAGCACCACACTAAAATAACATTGAGGCAGTATCTTGTGTAACTATTGGTGAACTATTTCATGATATCCTTCCTATATATGAATTGGTTCCGCTTTTGTGACTTTGTCTGTAGGGTGACTGGTTCCTGGTCTTAGTTATTTGATAAAAAACCTGTTTCTTTGTTTGGTACTACAAATTGATTGGATTAGATACACTCCAGTGGTTTTTCTGTCATGTGACTTTTTTCCCTCTCTTTTGTCATTGTCGAGTTGCAAAATGGCACCCATCTTGTTTTGATGACACTGTGTTGAATATATTGGAAACATTGATGGTGGTGTACATACAAGATTAGTTAGAATTTAATAATTTAGAGTGATCACATAATTATAGAGCTCTGGACATTTTTTTCTTGAGATAGAGGACAACAAATTGAGGACAACTTGTTAAGAAGAGGGGAGGAGGAATCATTTAGATTAGGACACTTATTTAATAATTAAATTTTGTTGTGATATTGAGGTAATTCTTGTACATCTGAACAACATGTATATAACAAGAGCGTGAGTACATTTTAATTGATAAATAAACAAATTGCAGCTACTGTATTTGTAATCTTGGTAGATCAATTTTTTACCGTCTCATATCATAGTAATTAGTTACACATTTTCCCTATCTAATATCATGTTGTTGTTGGCTTTGTTGCAGTTTTAATTGATCGATTCTTTTATTCAATTTCTGTAGTAGTTATTTTACAGGTAACAAGACTACATGGCCGGAACCACCGTTAGTTTTAACACATTATATACCATTTTAAAGCTAAGATTTTAAACTATTTCGTTGCGTAAATGATTTAATTACCTATTGGATAATTAGGCAATGAAATCCGTTCAACTTAAGTGTTTAAAATTCTATCATTTTTTTGTTTTAGGAAAAGAATCAACAACAATTTTATTTTCAATAACTTCGATGTTGATCAACTTTATTTAAATAAATAAACAAATAATCTGTAATGATATCCATATTGTGGAAATATATATGCCTACTTTTGTGTACCAGTAGAGTTTTACGCTGAATTGATGCAGTTTTTGTTTTCGTAATGGCAGCCAGAATCGCATCATTTTAAAGCTGAGACTTTGAACTAAAAAGTTACGCAAATGATTTAATTATTTACTGGGGGGTTTGTCTACAAAATTTGTTCCACATAACTTTGTCATGGTAACAGTGGCTTATCTGTGGTTGGTATGACTACTGAGTGACAAGTTTTAATATCAGTATCTACTTTCGTTTGTACCATATTGTCTTCTATTTTTCTCAGCTCGATCTTAAATTTGTCATAGTCAGTCATGACATCATTCTTGTAGGCAGCTTGTTGTTTGATTTCTTCGTTTAAACCTTCATATAAGACTTTTTAGCTGTTCATCATCACTTTTTTTCACCTGATATTCTTTCCATAGGGCCCCCAGCTGGGTGGGGGTTAGAATTCCCCAGCTGTCGCACTACAGAGGGGTAAGACCCCCCCACTGTGCCTGCCCGTTTGCCGTGGGCTGCAACCCGTGTCGCTTAATTTGGGCTAAACGGGAGGTCAGGAAAGCCCGTCCTGATCAATCGGCTGGTCATGACATGCCCTAGGTCATTTACATTTTATTAGTTCATAGGCCTCTCTTTTTAGAAAAAATGACCTAGAAGGCGGTGGCTCATGGGCTAGTAGGTTTTTTACTCTTATCTGACCCACCTGAAATTTTCCCTTTTTATAAACTATAGCCATCAATATTTAAACTGAAAATGAAATTTATGCATAAAATGTGATACTATGGCCATGTTAGAAATCATTTTAGCATGAATGTGGGTATTGAAAAATGTAATTACAAGTAAAACATATACACATTACAAGAAGGCAGCAAACATTCTTTTAGCAATGTTTTAGATTTTTATTAGAAACTTAGGTGCCATTTTTCATTTTTGCTTAATAAACATACCAGTCAAGAAGGGACATAACACCAAGGTTTGAATTCAGCGATATTTTCTACTAGCTAAAATTAGTTTATTCCTTTTTTGTTTACTGGCTAAAATGAAAAGAGACCAGCTGTAATTTAGAACGAAATTTTATTAACCTATAATTAACAAATTATTAATTTCTTGGGCCATGTGGAGTTTTATTTGACCTCTTCTTCCTCTGACAACTTGGTCACCATGCTCTCACTTAAAAGTTAAATATGCGAGTGACTTTTATTGCCATTTTTTATTCCGAAATTCTACAAGCTATTACAGTATTAGCGAGTATGTGCAAACCCTGATTACCTAATTTATATAGTGCTTGGATTTAATCTTAACATGAACTATTTCATGATTGTAAAGTGCTCTTTAATGTATTGTCATTTACAATTAAAGCTCAATGGTTAAATTTGGAGTCAGGAATCTGATATGGTGTTGAATGTGAAGTACAGTATATTGTTGAAAGTTCGTCTGTTAGAAAATATGTTGGTTTCTATTTGAATTTATTGACACTTATTGATTGATTTTATGCCAAGATAAGTTAAATAATAGGGGAGTTATTGATAGTCCAAGAATAAGTGGTCATTATAATAAGGTGGTCTTAATACTGAGGTGGAAGCTATGTTAGGTTTTACTGTATTTGTACTCCTACAAGATTGTCTTTTCCAGTCAGGTTCTTGTTCAAATATATCACTGTTTTGTACAGATCAAAGTAGTTCAACCTTTAAGTGAAGCCTTTAAGTGTACAGAATTTATATTATGGATTAGAATAGTAGTATATTTCTACATGCAACATATAGCATACAAAGCTAGACAATTCAACAGTAATAAATAGTGTAACCTCTCCAAAGCAACACCTTTTGGGAGAAACAAAATTATGCTGTTGTTGAGAGGTTAAATTAATAAGTTAGTCATACAGTGAAAAAAAAACATGCTGTTGTTGAAATCATGGGAGGTTGTTACTCAAGAGAGGGCCACTCTGGAGAGGTTGCACTGTATAACATATAGAACACTTCACCATACATGAAAAAATCATAAACCTTCCGTTCAATTCAATAGTTGAATGACCACAATACCTACCGTCTGAATGTTAAAGCCTTGAAAGTTATTTTTTATTCCGTTAGAAAAATGTTGGTTTCTATTAGAAATTTTGACATTTATTGATTTATTTTATAACTTTTTATGTGTAGTGTCTGTTATAAACCTTATCTAAGTTGTAATTTTTAATGATGTTGATTCAAAGCACAACAAATTTTAGGCTACACATTAGCAAATGCAGGATTTATACCCTTAAAATGAGAAACAATGAAACTATTGCAACATAAACTTTTAATGGTTACAGTCATGAATTAAAGAATTTTGAATTTCAATATTTACTATAGAACAATAATTCTTGTAAAAACCTGGGCTAGCCTGAAACATGAATGCTTTTTTACTTACCTTGATAAACTGTATTTTGTATCAATTATTGAAATATAACAATAAGTATATGTTTGATTTATTGTGTTTAAACAAAACCAGGGCTGATAGTATTTTGCTTATAAAATATTTAATTTTTGTCTGATTTATTAATTCAAGTAGCAGAACTTAAAGTTCTGGAGTCTGTATAAAACTGTTCCAATTTATGCATCATTTCTTATTGCAATTAAGAGCATTTAGTATTTTAAATATTTTTTCAATTGAGGTTGCATAATGCTAAAAATGGCCATTTTGTGTGCGTATTATTATGTTCTAGAAATATGAGAATGAATATCCTAAATCTTAATGCTGTTCCGGTGGTTGATGTGTGGTATAGCTGCTAACTGTAGAATGTGAATTAAGATGCTTATAAATATCCAGATGTTGCTGATGATTGTTGTTCTTTAGATGTTGTGGATTGAACACAAAGTTCCCTGTATCTTCAATATGATTTATTTATCAACAACAACAACAATAGTTTTTAGAGTTCCTAGTTTTTAATATTAACACCAAAATCAAAATAAGAACACAAAGTGTCAGTCAGAAATATTTCAAGATAAACACAAAATTAATCCAACATGTACTCTTTCTAATTTTATAATAATTTTACTAATTGTACAATAACCAAAAAAAAAAAGAAAAAATATGCATCATAAAAATGTTTCAATGTTTATATCAAGGATGTGTTATACAAATGTGTAAGCCTTGGACATACACAATCCAACCATATTAACCAAAAACCTCGATTTGACTTTGACCCCCCACCCACCCCACCCTTTTCCAAAATTGCAAAAAAAATCACTGATTAGGTCCATACAATACACATATCAGCATCAAAATTCCAATTGTAAGAGAATTACAGACAAAGTAACGAATGAAAGATATGAGATGAGTTCTGAATAATAGGGCAGAGGGATATTTGTTATCCTGTTACCTTCCTGTCTGTACTCTTTCCCTTTTACTTGATTTTTTTTCATTTTATTTGCTTTATACCGTATCTTGCCTGTGCAACTTTAGCGTAGTGAAAATGCAGTCCCACTTCATCATTTTATCATTTTTAACAATAATTGAACAATTCGGCAACAAAAATGGGAATTTCTCTGTTTGCTAGATTATACCCTTTCATATAGCATCAATGCTATTTTACTTTTTTATCTAACACAGACCCTGCTTACCTGTACTGATTTTGGTTGTTATTACATATTTTTATTGCTTTTAGTAGATTTGGTTATTTTTCTTATATAGAATATATCAGCATTTTAGTGCATGACAGCAATAAGTCCATTTCCCAAAACTTCAGAAGAACCAAAAACCTAAATTGTTATATAGACTATTCTTTGACTAAAATACTGTTTACTTTTTCCATATTTTAAAGTAAGAGAATGATGAAAAAGAATTTTGCCTCCAACAGCTATGATATGCCTGAAAAACTTTAAAATTCTCTTTGAGAAAGAGTGTGTTAATAAATTAGAATCCCTCATGACTTTAATAAAACGCCAAACAGTATCCTGTGTTTAAAGCAATAGTCAGAAAAAATGTAGTTTGACCATGATAGGTCTTCAAAATTAAGATTTGATGTAGGTTTTGTTTGATTTCTTTGTTTTAACCTTCATATAAGACTTTTTAGCTGCTCATCATCACTTTTTTCACCTGATATTCTTTCCATAGGGCCCCCAGCTGGGTGGGGGTTAGAATTCCCCAGCTGTCGCACTACAGAGGGGTAAGACCCCCCCACTGTGCCTGCCCGTTTGCCGTGGGCTGCAACCCGTGTCGCTTAATTTGGGCTAAACGGGAGGTCAGGAAAGCCCGTCCTGATCAATCGGCTGGTCATGACATGCCCTAGGTCATTTACATTTTATCAGTTCATAGGCTTCTCTTTTTAGAAAAAAATGACCTAGAAGGCGGTGGCTCATGGGCTAGTAGGTTTTTTACTCGTATCTGACCCACCTGAAATTTTCCCTTTTTATAAACTATAGCCATCAATATTTAAACTGAAAATGAAATTTATGCATAAAATGTGATACTATGGCCATGT
The DNA here is from genome assembly GCA_008271625.1 of Lutraria rhynchaena. Lineage (NCBI taxonomy): Eukaryota > Metazoa > Mollusca > Bivalvia > Venerida > Mactridae > Lutraria > Lutraria rhynchaena. The sequence continues at coordinate 248,560 of VIBL01000318.1, read as the reverse complement.
TAGAAATCATTTTAGCATGAATGTGGGTATTGAAAAATGTAATTACAAGTAAAACATATACACATTACAAGAAGGCAGCAAACATTCTTTTAGCAATGTTTTAGATTTTTATTAGAAACTTAGGTGCCATCGTTCATTTTTGCTTGATAAACATGCCAGTCAAGAGGGGACATAACACCAAGGTTTGAATTTAGCAATATTTTCTACTAGCTAAAATTAGTTTATTCCTTTTTTGTTTACTGGCTAAAATGAAAAGAGACCAGCTGTAATTTAGAACGAAATTTTATTAACCTATAATTAACAAATTATTAATTTCTTAGGCCATGTGGAGTTTTATTTGACCTCTTCTTCCTCTGACAACTTGGTCACCATGCTCTCGCTTAAATATGCGAGTGACTTTTATTGCCATTTTTTATTCCAAAATTCTACAAGCTATTAGCGAGTATGTGCAAACCCTGATAACCTAATTTATATAGTGCTTGGATTTAATCTTAACATGAACTATTTCATGATTGTAAAGTGCTCTTTCTATTTGACTTTATTGACACTTATTGATTGATTTTATGCCAAGATAAGTTAAATAATAGGGGAGTTATTGATAGTCAGTCCAAGAATAAGTGGTCATTATAATAAGGTGGTCTTAATATTGAGGTGGAAGCTATGTTAGGTTTTACTGTATTTGTACTCCTACAAGATAGTCTTTTCCAGTCAGGTTCTTGTTCAAATATATCACTGTTTTGTACAGATCAAAGTAGTTCAACCTTTAAGTGAAGCCTTTAAGTGTATAGAATATATATTATGGATTAGAATAGTAGTATATTTCTACATGCAACATATAGCATACAAAGCTAGACAATTCAACAGTAATAAATATAGTGTAACCTCTCCAAAGCAACACCTTTTGGGAGAAACAAAATTATGCTGTTGTTGAGAGGTTAAATTAATAAATTAGTCATCCAGTGGAAAAAAACATGCTGTTGTTGAAATCATGGGAGGTTGTTACTCAAGAGAGGTTGCACTGTATAACATATAGAACACTTCACCATACATGAAAAAATCATAAACCTTCCGTTCAATTCAATAGTTGAATGACCACAATACCTACCGTCTGAATGTTAAAGCCTTGAAAGTTATTTTTTATTCCGTTAGAAAAATGTTGGTTTCTATTAGAAATTTTGACATTTATTGATTTATTTTATAACTTTTTATGTGTAGTGTCTGTTATAAACCTTATCTAAGTTGTAATTTTTAATGATGTTGATTCAAAGCACAACAAATTTTAGGCTACACATTAGCAAATGCAGGATTTATACCCTTAAAATGAGAAACAATGAAACTATTGCAACATAAACTTTTAATGGTTACAGTCATGAATTAAAGAATTTTGAATTTCAATATTTACTATAGAACAATAATTCTTGTAAAAACCTGGGCTAGCCTGAAACATGAATGCTTTTTTACTTACCTTGATAAACTGTATTTTGTATCAATTATTGGAATATAACAATAAGTATATGTTTGATTTATTGTGTTTAAACAAAACCACGACTGATAGTATTTTGCTTATAAAATATTTAATTTTTGTCTGATTTATTAATTCAAGTAGCAGAACTTAAAGTTCTGGAGTCTGTATAAAACTGTTCCAATTTATGCATCATTTCTTATTGCAATTAAGAGCATTTAGTATTTTAAATATTTTTTCAATTGAGGTTGCATAATGCTAAAAATGGCCATTTTGTGTACGTATTATTATGTTCTAGAAATATGAGAATGAATATCCTAAATCTTAATGCTGTTGTGGTGGTCGATGTATGGTATAGCTGCTAACTGTAGAATGTGAATTAAGATGCTTATAAATATCCAGATGTTGCTGATGATTGTTGTTCTTTAGATGTTGTGGATTGAACACAAAGTTCCCTGTATCTTCAATATGATTTATTTATCAACAACAACAACAACAGTTTTAGAGTTTCTAGTTTTTAATATTAACACCAAAATCAAAATAAGAACACAAAGTGTCAGTCAGAAATATTTCAAGATAAACACTAAATTAATCCAACATGTACTCTTTCTAATTTTATAATAATTTTACTAATTGTACAATAACCAAAAAAAAAAGAAAAAATATGCATCATAAAAATGTTTCAATGTTTATATCAAGGATGTGTTATACAAATGTACTATTCGTGGACATACACAATCCACCCATATTAACCAACCTCGATTTGACTTTGCCCCCCCCCCCACCCCCACTCCCACCCCCACCCTTTTCCAAAATTGCAAAAAAAAAATCACTGATTAGGTCCATACAATACACATATCAGCATCAAAATTCCAATTGTAAGAGAATTACAGACAAAGTAACGAATGAAAGATATGAGATGAGTTCTGAATAATAGGGCAGAGGGATATTTGTTATCCTGTTACCTTCCTGTCTGTACTCTTTCCCTTTTACTTGATTTTTTTTCATTTTATTTGCTTTATACCATATTTTGCCTGTGCAACTTTTGCGTAGTGAAAATGCAGTCCCACTTCATCATTTTATCATTTTTAACAATAATTGAACAATTCGGCAACAAAAATGGGAATTTCTCTGTTTGCTAGATTATACCCTTTCATATAGCATCAATGCTATTTTACTTTTTTATCTAACACATACCCTGCTTACCTGTACTGATTTTGGTTGTTATCACATATTTTTATCGCTTTTATTAGATTTATTTTTCTTATATAGAATATATCAGCATTTTAGTGCAAGACAGCAGTAAGTCCATTTCCCAAAACTTCAGAAGAGCCAAAAACCTAAATTGTTATATAGACTATTCTTTGTCTAAAATACTGTTTACTTTTTATACCATATTTTAAAGTAAGAGAATAATGAAAAAGGATTTTGCATCCAACAGCTATGATATGCCTGAAAAACTTTAAAATTCTCTTTGAGAAAGAGTGCGTTAATAAATTAGAATCCCTCATGACTTTAATAAAACGCCAAACAGTATCCTGTGTTTAAGACAATAGTCAGAAAAAATGTAGTTTGACCATGATGGTTAGGTCTTCATTTTGTCCAAGGGTGGCCTTTGTTCACAGGTTTGACTGTATATAATAAACAAGTTAAATACAATATCATGTTTATGTATTAATTTTATTTTTATTCAGTTAAATAATCATACAGTGCTGTAGCCAGACCCATATTTAAACCAAGGCAATCTAGGGGGTCTGACGTATGCTTTCTCAGATTTATTTTACTAAAACCTGCCATTTTTCCTCATTACCTGCCTAAATAAATTTTGAACTCGAAGTTTGAAAAAAGCTTATAAGTGCATGCCTTTGTTTGAATAAAGTTGTCCTTAATGCGCAATTTGAAAATTCTTAGAAATCGTGGTACATTTCCGATGCCTTGAAATAACCATACATCATTAAAACCTAATGTTTCTAGTATTGGTTTAATATCAATTACCCAATTAATTTTATCAGAATGTAAGTTAAAATCATTTATCATCATATCATATACACATTTTCTGTACTTATTATTTGAATTATTGACAAGTTTTACCTAGTATCAAATTACTTGTGTTATTCTATTAAATTTCAGGGGCAACCTTCCTAATTAACCATATATAAAATTGTTTTGTGTTTGTGTTTTACATTCTGAGAGTTGTTTACAGAATTTAAGATGAATTTTTGTTATTAATTTGGCGTCTAAAAATCCCCAAATTTCTGCACCGTAATTTAGAATTGGATAAAGTAATTTGTCAAATAGCTCTAGTTTATGACTGACAGAAAGTTCAGTAAAATTTGACTAGTAACATTTCATTTTGTACACTGCTTTCATAGCTTGACCGATTAAAGTTCCGAAAGGTTTTTGTAAATGACCCATTCATAGTAAAAACTATACCCAGATATGTGAATTTCACAAAAAAATGTTTTTCCATTATAAATAAAATTGTAGTTTTGATTATTTGAATAGCCTTTTTTAAAAATCATTACCTTGGTTTTTTGTATATTTACTATTAGTTTCCTTCTATTACAATAACTGCTGAGAATATTTAAACCTTTCTGAAGTTCTTTGCTAGAATCAGCAAATATAACTATGTCATCAGTGTAAAGTAATAGAAATAATTTTAACATCCCTATATCAATATCTTCAAAGCCATTTATGTTTTGTTCTTGCACAATGCATTAAATGTATTTATGGAAAGATCATTGGTGCAGTAAGTAAATAAGTGCACGTATTTACTTACTGCACCAAACAAAATAGACAATGTAAATATTACAATTTGAACATTTTCTTTAAAAGTAGAGTTTAATTGAACTATCACTTAAATACTTATTTAGGATATCTATGGTGTCATTTCGAATCATTTAATGCAAAAATATCATTTTTGAAAAAAAAGTCACTTATCACAAGTATATATACTGTGGTTTCACTAATGTCCATTGGGGATTTAACTTTGTGGATTTTGAGGGTTGGATGAAATCAAATTCCCCCATGTATATAAATGCTGAGATATCTGTCAACCATCTGAAATTCAGTGAAATCCAAAATAGTGCAACTTAATTGTGCTGATATAGAACTTCCATTATGTTTCAAAATTGGAAAATAACCAGCTCCAACGTTCTGTTATTGTTTAAGTAAGACATCAGTTAATTATGTTCATCAAATTTAGCTAAGAAACATGTCTCAGTTTATGTTCAATGATAATTGATAATCGTTACATATCACATTGAATGGACAGAAATATTAGGAATGTTAAAATAACGGAAATTATGTAGAAAGGTGTGAACACAAATGGCCCCATATAATTTTGCTCCATCTTTGCACTAGGTCCGGACATGTGTGCATAAGTAGCCTAACTGTTATGAGCCCTGTAAAATATTAGCATGAAAAAATCTAATAAATAATGGTTTTTATTTTCAAATTCATACAAATTTTAAAACTTTTAAAAAATTTATTATTATTTTATTAAGTATAACACAAAAAGGAGTTAGAAACCCCTTATTTCCATTGTGGTCCTATACAAAACAATATGACATATTTTTTTCCATTTTGTAGGTGAACACATGATTGATGAAATAATTTAATGATAAAGTTAAAGTAAACCAAAATAACTCCTTGTAAAAAAGATTTCATCTCTAGGTAGAAAGTATTTTAGCTGTAAAATAGTTTGTACGTTATAATTTCACTTATCCAATGTTTGTCCCTTTTAATTAGTTAATTTTATGGCCATAAAAAGTTAGCCATTTGTGCAAGTTCACCCCAAAGATATTATTTTTTTCTACTATTGTAATCATTGTTTTAATTACAGAGGGTGAATAACAATTTTATAACTACCAGTTCTGTATAATTCGTAATCTCTTTTTTTAGATACATATTATTAAGTAATTACAATTTTGGTTCTGGGGGTTATTTTTTAAACCATCATACTCTCCGGTATGTATCAAAGTCTTCATCGAACTCGTATAAATGTGGCTGGCTGCAAAGAACAAGTGTTTCTGATTTCTAGATGAAGCAAACGTTACATCAGAATCACTCAAGAGTTTGCATTCTCTTATATATGTTGTAAAAGAGAATGCAAACCACATATCGGAAGTACTTATTTATTATGGTATCCAACTGGGCAAAAATTAATCTTTATTTACATTATACCCAAGTTAAATGAATATCAGGCTGGTAGTTAATATACTGTTACAACAATTACGTGATATACTCTTACATCTGACCTGACAAAATAGGAAAACAAAAAATTAGTAACCAAATTTTAATTTTAAATACTAAAATAGCTATTAAAGAAAATAAGTAATTAATATTATCTGAATAGAGTAAATTAAATATACTGTAGTTAAATGTTAAATAAAAAATTAGATAACCTTTATTAACTAAGTATTAGTGAAATAGTGTAATAATATCATAACAAGTTTAAAATATAGACATACATATAAACATTCACTATAATAGTAAAATAGCCTACCCTTACAAAATTATTTTTTTTTTTTTATATATAAAAAATTAGCTACAACACACTATAGATTATTGTTAAAGATAGTGAAGGTGTGCTCATATAGGAATGCCCCAGAGATGAGGGTTACAAACAAACTAATATCAAAAAGTATTTGTCGCAGGTTGAATAGACAAGTCAAACTTGTGAACAAAAGACACACTTGAACCCCAAATGTAGACATAGTTAATTCCCATTTCCAGAAAAAATTCTGTATAGTTTAATAAATCAGGCAAACTTTTGTTTCATTAACCTACACTCTCTTGTGAGATTATTATGTTCAGAGCTTTTACAGCATCTTTATATAAGTTTAATTGTTTTACACAAACATTTCAACAATACAGCATCTTTATATAAGTTTAATTGTTTTACACAAACATTTCAACAATGCAGCATCTTTATATAAGTTCAATTGTTTTACACAAACATTTCAACACTGTATCAGTTGTGCAACTGTTCATCAACATCTTTATAGGACACAATCATGTTATTTATCTAGATTTCTTTAAATAAAGAAACAGGCTATAAAACAGTGTCATTAAAATATGACTAGTATCTGAAGAACAAACATTTTATTTAAAAGTTTTAGCTGTACAGTGCTACCTCTCCAGAGCAAATTGATTTAAAAGCTTTGTGGCATCTGACATTATTTTATGTATGAATATTATACTGCACCTTCTAAAAACTAATGTTAATTTATTGATCACTCAGGCCCCTCTGCTTACTGTTGTTTTACTCCACAGATAAGAATGAAGCTGTTAATTTCTTGGATATATTCTCATGGAGTTATGTCCTTTTTTTATTTGCCTATAGACAAAATCTAGTGTGCACTTCTCCAAAACGGCTTATTGGATGTTTATAAAACTTTACCAGTACATTAGGAATTAGGTCTTCTTACGCATATTTTACAAAAAAAAAAAAATATTTGGATTTATTTGCATGGAGTTATGCTACCTTTTTTATTTGTCCATACACAAAATTGCCCCAGCTGGGTGGGGGTTAGAATTCCCCAGCTGTCGCACTACAGAGGGGTAAGACTCCCCCACTGTGCCTGCCCGTTTGCCGTGGGCTGCAACCCGTGTCGCTTAATTTTGGCTAAACGGGAGGTCAGGAAAGCCCGTCCTGATCAATCGGCTGGTCATGACATGCCCTAGGTCATTTACATTTTATTAGTTCATAGGCCTCTCTTTTTAGAAAAAATGACCTAGAAGGCGGTGGCTCATGGGCTAATAAGTTTTTTGACACATTCTCAAATAGCAACCACCTCAATATTATGACCACCTTGTTAATATGACCACTTATTATATATTTTTATTTTCTATTTATCTATAGACAAAATCTTATGTGCGCTTCTTCTCAGAAACAGCTTTTTGGAATTTGATTAAACTTTACCAACACATTAGGCATTAGGTCTACTTGCGCATATTGTAAAAAGAAATTATACAGATTTTATTTTCATTGTGTTATGCTGCTTTTTTATTTTCCATGGACAAAAGTGCTTCTCATAATTGACTTGTAGGATGTTGTAGGATTTTGATTAAACTTTACCAACACATTAGGCATTAGGTCTACTTTAACATATTGTAAAAAAAATTATACAGATTTTATTTTCACGGAGTTATGCCCCTTTCTATGTTTTCTATAGGCGAAATCTTGTTTTCACTTCTTCTCTGAAACGGTTAGTTGGATTGGTGTGAAACTTTGCTGACATATTCTCAAATAGAAACCTCCTCAATATTACGACCACCTTGTTAATATGACCACTTATTATATATTTTTATTTTCTATTTATCTATAGACAAAATCTTGTGTGCTCTTCTTCTCAGAAACAGCTGGTTGGATTTTGATTAAACTTTACCAACAAATTAGGCGTTAGGTCTACTTGCGCATATTGTAAAAAGAAATTATACAGATTTTATTTTCATGGTGTTATGCCCCTTTTTATATTTTCTATAGACGAAATCTTGTTTTCGCTTCTTCTCTGAAACGGTTAGTTGGATTGGTGTTAAACTTTGCTGACGCATTCTCAAATAGCAACCACCTCAATATTATGACCACCTTGTTGTAATGACCACTTATTATATATTTTTATTTTCTATTTATCTATAGACAAAATCTTGTGTGCTCTTCTTCTCAGAAACAGCTTTTTGGATTTTGATTTAACTTTACCAACACATTAGGCATTAGGTCTACTTGCGCATATTGTAAAGAAAATTGAACAGATTTTATTTTCATGGTGTTATGCCCCTTTCTATGTTTTCTATAGACAAAAGCGCTTCTTCTCATAATTGACTTGTAGGATGTTGTAGGATTTTGATTAAACTTTACCAACACATTAGGCATTAGGTCTACTTGCTCATATTGTAAAAAAAATTATACAGATTTTATTTTCACGGAGTTATGCTCCTTTCTATGTTTTCTATAGACGAAATCTTGTTTTCGCTTCTTCTCTGAAATGGTTGGTTGGATTAGTGTGAAACTTTGCTGACACATTCTCAAATAGAAACCTCCTCAATATTACAACCACCTTGTTAATATGACCACTTATTATATATTTTTATTTTCTATTTATCTATAGACAAAATCTTGTGTGTGCTTCTTCTCAGAAACAGCTGGTTGGATTTTGATTAAACTTTACCAACAAATTAGGCGTTAGGTCTACTTGCGCATATTGTAAAAAGAAATTATACAGATTTTATTTTCATGGTGTTATGCCCCTTTTTGTATTTTCTATAGACGAAATCTTGTTTTCGCTTCTTCTCTGAAACGGTTAGTTGGATTGGTGTGAAACTTTGCTGACACATTCTCAAATAGAAACCACCTCAATATTATGACCACCTTATTGTAATGACCACTTATTATATATTTTTATTTTCTATTTATCTATAGACAAAACCTTGTGTGCTCTTCTTCTCAGAAACAGCTGGTTGGAATTTGATTAAACTTTACCAACACATTAGGCATTAGGTCTACTTGCGCATATTGTAATAAGAAATTATACAGATTTTATTTTCACGGTGTTATGCCCCTTTTTATATTTTCTATAGACGAAATCTTGTTTTCGCTTCTTCTCTGAAACGGTTAGTTGGATTGGTGTGAAACTTTGCTGACACATTCTCAAATAGCAACCACCTCAATATTACGACCACCTTGTTAATATGACTTAAATCTTTAAAAAAAATGGGTGAAGGCTTCATTTTAACAATGATATTGCTTAAATTAATCTTTGTTGTGAATGTATAAATTTTTTATGTGTATTTCAATAAAAGATTTCATTTTTATCCCAGCTTACTTCTAAATATTGCTTTAAACGTTTTTAATTAGGATTTTTCATTGAAATATGCTTTTTAAATGTTTTTATTTAGGATTTCTGTTTAAAATTTGCTTTAAAACGTTTTTATTTAGGACTTTTTTAAAATTTGCTTTTTAAAAATTTTTTTTTTAGAAAAGCAAGGTAGACCTCTGGCATGGCGTAAAAACCTGTAAGTTACCTTGCTTTTCATTTCGATTTCCTTTTTAACGTTTTTTTTTTAGAAAAGCAAGGTAGACCTCTGGCATGGCTTAAAAACCTGTAAGTAACCTTGCTTTTCATTTCGATTTCCTTTTTAACGTTTTTTTTTTTAGAAAAGCAAGGTAGACCTCTGGCATGGCGTAAAAACCTGTAAGTAACCTTGCTTTTCATTTCGATTTGCTTTTAAACATTTTTTTTAGGATTTTTCTTTAAATTTTGCTTTTAATATTTTTATTTAGGACATTTATTTAAAATTTGCTTTTTTAACATTTTTAAGTAGGACTTTTGTTTTATGTTTACTTTTAAACATCTTTTATTCTTGAATTTTGTTGAAATTTTATTGATTTTTAAATGTTTTTTATTGATTTTTAAATGTTTTTTATTCACTTTTAAACACTTTTATTGGGGACTTTAAAACGTTTTTTCTTTACAATGTCATTAACATTTTTCGTGTTAAACATACCAGTCAAGAAACTTCTGTCAGTTTAAAAAGGGACATAACACTGACCAGTATCATACTTTCACATACAGTAAAACCTGGAATATGAAACCAGAATAAAAGCAGTCATAATAATGAAGTGGTCTCATTATCAAGTTGAATTATAGATGAGTTGTTGGAAGCTAGTCAGAAAATAGGTGGTCGTTATAATAAGGTGGTTGTAATATTGAAGTGGTTGCTGTTTGAGGTTTTATTTTAGAAAGAAAAGTTTCAGCCCTGGTTACGTTCAATTCACTAAACCGTTCTCATGGATAAAGAACAATATTCAATATGAAGTAGTTTTAAAAATAATCTATTATCTTTTTTTTTTTTATCTCTCTTTGTTTGTTTGGTGCTCGTGATCAGGATTGTTTAGCCACATCCTCAACATGATTACTTACTTCTCATTCCTGTTTTTTTATACTGTTGAATGAAATGGGTATTCCCAATGCAGCAACAAAGTTTTGAATCCATGAATGACCCATTCCAATACATGTAACATTCCTGAAACACATACATACTGTAATTATCAAAATATCTGTCACATTATTTTAGCTACTCAATTGATACGTATACAGCTAATCTTGGATAGTGTAATTATTTATAAATATTTGAATGTTTTAGCCAAACTTAGCATTATGATTACCTGATTTGTATAGTGCTTGGGTTAATCTTAACTTGAACTATTTCATGAATGTAAAGTGCTCTTTAATGCACGGTCATTTACAATTGAGGCTCGCTGGTTAAATTCAGAGTCAGAAATCTGATATGGTGCTGAATATGAAGTACGGCATATTGTTGTATACTTAATTTTGTAAACCAGTCACAGTCTATTGTTTGTACCATGTGACTGTTCATTAGCCTTCCGCTTTGGATGCACCTGGTTGCTAACATATTCCATATTCACTCTGACTACTGAGTGACAAGTTTTAATATCAGTATCTACTTTCGTTTGTACCATATTGTCTTCTATTTTTCTCAGCTCAATCTTGAATTTGTAATAGTCTGTCATGACATCATTCTTGTAGGCAGCTTGTTTGATTTCTTCGTTTAAACCTTCATATAAGACTTTTTAGCTGTTCATCATCACTTTTTTCACCTGATATTCTTTCCATAGGGCCCCCAGCTGGGTGGGGGTTAGAATTCCCCAGCTGTCGCACTACAGAGGGGTAAGACCCCCCCACTGTGCCTGCCCGTTTGCCGTGGGCTGCAACGCGTGTCGCTTAATTTGGGCTAAACGGGAGGTCAGGAAAGCCCGTCCTGATCAATCGGCTGGTCATGACATGCCCTAGGTCATTTACATTTTATCAGTTCATAGGCTTCTCTTTTTAGAAAAAAATGACCTAGAAGGCGGTGGCTCATGGGCTAGTAGGTTTTTTACTCGTATCTGACCCACCTGAAATTTTCCCTTTTTATAAACTATAGCCATCAATATTTAAACTGAAAATGAAATTTATGCATAAAATGTGATACTATGGCCATGTTAGAAATCATTTTAGCATGAATGTGGGTATTGAAAAATGTAATTACAAGTAAAACATATACACATTACAAGAAGGCAGCAAACATTCTTTTAGCAATGTTTTAGATTTTTATTAGAAACTTAGGTGCCATCGTTCATTTTTGCTTGATAAACATACCAGTCAAGAAGGGACATAACACCAAGGTTTGAATTCAGCGATATTTTCTACTAGCTAAAATTAGTTTATTCCTTTTTTGTTTACTGGCTAAAATGAAAAGAAACCAGCTGTAATTTAGAACGAAATTTTATTAACCTATAATTAACAAATTATTAATTTCTTAGGCCATGTGGAGTTTTATTTGACCTCTTCTTCCTCTGACAACTTGGTCACTATGCTCTCGCTTAAATATGCGAGTGACTTTTATTGCCATTTTTTATTCCAAAATTCTACAAGCTATTAGCGAGTATGTGCAAACCCTGATAACCTAATTTATATAGTGCTTGGATTTAATCTTAACATGAACTATTTCATGATTGTAAAGTGCTCTTTCTATTTGAATTTATTGACACTTATTGATTGATTTTATGCCAAGATAAGTTAAATAATAGGGGAGTTATTGATAGTCAGTCCAAGAATAAGTGGTCATTATAATAAGGTGGTCTTAATATTGAGGTGGAAGCTATGTTAGGTTTTACTGTATTTGTACTCCTACAAGATAGTCTTTTCCAGTCAGGTTCTTGTTCAAATATATCACTGTTTTGTACAGATCAAAGTAGTTCAACCTTTAAGTGAAGCCTTTAAGTGTATTGAATTTATATTATGGATTAGAATAGTAGTATATTTCTACATGCAACATATAGCATACAAAGCTAGACAATTCAACAGTAATATAGTGTAACCTCTCCAAAGCAACACCTTTTGGGAGAAACAAAATTATGCTGTTGTTGAGAGGTTAAATTAATAAATTAGTCATTCAGTGGAAAAAAAACATGCTGTTGTTGAAATCATGGGAGGTTGTTACTCAAGAGAGGGCCACTCTGGAGAGGTTGCACTGTATAACATATAGAACACTTCACCATACATAAAAAAAATCATAAACCTACCATTCAATTCAATAGTTGAATGACCACAATACCTACCGTCTGAATGTTAAAGCCTTGAAAGTTATTTTTTATTCCGTTAGAAAAATGTTGGTTTCTATTAGAATTTTTGACATTTATTGATTTATTTTATAACTTTTTATGTGTAGTGTCTGTTATAAACCTTATCTAAGTTGTAATTTTTAATGATGTTGATTCAAAGCACAACAAATTTTAGGCTACACATTAGCAAATGCAGGATTTATACCCTTAAAATGAGAAACAATGAAACTATTGCAACATAAACTTTTAATGGTTACAGTCATGAATTAAAGAATTTTGAATTTCAATATTTACTATAGAACAATAATTCTTGTAAAAACCTGGGCTAGCCTGAAACATGAATGCTTTTTTACTTACCTTGATAAACTGTATTTTGTATCAATTATTGAAATATAACAATAAGTATATGTTTGATTTATTGTGTTTAAACAAAACCAGGGCTGATAGTATTTTGCTTATAAAATATTTAATTTTTGTCTGATTTATTAATTCAAGTAGCAGAACTTAAAGTTCTGGAGTCTGTATAAAACTGTTCCAATTTATGCATCATTTCTTATTGCAATTAAGAGCATTTAGTATTTTAAATATTTTTTCAATTGAGGTTGCATAATGCTAAAAATGGCCATTTTGTGTGCGTATTATTATGTTCTAGAAATATGAGAATGAATATCCTAAATCTTAATGCTGTTCCGGTGGTTGATGTGTGGTATAGCTGCTAACTGTAGAATGTGAATTAAGATGCTTATAAATATCCAGATGTTGCGGATGATTGTTGTTCTTTAGATGTTGTGGATTGAACACAAAGTTCCCTGTATCTTCAATATGATTTATTTATCAACAACAACAACAATAGTTTTAGAGTTCCTAGTTTTTAATATTAACACCAAAATCAAAATAAGAACACAAAGTGTCAGTCAGAAATATTTCAAGATAAACACTAAATTAATCCAACATGTACTCTTTCTAATTTTATAATAATTTTACTAATTGTACAATAACCAAAAAAAAAAGAAAAAATATGCATCATAAAAATGTTTCAATGTTTATATCAAGGATGTGTTATACAAATGTACTATTCGTGGACATACACAATCCACCCATATTAACCAACCTCGATTTGACTTTGACCCCCCACCCTTTTCCAAAATTGCAAAAAAAAAAATCACTGATTAGGTCCATACAATACACATATCAGCATCAAAATTCCAATTGTAAGAGAATTACAGACAAAGTAACGAATGAAAGATATGAGATGAGTTCTGAATAATAGGGCAGAGGGATATTTGTTATCCTGTTACCTTCCTGTCTGTACTCTTTCCCTTTTACTTGAATTTTTTTTTCATTTTATTTGCTTTATACCGTATCTTGCCTGTGCAACTTTAGCGTAGTGAAAATGCAGTCCCACTTCATCATTTTATCATTTTTAACAATAATTGAACAATTCGGCAACAAAAATGGGAATTTCTCTGTTTGCTAGATTATACCCTTTCATATAGCATCAATGCTATTTTACTTTTTTATCTAACACAGACCCTGCTTACCTGTACTGATTTTGGTTGTTATTACATATTTTTATTGCTTTTATTAGATTTGGTGATTTTTCTTATATAGAATATATCAGCATTTTAGTGCATGACAGCAATAAGTCCATTTCCCAAAACTTCAGAAGAGCCAAAAACCTAAATTGTTACATAGACTATTCTTTGACTAAAATACTGTTTACTTTTTCCATATTTTAAAGTAAGAGAATGATGAAAAAGAATTTTGCCTCCAACAGCTATGATATGCAAGAAAAACTTTAAAATTCTCTTTGAGAAAGAGTGTGTTAATAAATTAGAATCCCTCATGACTTTAATAAAACGCCAAACAGTATCCTGTGTTTAAAACAATAGTCAGAAAAAATGTAGTTTGACCATGATAGGTCTTCAAAATTAAGATTTGATGTAGGTTTTGTTTGATTTCTTTGTTTTAACCTTCATATAAGACTTTTTAGCTGCTCATCATCACTTTTTTTCACCTGATATTCTTTCCATAGGGCCCCCAGCTGGGTGGGGGTTAGAATTCCCCAGCTGTCGCACTACAGAGGGGTAAGACCCCCCCACTGTGCCTGCCCGTTTGCCGTGGGCTGCAACCCGTGTCGCTTAATTTGGGCTAAACGGGAGGTCAGGAAAGCCCGTCCTGATCAATCGGCTGGTCATGACATGCCCTAGGTCATTTACATTTTATTAGTTCATAGGCCTCTCATTTTAGAAAAAATGACCTAGAAGGCGGTGGCTCATGGGCTAGTAGGTTTTTTACTCGTATCTGACCCACCTGAAATTTTCCCTTTTTATAAACTATAGCCATCAATATTTAAACTGAAAATGAAATTTATGCATAAAATGTGATACTATGGCCATGTTAGAAATCATTTTAGCATGAATGTGGGTATTGAAAAATGTAATTACAAGTAAAACATATACACATTACAAGAAGGCAGCACACATTCTTTTAGCAATGTTTTAGATTTTTATTAGAAACTTAGGTGCCATCGTTCATTTTTGCTTGATAAACAAACCAGTCAAGAGGGGACATAACACCCAAGGTTTGAATTTAGCGATATTTTCTACTTGCTAAAATTAGTTTATTCCTTTTTTGTTTACTGGCTAAAATGAAAGGAGACCAGCTGTAATTTAGAACGAAATTTTATTAACCTATAATTAACAAATTATTAATTTCTTGGGCCATGTGGAGTTTTATTTGACCTCTTCTTCCTCTGACAACTTGGTCATTATGCTCTTGCTTGAATATGGGAGTGACTTTTATTGCCATTTTTTATTCCAAAATTCTACAAGCTATTAGCGAGTATGTGCAAACCCTGATTACCTAATTTATATAGTGCTTGGATTTAATCTTAGCATGAACTATTTCATGATTGTAAAGTGCTCTTTCTATTTGAATTTATTGACACTTATTGATTGATTTTATGCCAAGATAAGTTAAATAATAGGGGAGTTATTGATAGTCAGTCCAAGAATAAGTGGTCATTATAATAAGGTGGTCTTAATATTGAGGTGGAAGCTATGTTAGGTTTTACTGTATTTGTACTCCTACAAGATTGTCTTTTCCAGTCAGGTTCTTGTTCAAATATATCACTGTTTTGTACAGATCAAAGTAGTTCAACCTTTAAGTGAAGCCTTTAAGTGTATAGAATTTATATTATGGATTAGAATAGTAGTATATTTCTACATGCAACATATAGCATGCAAAGCTAGACAATTCAACAGTAATAAATATAGTGTAACCTCTCCAAAGCAACACCTTTTGGGAGAAACAAAATTATGCTGTTGTTGAGAGGTTAAATTAATAAATTAGTCATACAGTGGAAAAAAAACATGCTGTTGTTGAAATCATGGGAGGTTGTTACTCAAGAGAGGGCCACTCTGGAGAGGTTGCACTGTATAACATATAGAACACTTCACCATACATAAAAAAATCATAAACCTACCATTCAATTCAATAGTTGAATGACCACAATACCTACCGTCTGAATGTTAAAGCCTTGAAAGTTATTTTTTATTCCGTTAGAAAAATGTTGGTTTCTATTAGAAATTTTGACATTTATTGATTTATTTTATAACTTTTTATGTGTAGTGTCTGTTATAAACCTTATCTAAGTTGTAATTTTTAATGATGTTGATTCAAAGCACAACAAATTTTAGGCTACACATTAGCAAATGCAGGATTTATACCCTTAAAATGAGAAACAATGAAACTATTGCAACATAAACTTTTAATGGTTACAGTCATGAATTAAAGAATTTTGAATTTCAATATTTACTATAGAACAATAATTCTTGTAAAAACCTGGGCTAGCCTGAAACATGAATGCTTTTTTACTTACCTTGATAAACTGTATTTTGTATCAATTATTGAAATATAACAATAAGTATATGTTTGATTTATTGTGTTTAAACAAAACCAGGGCTGATAGTATTTTGCTTATAAAATATTTAATTTTTGTCTGATTTATTAATTCAAGTAGCAGAACTTAAAGTTCTGGAGTCTGTATAAAACTGTTCCAATTTATGCATCATTTCTTATTGCAATTAAGAGCATTTAGTATTTTAAATATTTTTTCAATTGAGGTTGCATAATGCTAAAAATGGCCATTTTGTGTGCGTATTATTATGTTCTAGAAATATGAGAATGAATATCCTAAATCTTAATGCTGTTCCGGTGGTTGATGTATGGTATAGCTGCTAACTGTAGAATGTGAATTAAGATGCTTATAAATATCCAGATGTTGCTGATGATTGTTGTTCTTTAGATGTTGTGGATTGAACACAAAGTTCCCTGTATCTTCAATATGATTTATTTATCAACAACAACAACAACAGTTTTAGAGTTTCTAGTTTTTAATATTAACACCAAAATCAAAATAAGAACACAAAGTGTCAGTCAGAAATATTTCAAGATAAACACTAAATTAATCCAACATGTACTCTTTCTAATTTTATAATAATTTTACTAATTGTACAATAACCAAAAAAAAAAGAAAAAATATGCATCATAAAAATGTTTCAATGTTTATATCAAGGATGTGTTATACAAATGTACTATTCGTGGACATACACAATCCACCCATATTAACCAACCTCGATTTGACTTTGCCCCCCCCCCCACCCCCACTCCCACCCCCACCCTTTTCCAAAATTGCAAAAAAAAAATCACTGATTAGGTCCATACAATACACATATCAGCATCAAAATTCCAATTGTAAGAGAATTACAGACAAAGTAACGAATGAAAGATATGAGATGAGTTCTGAATAATAGGGCAGAGGGATATTTGTTATCCTGTTACCTTCCTGTCTGTACTCTTTCCCTTTTACTTGAATTTTTTTTTCATTTTATTTGCTTTATACCGTATCTTGCCTGTGCAACTTTAGCGTAGTGAAAATGCAGTCCCACTTCATCATTTTATCATTTTTAACAATAATTGAACAATTCGGCAACAAAAATGGGAATTTCTCTGTTTGCTAGATTATACCCTTTCATATAGCATCAATGCTATTTTACTTTTTTATCTAACACAGACCCTGCTTACCTGTACTGATTTTGGTTGTTATTACATATTTTTATTGCTTTTATTAGATTTGGTTATTTTTCTTATATAGAATATATCAGCATTTTAGTGCATGACAGCAATAAGTCCATTTCCCAAAACTTCAGAAGAACCAAAAACCTAAATTGTTATATAGACTATTCTTTGACTAAAATACTGTTTACTTTTTCCATATTTTAAAGTAAGAGAATGATGAAAAAGAATTTTGCCTCCAACAGCTATGATATGCAAGAAAAACTTTAAAAAGAGTGTGTTAATAAATTAGAATCCCTCATGACTTTAATAAAACGCCAAACAGTATCCTGTGTTTAAAGCAATAGTCAGAAAAAATGTAGTTTGACCATGATAGGTCTTCAAAATTAAGATTTGATGTAGGTTTTGTTTGATTTCTTTGTTTTAACCTTCATATAAGACTTTTTAGCTGCTCATCATCACTTTTTTCACCTGATATTCTTTCCATAGGGCCCCCAGCTGGGTGGGGGTTAGAATTCCCCAGCTGTCGCACTACAGAGGGGTAAGACCCCCCCACTGTGCCTGCCCGTTTGCCGTGGGCTGCAACCCGTGTCGCTTAATTTGGGCTAAACGGGAGGTCAGGAAAGCCCGTCCTGATCAATCGGCTGGTCATGACATGCCCTAGGTCATTTACATTTTATTAGTTCATAGGCCTCTCTTTTTAGAAAAAATGACCTAGAAGGCGGTGGCTCATGGGCTAGTAGGTTTTTTACTCGTATCTGACCCACCTGAAATTTTCCCTTTTTATAAACTATAGCCATCAATATTTAAACTGAAAATGAAATTTATGCATAAAAAGTGATACTATGGCCATGTTAGAAATCATTTTAGCATGAATGTGGGTATTGAAAAATGTAATTACAAGTAAAACATATACACATTACAAGAAGGCAGCACACATTCTTTTAGCAATGTTTTAGATTTTTATTAGAAACTTAGGTGCCATCGTTCATTTTTGCTTGATAAACAAACCAGTCAAGAGGGGACATAACACCCAAGGTTTGAATTTAGCGATATTTTCT
The DNA here is from genome assembly GCA_008271625.1 of Lutraria rhynchaena. Lineage (NCBI taxonomy): Eukaryota > Metazoa > Mollusca > Bivalvia > Venerida > Mactridae > Lutraria > Lutraria rhynchaena. The sequence continues at coordinate 229,830 of VIBL01000318.1, read as the reverse complement.
ACTTGCTAAAATTAGTTTATTCCTTTTTTGTTTACTGGCTAAAATGAAAGGAGACCAGCTGTAATTTAGAACGAAATTTTATTAACCTATAATTAACAAATTATTAATTTCTTGGGCCATGTGGAGTTTTATTTGACCTCTTCTTCCTCTGACAACTTGGTCATTATGCTCTTGCTTGAATATGGGAGTGACTTTTATTGCCATTTTTTATTCCAAAATTCTACAAGCTATTAGCGAGTATGTGCAAACCCTGATTACCTAATTTATATAGTGCTTGGATTTAATCTTAGCATGAACTATTTCATGATTGTAAAGTGCTCTTTCTATTTGAATTTATTGACACTTATTGATTGATTTTATGCCAAGATAAGTTAAATAATAGGGGAGTTATTGATAGTCAGTCCAAGAATAAGTGGTCATTATAATAAGGTGGTCTTAATATTGAGGTGGAAGCTATGTTAGGTTTTACTGTATTTGTACTCCTACAAGATTGTCTTTTCCAGTCAGGTTCTTGTTCAAATATATCACTGTTTTGTACAGATCAAAGTAGTTCAACCTTTAAGTGAAGCCTTTAAGTGTATAGAATTTATATTATGGATTAGAATAGTAGTATATTTCTACATGCAACATATAGCATGCAAAGCTAGACAATTCAACAGTAATAAATATAGTGTAACCTCTCCAAAGCAACACCTTTTGGGAGAAACAAAATTATGCTGTTGTTGAGAGGTTAAATTAATAAATTAGTCATTCAGTGGAAAAAAAACATGCTGTTGTTGAAATCATGGGAGGTTGTTACTCAAGAGAGGGCCACTCTGGAGAGGTTGCACTGTATAACATATAGAACACTTCACCATACATAAAAAAATCATAAACCTACCATTCAATTCAATAGTTGAATGACCACAATACCTACCGTCTGAATGTTAAAGCCTTGAAAGTTATTTTTTATTCCGTTAGAAAAATGTTGGTTTCTATTAGAAATTTTGACATTTATTGATTTATTTTATAACTTTTTATGTGTAGTGTCTGTTATAAACCTTATCTAAGTTGTAATTTTTAATGATGTTGATTCAAAGCACAACAAATTTTAGGCTACACATTAGCAAATGCAGGATTTATACCCTTAAAATGAGAAACAATGAAACTATTGCAACATAAACTTTTAATGGTTACAGTCATGAATTAAAGAATTTTGAATTTCAATATTTACTATAGAACAATAATTCTTGTAAAAACCTGGGCTAGCCTGAAACATGAATGCTTTTTTACTTACCTTGATAAACTGTATTTTGTATCAATTATTGAAATATAACAATAAGTATATGTTTGATTTATTGTGTTTAAACAAAACCAGGGCTGATAGTATTTTGCTTATAAAATATTTAATTTTTGTCTGATTTATTAATTCAAGTAGCAGAACTTAAAGTTCTGGAGTCTGTATAAAACTGTTCCAATTTATGCATCATTTCTTATTGCAATTAAGAGCATTTAGTATTTTAAATATTTTTTCAATTGAGGTTGCATAATGCTAAAAATGGCCATTTTGTGTGCGTATTATTATGTTCTAGAAATATGAGAATGAATATCCTAAATCTTAATGCTGTTCCGGTGGTTGATGTGTGGTATAGCTGCTAACTGTAGAATGTGAATTAAGATGCTTATAAATATCCAGATGTTGCGGATGATTGTTGTTCTTTAGATGTTGTGGATTGAACACAAAGTTCCCTGTATCTTCAATATGATTTATTTATCAACAACAACAACAATAGTTTTAGAGTTCCTAGTTTTTAATATTAACACCAAAATCAAAATAAGAACACAAAGTGTCAGTCAGAAATATTTCAAGATAAACACAAAATTAATCCAACATGTACTCTTTCTAATTTTATAATAATTTTACTAATTGTACAATAACCAAAAAAAAAGAAAAAATATGCATCATAAAAATGTTTCAATGTTTATATCAAGGATGTGTTATACAAATGTACTATTCTTGGACATACACAATCCACCCATATTAACCAACCTCGATTTGACTTTGACCCCCCACCCTTTTCCAAAATTGCAAAAAAAAAAATCACTGATTAGGTCCATACAATACACATATCAGCATCAAAATTCCAATTGTAAGAGAATTACAGACAAAGTAACGAATGAAAGATATGAGATGAGTTCTGAATAATAGGGCAGAGGGATATTTGTTATCCTGTTACCTTCCTGTCTGTACTCTTTCCCTTTTACTTGAATTTTTTTTTCATTTTATTTGCTTTATACCGTATCTTGCCTGTGCAACTTTAGCGTAGTGAAAATGCAGTCCCACTTCATCATTTTATCATTTTTAACAATAATTGAACAATTCGGCAACAAAAATGGGAATTTCTCTGTTTGCTAGATTATACCCTTTCATATAGCATCAATGCTATTTTACTTTTTTATCTAACACAGACCCTGCTTACCTGTACTGATTTTGGTTGTTATTACATATTTTTATTGCTTTTATTAGATTTGGTTATTTTTCTTATATAGAATATATCAGCATTTTAGTGCATGACAGCAATAAGTCCATTTCCCAAAACTTCAGAAGAGCCAAAAACCTAAATTGTTACATAGACTATTCTTTGACTAAAATACTGTTTACTTTTTCCATATTTTAAAGTAAGAGAATGATGAAAAAGAATTTTGCCTCCAACAGCTATGATATGCAAGAAAAACTTTAAAATTCTCTTTGAGAAAGAGTGTGTTAATAAATTAGAATCCCTCATGACTTTAATAAAACGCCAAACAGTATCCTGTGTTTAAAACAATAGTCAGAAAAAATGTAGTTTGACCATGATAGGTCTTCAAAATTAAGATTTGATGTAGGTTTTGTTTGATTTCTTTGTTTTAACCTTCATATAAGACTTTTTAGCTGCTCATCATCACTTTTTTTCACCTGATATTCTTTCCATAGGGCCCCCAGCTGGGTGGGGGTTAGAATTCCCCAGCTGTCGCACTACAGAGGGGTAAGACCCCCCCACTGTGCCTGCCCGTTTGCCGTGGGCTGCAACCCGTGTCGCTTAATTTGGGCTAAACGGGAGGTCAGGAAAGCCCGTCCTGATCAATCGGCTGGTCATGACATGCCCTAGGTCATTTACATTTTATTAGTTCATAGGCCTCTCATTTTAGAAAAAATGACCTAGAAGGCGGTGGCTCATGGGCTAGTAGGTTTTTTACTCGTATCTGACCCACCTGAAATTTTCCCTTTTTATAAACTATAGCCATCAATATTTAAACTGAAAATGAAATTTATGCATAAAATGTGATACTATGGCCATGTTAGAAATCATTTTAGCATGAATGTGGGTATTGAAAAATGTAATTACAAGTAAAACATATACACATTACAAGAAGGCAGCACACATTCTTTTAGCAATGTTTTAGATTTTTATTAGAAACTTAGGTGCCATCGTTCATTTTTGCTTGATAAACAAACCAGTCAAGAGGGGACATAACACCCAAGGTTTGAATTTAGCGATATTTTCTACTTGCTAAAATTAGTTTATTCCTTTTTTGTTTACTGGCTAAAATGAAAGGAGACCAGCTGTAATTTAGAACGAAATTTTATTAACCTATAATTAACAAATTATTAATTTCTTGGGCCATGTGGAGTTTTATTTGACCTCTTCTTCCTCTGACAACTTGGTCATTATGCTCTTGCTTGAATATGGGAGTGACTTTTATTGCCATTTTTTATTCCAAAATTCTACAAGCTATTAGCGAGTATGTGCAAACCCTGATTACCTAATTTATATAGTGCTTGGATTTAATCTTAGCATGAACTATTTCATGATTGTAAAGTGCTCTTTCTATTTGAATTTATTGACACTTATTGATTGATTTTATGCCAAGATAAGTTAAATAATAGGGGAGTTATTGATAGTCAGTCCAAGAATAAGTGGTCATTATAATAAGGTGGTCTTAATATTGAGGTGGAAGCTATGTTAGGTTTTACTGTATTTGTACTCCTACAAGATTGTCTTTTCCAGTCAGGTTCTTGTTCAAATATATCACTGTTTTGTACAGATCAAAGTAGTTCAACCTTTAAGTGAAGCCTTTAAGTGTATAGAATTTATATTATGGATTAGAATAGTAGTATATTTCTACATGCAACATATAGCATGCAAAGCTAGACAATTCAACAGTAATAAATATAGTGTAACCTCTCCAAAGCAACACCTTTTGGGAGAAACAAAATTATGCTGTTGTTGAGAGGTTAAATTAATAAATTAGTCATACAGTGGAAAAAAAACATGCTGTTGTTGAAATCATGGGAGGTTGTTACTCAAGAGAGGGCCACTCTGGAGAGGTTGCACTGTATAACATATAGAACACTTCACCATACATAAAAAAATCATAAACCTACCATTCAATTCAATAGTTGAATGACCACAATACCTACCGTCTGAATGTTAAAGCCTTGAAAGTTATTTTTTATTCCGTTAGAAAAATGTTGGTTTCTATTAGAAATTTTGACATTTATTGATTTATTTTATAACTTTTTATGTGTAGTGTCTGTTATAAACCTTATCTAAGTTGTAATTTTTAATGATGTTGATTCAAAGCACAACAAATTTTAGGCTACACATTAGCAAATGCAGGATTTATACCCTTAAAATGAGAAACAATGAAACTATTGCAACATAAACTTTTAATGGTTACAGTCATGAATTAAAGAATTTTGAATTTCAATATTTACTATAGAACAATAATTCTTGTAAAAACCTGGGCTAGCCTGAAACATGAATGCTTTTTTACTTACCTTGATAAACTGTATTTTGTATCAATTATTGAAATATAACAATAAGTATATGTTTGATTTATTGTGTTTAAACAAAACCAGGGCTGATAGTATTTTGCTTATAAAATATTTAATTTTTGTCTGATTTATTAATTCAAGTAGCAGAACTTAAAGTTCTGGAGTCTGTATAAAACTGTTCCAATTTATGCATCATTTCTTATTGCAATTAAGAGCATTTAGTATTTTAAATATTTTTTCAATTGAGGTTGCATAATGCTAAAAATGGCCATTTTGTGTGCGTATTATTATGTTCTAGAAATATGAGAATGAATATCCTAAATCTTAATGCTGTTCCGGTGGTTGATGTGTGGTATAGCTGCTAACTGTAGAATGTGAATTAAGATGCTTATAAATATCCAGATGTTGCGGATGATTGTTGTTCTTTAGATGTTGTGGATTGAACACAAAGTTCCCTGTATCTTCAATATGATTTATTTATCAACAACAACAACAATAGTTTTAGAGTTCCTAGTTTTTAATATTAACACCAAAATCAAAATAAGAACACAAAGTGTCAGTCAGAAATATTTCAAGATAAACACAAAATTAATCCAACATGTACTCTTTCTAATTTTATAATAATTTTACTAATTGTACAATAACCAAAAAAAAAAAGAAAAAATATGCATCATAAAAATGTTTCAATGTTTATATCAAGGATGTGTTATACAAATGTACTATTTGTGGACATACACAATCCACCCATATTAACCAACCTCGATTTGACTTTGACCCCCCACCCTTTTCCAAGATTGCAAAAAAAAAATCACTGATTAGGTCCATACAATACACATATCAGCATCAAAATTCCAATTGTAAGAGAATTACAGACAAAGTAACGAATGAAAGATATGAGATGAGTTCTGAATAATAGGGCAGAGGGATATTTGTTATCCTGTTACCTTCCTGTCTGTACTCTTTCCCTTTTACTTGAATTTTTTTTTCATTTTATTTGCTTTATACCGTATCTTGCCTGTGCAACTTTAGCGTAGTGAAAATGCAGTCCCACTTCATCATTTTATCATTTTTAACAATAATTGAACAATTCGGCAACAAAAATGGGAATTTCTCTGTTTGCTAGATTATACCCTTTCATATAGCATCAATGCTATTTTACTTTTTTATCTAACACAGACCTTGCTTACCTGTACTGATTTTGGTTGTTATCACATATTTTTATTGCTTTTATTAGATTTGGTTATTTTTCTTATATAGAATATATCAGCATTTTAGTGCATGACAGCAATAAGTCCATTTCCCAAAACTTCAGAAGAACCAAAAACCTAAATTGTTATATAGACTATTCTTTGACTAAAATACTGTTTACTTTTTATACCATATTTTAAAGTAAGAGAATAATGAAAAAGGATTTTGCATCCAACAGCTATGATATGCCTGAAAAACTTTAAAATTCTCTTTGAGAAAGAGTGTGTTAATAAATTAGAATCCCTCATGACTTTAATAAAACGCCAAACAGTATCCTGTGTTTAAGACAATAGTCAGAAAAAATGTAGTTTGACCATGATGGTTAGGTCTTCATTTTGTCCAAGGGTGGCCTTTGTTCACAGGTTTGACTGTATATAATAAACAAGTTAAATACAATATCATGTTTATGTATTAATTTTATTTTTATTCAGTTAAATGATCATACAGTGGTGTAGCCAGACCCATATTTAAACCAAGGCAATCTAGGGGTCTGACGCATGCTTTCTCAGATTTATTTTATTAAAACCTGCCATTTTTCCTCATTACCTGCCTAAATAAATTTTGAACTCGAAGTTTGAAAAAAGCTTATAAGTGCATGCCTTTGTTTGAATAAAGTTGTCCTTAATGCGCAATTTGAAAATTCTTAGAAATCGTGGTACATTTCCGATGCCTTGAAATAACCATACATCATTAAAACCTAATGTTTCTAGTATTGGTTTAATATCAATTACCCAATTAATTTCATCAGAATGTAAGTTAAAATCATTTATCATCATATCATATACACATTTTCTGTACTTATTATTTGAATTATTTACAAGTTTTACTCAGTATCGAATTACTTGTGTTATTCTATTAAATTTTAGGGGCAACCTTCCTAATTAACCATATATAAAATTGTTTTGTGTTTGTGTTCTACATTCTGAGAGTTGTTTACTGAATTTAAGATGAATTTTTTTTTTATTAATTTGGCGTCTAAAAATCCCCAAATTTCTGCAGCGTAATTTAGAATTGGATAAACTAATTTGTCAAATAGCTCTAGTTTATGACTGACAGAAAGTTCAGTAAAATTTGACTAGTAACATTTCATTTTGTACACTGCTTTCATAGCTTGACCGATTAAAGTTTCGAAAGTTTTTTGTAAATGACATAGAATCAGTGTAAAGTAATAGAAATAATTTTAACATCCCTATATGAATACCTTCAAAGCCATTTATGTTTTGTTCTTGCACAATGCATTAAATGTATTTATGGAAAGGTCATTGGTGCAGTAAGTAAATAAGTGCACGTATTTACTTGCTGCACCAAAAAAATAAACATTGTAAATATTACAATTTGAACAGTTTCTTTAAAAGTAGAGTTTAATTGAACTATCACTTAAATACTTATTTAGGATATGTATGGTGTCATTTCGAATCATTTAATCCAAAAATATCATTTTTGAAAAAAAAGTCACTTATCGCAAGTATATATACTGTGGTTTCACTAATGTCCATTGGGGGATTTAACTTTGTGGATTTTGAGGGTTGGATGTAATCGAATTCCCCATGTATATAAATGCTGAGATATCTGTCAACCATCTAAAATTCAGTGAAATCCAAAATAGTGCAACTTAATTGTGCTGATATAGAACTTCCATTATGTTTCAAAATTGGAAAATAACCAGCTCCAACGTTCTGTTATTGTTTAAGTAAGACATCAGTTAAGTATGTTCATCAAATTTAACTAAGAAACATGTCTCAGTTTATGTTCAATGATAATTGATAATCGTTACATATCACATCGAATGGACAGAAATATTAGGAACGTTAAAATAACGGAAATGATGTAGAAAGGTGTGAACACAAATGGCCCCATATAATTTTGCTCCATCTTTGCACCAGGTCCGGACATGTGTGCATAAGTAGCCTAACTGTTATGAGCCCTGTAAAATATTAGCATGAAAAAATCTAATAAATATAACACAAGTATAACACAAAAAGGAGTTAAAAACCCCTTATTTCCATTGTGGTCCTATACAAAACAATATGACATATTTTTTTCCATTTTGTAGGTGAACACATGATTGATGAAATAATTTAATGATAAAGTTAAAGTAAACCAAAATAACTCCTTGTAAAAAAGATTTCATCTCTAGGTAGAAAGTATTTTAGCTGTAAAATAGTTTGTACATTATGATTTCACTTATCCAATGTTTGTCCCTTTTAATTAGTTAATTTTATGGCCATAAAAAGTTAGCCTTTTGTGCAAGTTCACCCCAAAGATATTATTTTTTTTCTACTATTGTAATCATTGTTTTAATTACAGAGGGTGAATAACAATTTTATAACTACCAGTTCTGTATAATTCGTAATCTCTCTTTTTAGATACATATTATTAAGTAATTACAATTTTGGTTCTGGGGGTTATTTTTTAAACCATCATACTCTCCGGTATGTATCAAAGTCTTCATCAAACTCATATAAATGTGGCTGGCTGCAAAGAACAAGTGTTTCTGATTTCTAGATGAAGCAAACGTTACATCAGAATCACTCAAGAGTTTGCATTCTCTTATATATGTTGTAAAAGAGAATGCAAACCACATATCGGAAGTACTTATTTATTATGGTATCCAACTGGGCAAAAATTAATCTTTATTTACATTATACCCAAGTTAAATGAATATCAGGCTGGTAGTTAATATACTGCTACAACAATTACGTGATATACTCTTACATCTGACCTGACAAAAACAAAAAATTAGTAACCAAATTTTAATTTTAAATACTAAAATAGCTATTAAAGAAAATAAGCAATTAATCCTATCTGAATGAATTAAATATACTGTCGTTAAATGTTAAATAAAAAATTTAGATAACCTTTATTAACTAAATATTAGTGAAATAGTGTAATAACATCATAACAAGTTTAAAATATAGACATACATATAAACATTCACTATAATAGTAAAATAGCCTACCCTTACAAAATTATTTTAAATTTTTTTTATATAAAAAATTAGCTACAACACACTATAGATTATTGTTAAAGATAGTGAAGGTGTGCCCATATAGGAATGCCCCAGAGATGAGGGTTACAAACAAACTAATATCAAAAAGTATTTGTCGCAGGTTGAATAGACAAGTCAAACTTGTGAACAAAAGACACGCTTGAACCCCAAATGTAGACATAGTTAATTCCCATTTCCAGAAAAATTTCTGTATAGTTTAATAAATCAGGCAAACTTTTGTTTCATTAACCTACACTCTCTTGTGAGATTATTATGTTCAGAGCTTTTACAGCATCTTTATATAAGTTTAATTGTTTTACACAAACATTTCAACAATACAGCATCTTTATATAAGTTTAATTGTTTTACACAAACATTTCAACAATGCAGCATCTTTATATAAGTTTAATTGTTTTACACAAACATTTCAACACTGTATCAGTTGTGCAACTGTTCATCAACATCTTTATAGGACACAATCATGTTATTTATCTAGATTTCTTTAAATAAAGGAACAGGCTATAAAACAGTGTCATTAAAATATGACTAGTATCTGAAGAACAAACATTTTATTTAAAAGTTTTAGCTGTACAGTGCTACCTCTCCAGAGCAAATTGATTTAAAAGCTTTGTGGCATCTGACATTATTTTATGTATGAATATTATACTGCACCTTCTAAAAACTAATGTTAATTTATTGATCACTCAGGCCCCTCTGCTTACTGTTGTTTTACTCCACAGATAAGAATGAAGCTGTTAATTTCTTGGATATATTCTCATGGAGTTATGTCCTTTTTTTATTTGCCTATAGACAAAATCTAGTGTGCACTTCTCCAAAACGGCTTATTGGATGTTTATAAAACTTTACCAGTACATTAGGAATTAGGTCTTCTTACGCATATTTTACAAAAAAAAAAAAATATTTGGATTTATTTGCATGGAGTTATGCTACCTTTTTTATTTGTCCATACACAAAATTGCCCCAGCTGGGTGGGGGTTAGAATTCCCCAGCTGTCGCACTACAGAGGGGTAAGACTCCCCCACTGTGCCTGCCCGTTTGCCGTGGGCTGCAACCCGTGTCGCTTAATTTTGGCTAAACGGGAGGTCAGGAAAGCCCGTCCTGATCAATCGGCTGGTCATGACATGCCCTAGGTCATTTACATTTTATTAGTTCATAGGCCTCTCTTTTTAGAAAAAATGACCTAGAAGGCGGTGGCTCATGGGCTAATAAGTTTTTTGACACATTCTCAAATAGCAACCACCTCAATATTATGACCACCTTGTTAATATGACCACTTATTATATATTTTTATTTTCTATTTATCTATAGACAAAATCTTATGTGCGCTTCTTCTCAGAAACAGCTTTTTGGAATTTGATTAAACTTTACCAACACATTAGGCATTAGGTCTACTTGCGCATATTGTAAAAAGAAATTATACAGATTTTATTTTCATTGTGTTATGCTGCTTTTTTATTTTCCATGGACAAAAGCGCTTCTTCTCATAATTGACTTGTAGGATGTTGTAGGATTTTGATTAAACTTTACCAACACATTAGGCATTAGGTCTACTTGAACATATTGTAAAAAAAAATATACAGATTTTATTTTCACGGAGTTATGCCCCTTTCTATGTTTTCTATAGGCGAAATCTTGTTTTCACTTCTTCTCTGAAACGGTTAGTTGGATTGGTGTGAAACTTTGCTGACATATTCTCAAATAGAAACCTCCTCAATATTACGACCACCTTGTTAATACGACCACTTATTATATATTTTTATTTTCTATTTATCTATAGACAAAATCTTGTGTGCTCTTCTTCTCAGAAACAGCTGGTTGGATTTTGATTAAACTTTACCAACAAATTAGGCGTTAGGTCTACTTGCGCATATTGTAAAAAGAAATTATACAGATTTTATTTTCATGGTGTTATGCCCCTTTTTATATTTTCTATAGACGAAATCTTGTTTTCGCTTCTTCTCTGAAACGGTTAGTTGGATTGGTGTTAAACTTTGCTAACGCATTCTCAAATAGCAACCACCTCAATATTATGACCACCTTATTGTAATGACCACTTATTATATATTTTTATTTTCTATTTATCTATAGACAAAATCTTGTGTGCTCTTCTTCTCAGAAACAGCTTTTTGGATTTTGATTAAACTTTACCAACAAATTAGGCATTAGGTCTACTTGCACATATTGTAAAAAGAAATTATACAGATTTTATTTTCATGGTGTTATGCCCCTTTTTTATTTTCCATGGACAAAAGCGCTTCTTCTCATAATTGACTTGTAGGATGTTGTAGGATTTTGATTAAACTTTACCAACACATTAGGCATTAGGTCTACTTGCACATATTGTAAAAAAAATTATACAGATTTTATTTTCACGGAGTTATGCTCCTTTCTATGTTTTCTATAGACAAAATCTTGTTTTCGCTTCTTCTCTGAAAAGGTTAGTTGGATTAGTGTGAAACTTTGCTGACACATTCTCAAATAGAAACCTCCTCAATATTATGACCACCTTGTTAATATGACCACTTATTATATATTTTTATTTTCTATTTATCTATAGACAAAATCTTGTGTGCTCTTCTCAGAAACAGCTGGTTGGAATTTGATTAAACTTTACCAACACATTAGGCGTTAGGTCTACTTGCGCATATTGTAAAAAGAAATTATACAGATTTTATTTTCATGGTGTTATGCCCCTTTTTGTATTTTCTATAGACGAAATCTTGTTTTCGCTTCTTCTCTGAAACAGTTAGTTGGATTGGTGTGAAACTTTGCTGACACATTCTCAAATAGCAACCACCTCAATATTATGACCACCTTGTTAATATGACCACTTATTATATATTTTTATTTTCTATTTATCTATAGACAAAATCTTGTTTTCGCTTCTTCTCTGAAATGGTTAGTTGGATTAGTGTGAAACTTTGCTGACACATTCTCAAATAGAAACCACCTCAATATTATGACCACCTTGTTGTAATGACCACTTATTATATATTTTTATTTTCTATTTATCTATAGACAAAATCTTGTGTGCTCTTCTTCTCAGAAACAGCTGGTTGGAATTTGATTAAACTTTACCAACACATTAGGCATTAGGTCTACTTGCGCATATTGTAAAAAGAAATTATACAGATTTTATTTTCATGGTGTTATGCCCCTTTTTGTATTTTCTATAGACGAAATCTTGTTTTCGCTTCTTCTCTGAAACAGTTAGTTGGATTGGTGTGAAACTTTGCTGACACATTCTCAAATAGCAACCACCTCAATATTATGACCACCTTGTTAATATGACCACTTATTATATATTTTTATTTTCTATTTATCTATAGACAAAATCTTGTTTTCGCTTCTTCTCTGAAATGGTTAGTTGGATTAGTGTGAAACTTTGCTGACACATTCTCAAATAGAAACCACCTCAATATTATGACCACCTTGTTGTAATGACCACTTATTATATATTTTTATTTTCTATTTATCTATAGACAAAATCTTGTGTGCTCTTCTTCTCAGAAACAGCTGGTTGGAATTTGATTAAACTTTACCAACACATTAGGCGTTAGGTCTACTTGCGCATATTGTAAAGAAAATTGAACAGATTTTATTTTCATGGTGTTATGCCCCTTTCTATGTTTTCTATAGACAAAAGCGCTTCTTCTCATAATTGACTTGTAGGATGTTGTAGGATTTTGATTAAACTTTACCAACACATTAGGCATTAGGTCTACTTGCACATATTGTAAAAAAAATTATACAGATTTTATTTTTACGGAGTTATGCCCCTTTCTATGTTTTCTATAGACGAAATCTTGTTTTCACTTCTTCTCTGAAACGGTTAGTTGGATTAGTGTGAAACTTTGCTGACACATTCTCAAATAGAAACCTCCTCAATATTACGACCACCTTGTTAATATGACCACTTATTATATATTTTTATTTTTCTATTTATCTATAGACAAAATCTTGTGTGCTCTTCTTCTCAGAAACAGCTGGTTGGAATTTGATTAAACTTTACCAACACATTAGGCGTTAGGTCTACTTGCGCATATTGTAAAAGGAAATTATACAGATTTTATTTTCATGGTGTTATGCCCCTTTTTATATTTTCTATAGACGAAATCTTGTCTTCGCTTCTTCTCTGAAACGGTTAGTTGGATTGGTGTGAAACTTTGCTGACACATTCTCAAATAGCAACCACCTCAATATTATGACCACCTTGTTGTAATGACCACTTATTATATATTTTTATTTTCTATTTATCTATAGACAAAATCTTGTGTGCGCTTCTTCTTAGAAACAGCTTTTTGGAATTTGATTAAACTTTACCAACACATTAGGCGTTAGGTCTACTTGCCCATATTGTAAAAAGAAATTATACAGATTTTATTTTCACGGAGTTATGCCCCTTTTTATGTTTTCTATAGACGAAATCTTGTTTTCGCTTCTTCTCTGAAATGGTTACTCGGATTGGTGTGAAACTTTGCTGACACATTCTCAAATAGAAACCACCTCAATATTACGACCACCTTGTTAATATGACTTAAATCTTTAAAAAAAATGGGTGAAGGCTTCATTTTAACAATGATATTGCTTAAATTAATCTTTGTTGTGAATGTATAAATTTTTTATGTGTATTTCAATAAAAGATTTCATTTTTATCCCAGCTTACTTCTAAATATTGCTTTAAACGTTTTTAATTAGGATTTTTCATTGAAATATGCTTTTTAAATGTTTTTATTTAGGATTTCTGTTTAAAATTTGCTTTAAAACGTTTTTATTTAGGACTTTTTTAAAATTTGCTTTTTAAAAATTTTTTTTTTAGAAAAGCAAGGTAGACCTCTGGCATGGCGTAAAAACCTGTAAGTAACCTTGCTTTTCATTTCGATTTCCTTTTTAACGTTTTTTTTTTAGAAAAGCAAGGTAGACCTCTGGCATGGCTTAAAAACCTGTAAGTAACCTTGCTTTTCATTTCGATTTGCTTTTAAACATTTTTTTAGGATTTTTCTTTAAATTTTGCTTTTAATATTTTTATTTAGGACATTTATTTAAAATTTGCTTTTTTAACATTTTTAAGTAGGACTTTTGTTTTATGTTTACTTTTAAACATCTTTTATTCTTGAATTTTGTTGAAATTTTATTGATTTTTAAATGTTTTTTATTCACTTTTAAACACTTTTATTGGGGACTTTAAAACGTTTTTTCTTTACAATGTCATTAACATTTTTCTTGTTAAACATACCAGTCAAGAAACTTCTGTCAGTTTAAAAAGGGACATAACACTGACCAGTATCATACTTTCACATACAGTAAAACCTGGAATATGAAACCAGAATAAAAGCAGTCATAATAATGAAGTGGTCTCATTATCAAGTTGAATTATAGATGAGTTGTTGGAAGCTAGTCAGAAAATAGGTGGTCGTTATAATAAGATGGTTGTAATATTGAAGTGGTTGCTGTTTGAGGTTTTATTTTAGAAAGAAAAGTTTCAGCCCTGGTTATATTCAATTCACTAAACCGTTCTCATGGATAAAGAACAATATTCAATATGAAGTAGTTTTAATAATAATCTATTATCTTTTCTTTATATCTCTCTTTGTTTGTTTGGTGCTCGTGATCAGGATTGTTTAGCCACATCCTCTACATGATTACTTACTTCTCGTTCCTGTTTTTTCATACTGTTGAATGAAATGGGTATTTCCAATGCAGCAACATAGTTTTGAATCCATGAATGACCCATTCCAATACATGTAACATTCCTGAAACACATACATACTGTAATTATCAAAATATCTGTCACATTATTTTAGCTACTCAATAGATACGTATACAGCTAATCTTGGATAGTGTAATTATTTATAAATATTTGAATGTTTTAGCCAAACTTAGCATTATGATTACCTGATTTGTATAGTGTTTGGGTTAATCTTAACTTGAACTATTTCATGAATGTAAAGTGCTCTTTAATGCACGGTCATTTACAATTGAGGCTCACTGGTTAAATTCAGAGTCAGAAATCTGATATGGTGCTGAATATGAAGTACGGCATATTGTTGTATACTTAATTTTGTAAACCAGTCACAGTTTATTGTTTGTACCATGTGACTGTTCATTAGCCTTCCGCTTTGGATGCACCTGGTTGCTAACATATTCCATATTCACTCTGACTACTGAGTGACAAGTTTTAATATCAGTATCTACTTTCGTTTGTACCATATTGTCTTCTATTTTTCTCAGCTCAATCTTGAATTTGTAATAGTCTGTCATGACATCATTCTTGTAGGCAGCTTGTTTGATTTCTTCGTTTAAACCTTCATATAAGACTTTTTAGCTGTTCATCATCACTTTTTTTCACCTGATATTCTTTCCATAGGGCCCCCAGCTGGGTGGGGGTTAGAATTCCCCAGCTGTCGCACTACAGAGGGGTAAGACCCCCCCACTGTGCCTGCTCGTTTGCCGTGGGCTGCAACCCGTGTCGCTTAATTTGGGCTAAACGGGAGGTCAGGAAAGCCCGTCCTGATCAATCGGCTGGTCATGACATGCCCTAGGTCATTTACATTTTATTAGTTCATAGGCCTCTCTCTTTAGAAAAAATGACCTAGAAGGCGGTGGCTCATGGGCTAGTAGGTTTTTTACTCTTATCTGACCCACCTGAAATTTTCCCTTTTTATAAACTATAGCCATCAATATTTAAACTGAAAATGAAATTTATGCATAAAATGTGATACTATGGCCATGTTAGAAATCATTTTAGCATGAATGTGGGTATTGAAAAATGTAATTACAAGTAAAACATATACACATTACAAGAAGGCAGCAAACATTCTTTTAGCAATGTTTTAGATTTTTATTAGAAACTTAGGTGCCATCGTTCATTTTTGCTTGATAAACATGCCAGTCAAGAGGGGACATAACACCAAGGTTTGAATTTAGCAATATTTTCTACTAGCTAAAATTAGTTTATTCCTTTTTTGTTTACTGGCTAAAATGAAAAGAGACCAGCTGTAATTTAGAACGAAATTTTATTAACCTATAATTAACAAATTATTAATTTCTTGGGCCATGTGGAGTTTTATTTGACCTCTTCTTCCTCTGACAACTTGGTCACCATGCTCTCGCTTAAATATGCGAGTGACTTTTATTGCCATTTTTTATTCCAAAATTCTACAAGCTATTAGCGAGTATGTGCAAACCCTGATTACCTAATTTATATAGTGCTTGGATTTAATCTTAACATGAACTATTTCATGATTGTAAAGTGCTCTTTCTATTTGAATTTATTGACACTTATTGATAGATTTTATGCCAAGATAAGTTAAATAATAGGGGAGTTATTGATAGTCAGTCCAAGAATAAGTGGTCATTATAATAAGGTGGTCTTAATATTGAGGTGGAAGCTATGTTAGGTTTTACTGTATTTATACTCCTACAAGATAGTCTTTTCCAGTCAGGTTCTTGTTCAAATATATCACTGTTTTGTACAGATCAAAGTAGTTCAACCTTTAAGTGTATAGAATTTATATTATGGATTAGAATAGTAGTATATTTCTGCATGCAACATATAGCATACAAAGCTAGACAATTCAACAGTAATAAATACAGTGTAACCTCTCCAAAGCAACACCTTTTGGGAGAAACAAAATTATGCTGTTGTTGAGAGGTTAAATGAATAAATTAGTCATACAGTGGAAAAAAACATGCTGTTGTTGAAATCATGGGGGGTTGTTACTCAAGAGAGGTTGCACTGTATAACATATAGAACACTTCACCATACATGAAAAAATCATAAATCAGCTATTTCTTGGTTAACTAGATTTTACCTTTTCATATAGCACCATCTCTGCTTACTGTAACGTTTGATACTTAAACAGTTGTTGCCTTGAAACTGACACAATCCACCCGTATTAATCAACGTCAATTTGACACGTACAATTACGATGTTGAGGCTTCCAATTTGTACTGAATAATTTTTGTATTCTGTAAATATTTAATGCTGTTCGCAACACACAAGGAGAGATTGAATTTATATCAAAGAGATAATATAAAATATTTCTCAAGAGCATGTATATAACTTTATTAACTTTTATTACCTAAGAATACAGTTTCATACATTTTAACTCTACAAATATTGTTGAGAGGTTGTTGCTCTGGAGAGGTTAGATTAATAGTTAAAATTATAATGAGACGAAATCATGCTGTTGTTGGAGGTTGTTACTCAAGCAAAAGCCAATCTTGAGGGGTTGCACTGTATTGCAAAAGATTTTTTCTTGCATTTTATAACTTTTTATGTGTAGTGTCTGTTATAAACCTTATCTAAGTTGTAATTTTTAATGATGTTGATTCAAAGCACAACAAATTTTAGGCTACACATTAGCAAATGCAGGATTTATACCCTTAAAATGAGAAACAATGAAACTGTTGCAACATAAACTTTTAATGGTTACAGTCATGAATTAAAGAATTTTGAATTTCAATATTTACTATAGAACAATAATTCTTGTAAAAACCTGGGCTAGCCTGAAACATGAATGCTTTTTTACTTACCTTGATAAACTGTATTTTGTATCAATTATTGAAATATAACAATAAGTATATGTTTGATTTATTGTGTTTAAACAAAACCAGGGCTGATAGTATTTTGCTTATAAAATATTTAATTTTTGTCTGATTTATTAATTCAAGTAGCAGAACTTAAAGTTCTGGAGTCTGTATAAAACTGTTCCAATTTATGCATCATTTCTTATTGCAATTAAGAGCATTTAGTGTTTTAAATATTTTTTCAAGTGAGGTTGCATAATGCTAAAAATGGCCATTTTGTGTTTATCTTGAAATATTTCTGACTGACACTTTGTGTTCTTATTTTGATTTTGGTAATCCAAATGGCCATATCCAGTTAAAATCAAAATCACCAGGATCATTACACATCAACCGAGCTGTCCTCTCATCAAATCATATATAAGTAAATTTAGCTATCCATTGTTTTAATTTTGTCTCTCATTCCTCTTCATTATAATTTTGATAAGGAGCTTCATTTTTCCCAACTTAATTTAATGTAGGTGTTACTGGTGCATCAACATCATCCCATTCAAAATAATAGGGTGTATCTTCACCTTTATTTGGGGGTAATGCAGGATTGTCTATAGGTTAAATAGGTGGCTATTTTCCTATCTTTTCATAAAATAATTCATATTGTTTTATCATAATAATATTAAAAATAATTGGCGCAATTTCTTGTGCTATAGTAACATAATCTAACATATTTAATATTTCTGGTAGAGTCCTATTCTGGTGCATAAATAAAAATTGTTGAGTAGCTACAGTTTGGTTAACAAATAATTTCTTATTATCTGAATGATTTTCTATACTCAATATGATAGCCATAGGTAAAGTTCTGTTTTGAAAAATATAATGTTCTTCATTAGCATCCTGTAATAAATGGGCACATAATTAGTAGTTAATGTATCATAATGTCCCCAATTCAATGTTTTACTATCAAGTAACATAACTAAAAGGTAAAGCCATCTCAAATTCTCCTTTTTGTCCAAAAGATAAATAGGAATAAAGTTGATTTAAATTATGTTCATATATCTACTGGTCATATGTCTTTCCATCTTCTAATTGTACTTTTGACGCTGTAAACCATGGTGCATAATCATCAAATCCAATCTCATGATATAAATCATATTGCCACATGTATTTAAGTAGCACATATTGTTTTAAATTATTTTCTGTTATCACTGCATCTTTATTTTCCACACAGTTTCTTAATACAGTGAAATCCTATGTATGTCATAATTAAAAATCTACCTTTTTCTGTTTATTAAACTGACTTGTCATCTTTAATTTATCCACCGTTCGTCTCCAAATACAATCTCTTCTATCCTAGCCTTTTTACTTTTATGTCCTAATGAGGTTAAATCAAAATCGTCAAGACTGCTTCCTAATGTGTTGTAAATTGTTGCATCCAACGTTTCCCGCAGTACTCAGTCCTGCAACAGGCTCAGGAATCTGTAATGGTGAAGTAGGCTGTATAGATTCTATAGCCCCAGTAGTTCTCTTAAAGTACAATTTGAATGCCATAAGATTTTAGTCAGCAGGTGAAATATTGGGTCTGTCAAGGTAACCGGAAACAAACCTTTTAATTATGCACTGATTATTTTAACTAACTGACTCGAAATAAAGACCATCTGTCAATAAAATCCACGTTTTGTCTTTCCTGAGGGTGGTCTTTGTTCACAGGTGTTCATAAAATATGAAGTTACTGCAGTAATATACACCAGGTGTGTAGCTAACCATAAGCAAGGTCATGGCTGAATCCACATGATTCTGACAAAGTACTATATAAGGTACCTCAGAGCACCCAGAATGCACCGGACTGCATCGTTATTCAAAATTTTCCCAGGACCACTCCCATTGCACAATTATGAATTCACATGAATAGAGAGCTTGCAACACTGCTGCACCAACATATCATCTCACCTGCTGTAACAGACATTTTGACACTGTGTGTTAAATGAAGATTTATAAAGTAAAAAAGCATGTGCAGAAACTTTAATGTTTAATGGTGTTTTATGGCGTATCAACTACTAATGGTCATGTAGCGCACATTTAAATAAAAAGGAAAACAAAAGGTAAATCGTGTAAAAGTATAATATATTAATAAGAATGATTTAAAAAGCAATTTTGACCAAAATTCTAAGTTGAAAAGAGGCGTAACTTGAAAAATATAGCTTTCAGAATTATGCCCCATGTCTTGCAACTGTGTCTTGTCATGATAATTAAGCATTCCTAGTGTTGTGTTGATACATTTGTTTTCAAATTATTCTATTTAAGAAGCAGTTTTGACCAAAATTCTATGTTAAATAGGGGCATAACTGGAAAAATATTACTATCATGGTGATGTCCCTTGTAGTGTTTGAATATTTATTTAAAATACAGTTTCTCATGAGCAAGTTTATACCAACAATGGTACATTTACCAGTATTATAGGTATTTATCAGTACCCAGGGGACACACACATTTGTGAATTTGGAAATGAAAGCAGTCATTTCTGTCACTAAGAAGTTAATTAGTGTTTTGTTTTTATATATCTTTTCCCTTTTTTACTTTTTGGTTTTACAGAGGGCTAGCAAATTTATTGAAATTTATCTAACTATTTACCTGGTTACTTATGGGAAGTCACTCATTAATTAACTTTTTGTTATAAACATTCATTTAGTTTAAAAAAACTGAAACAAAATTTAACATAATTAAATGTACGTAGAATTTGAAATGGCAGGAAAGTGTCTTTATAAAAAAAATACTGACTTTAAATGAATGGACACAGTACAGTATATAGCACTAGGGTAGTACATGCAAAAAGGAGTGCTGCTTACCTTCTCATATATTTATGGTACAGAATAAAATCAGTCAGGCACCTGTTTTACCAATTTCTGATAGGAACCATGTGATTTATATAGAATGAACAAAGAGTACAAAGTTTCAAAAACCAGGCAAAACAATGTGAAATAATCCCTGATAATATTTTACAAAACAAATATAATTAATGTCTTATTGAAATGCTATTTTTAGCACCAAACAGTGAGTATTTGTTCATTCACTGTCTATCTGTGATAGTCAACTTGTATTATTTATTTTTGTGGGAATTAAAATGGCTATTCCGTTAGGACGTAAATTTATGGATTTTGATTTTTTTAAAGAAAAATTTGCCTTATCGTTCTCTGTCATTTTGTTCTTGAAATATCCTCACTAATGAAGTAAAAATACTGATAAATGGCCCTCACATGTCAAAAGTAGACCCCCATGAAAAGTTATACAAATGTGACAGATATCCGCTGATAATCTTGAATACACATGTCAAATTTGACATCTTTTATTTGCAAATTGACAATGGTTCAAAGATGGTGCAAAATTTTAAAGGACCTTTCATGTGTACACGATTCTTAGGTACGAAATCCACGAAATTAAATCCAACAAAAATTAGTAAAACCACAGTAGTTTGGTGGCTATATCTAAAAAAGTGCTAGGCTTAAAATATGCATCCAAGTATTTGGGTACTGGCAATGTACAGAGCCCAATGTTTGGACTATAATATTAAGCTATGATGTGCAATAAATGATGATAATGATCATCAGTGTATTGAAGAAAGCCACGAATGAAAAGAAATAATAATTTAAGTGGCATGTGTAAATTTAGCCACTTGTTTGTTGTCATACTTTTCTCAGGAAGTGGGCACATCTTTGTGTTTGACGGTAATTCTTGTTGGTCATTTGTACTTGAGTTTTCAATTAGTTAAGGTGTCAGTAAGAAAACTGCATGAAGTAATGAGGAAAATGTAAGATTCACATTGCTTTGAACCTCTTTAAGAACAAGATTGACTATTTTTTTACTGAAAATGTATTAGAACAAAATCGTATAATGGATAAGCTTTGAAACCTTTGTACATTTGTAATAATAGCCAGTATTGTAAATAGATGTTTTTTTTTTTTTTTTTACTGCTGCTGGAATAACAAGATTGAATTTAATTTATTTGATCTTTGGTTCTGCACATTTAGTGTGATATACTGCTGAGATTTTTTTAGTTTCTAATAGAATTATTGACTGTTAAAAATTTATCATTACTCAACACCTGAGACAGGGATGGCACTTCTTTGTAGTACTCATCCATGATGCTTGTATGTGTACTGGTTAATTCAAACTGATTGAGTTCTGACACTAATCTTTATAATCATGAAGTTAGAGCAAATTTATGTATAATGTAGAGCAAACTATAAGTGATTTGCTTCCAATTTGTATCTGAGTAAAGGGTGAATTGTATCATAAGGTTTTTGTGTTTAACAATTTCAATATCTGATATGTACTTATTAAAGATCAATTATTCCAAATTATTTATATTGATGTTAGATATGTTGATTTTCCAAAATTATTACATGTGTGTGTATCCTGGTGTACTGTTGTACCTATATTGAGTGTAATTGTCAGTAACTATCATATTATTAGAATTGTAGTAGACATTTTTTGTTTACCAATGCCACCATCTTGCCATACCACTGTATATGAAGTTAAGCTACACTTTACATACTTTCAGTCATACATGGGGCATATTTCAGATATGAGGATCTTTTATAATTACAAGCATGACTTCAATGAACCAATAATGTCCAGTACCTTGCTTCCATACCAAGACGTATAAAGTGTGTGATTTTAGCACAAAATTACAAGTCATTTCATGGAATGATTCTAATGATGTCTGTTCAGCAGGTAACAACAAGCATGCACCCTTTCTAAAATCTGGCAAGCATAAGTAAAAAAAACATCAGTTATTTGCTGATTGTGTCCATATTCTACATAAAACATCTAGACTTTACCTCCCCTCCCCCTAACCAAAAGTCCTGTATCCACCCCTGGACGGATTCTTGACATTATTCACTAGTTTATTCACAGATTTGGCTTACATCTTCTCTCATCTTTTCTTTTTTCTAGCAGTCTCTTATTTCTTGAAAGTATCTTGTAAAAAAAACTATATATTTTTGATATATTGTATGTTAAACAATAAATTGTAGGCAACTATTTTTGTACAAATAAAGGGTATGGAGTTTTTATTTTGTATAGGAATATGAATATTTTTCTAACATGTCAGTTTTTATCAATTTTTGGTTTTAGCAAAGAATATGAACAAAATGAAGGAGAAATGAAAAACAAAATTCAGCTCTATCTTGTTAATTTCTGTGCTTTAAGAGTCAGAAGCTTTATTTTGCTAATTCCAAGAGTCAAAATGCCATTTTCAGGGTCTAATGAGAGCCCTGTGTACATATAGAAAATGAAAATGATTATTTCTGTAAATGTTTAAGTTTTATTCTTGCATGACATATCCAGGAAAAGTAAAACGTTTTTAACACAATCATTTTAACTCGCAATATTGCAGAATGGTTTATAGTCAGTTAGTATGACCCAAAGTCAAATACATGAATAACTTTCAGAACACTTAGTACAAGCCAATTTTAGTTAAAACTGTTTAAATTTTAAACCACTCTAGTATCATGAGGCTTAAGAGTGCATAACACCAAAACATTTTTAACACAATAATTTTAACTCACCGTATTGCAGAATGATTTATGGCCAGTTATTAGAGCCAAAAGTCAAATATATGAATAACTTTCATTATTTAGTAACATGCTAAATGTCTAAAAAAACTTCACTGAACTGCCACTATTTAAGTTTTAACACCAACAAATAACCGTTTCAATCTTTCTCCAACAACCCTAACACTGTCTTTCTTAATATGTGATATGATCTGTAATAATGAAACCAGAGATTTGCGGTTGTCCACTCTGGTCTGAGGCTGCAACAGGCTGACTCACGGGATCAGCCACTTCATGCGCTTTCTTTAGGTTTATCTTTGGGTGCTTGCAACGAATATGGTCGGCCTAGTTTGTTGTGTTGAGGGTAGTACGGCACAATTGACATGCTATTTTTGTTTTGTCCTCTTTTCGCTAGATTTAACAAAGCTGTAGTACTTCCAAATTGCAGATTTTCCTTTGGGATTGTCAATGATTTCGTAGACGCAGACGACATTTTGACGCTACAAAATTTAAAATACCCGGTACTCATGACACAATCTATCCATCTAAATTTTTTGAGTAGAAAGTTCTCACAATCCTTTCAAATAAAAAATGATCATTTATTTATGCAGCTACAGTTTTCTATCTATTAAGAGTTTTCTTGAAAATCATAACTTCTGTTGTTCTAATCTGGAGAGATTGATGGATGGATGATAACAGGCCGGACATTTGTATTATAATTAGTTATTGAACTGGTCCCCATTCCATGTAGCAGTGCACCAAACAGTTGAATCTGCTAGGATCATTAATACAATTACTAACTCTGATCGTTTGGTTAGGAAAGTTAAGCTTGTCTTGTCTGATTCAGTGCTTACATGCAAGGGCAAACGCGCATGCAATCCAGTCTATTTAGGCAGATCAATAATTAGATTATTTTACTTGTATACATGTATTGTTCCTATCACTACATTATTTTTATAAATTAGACTTGCTAATTTAAGAGAGCCATGTAACTGTAGTGTTTTTCATATATATGTAGATGTATTAAGTCATTTATTTTTGCGTTAAAGTAAACCATGTTATTTTGGCGTAAGCCTAGAGTGGCCTCCTTTATCTGAAAAAATGTAAACAATTATCTTTTCATCGGAAGTTTTAGAAGATTTTAGCCTGAAATTGGAATTCAAACTGAAGTTTAAAAAAAAACCAGTTTCACGAAAAAAAATAAGTTTGAGCACACTATTTTGAAAGTATTATATGACTATTTTTGTATTATTTGTACCTTATTTTCTTTGAAAAGCGGTGTATTTCTTGCAAAATTATAACTTTAAGTCAAAAATTTGTGTTGAAAACATAGAATTATCTTGCTAAATTAATTTTTTACTTGAGCACGTTTTAGCTGCAGAACATTTTTTCTATAAATTTATAAAATGAAAAAAATATTTTTACTCTAAGCAATTAACTACCAATGTACTTCAATAAATGAGACAATATTTTATTGGAATAATTTTGTATTCTGAAAATGCTGATTCTTTTATACAGTCTTGGATTTTGTAAAATAAAATACAATTTCATTACTTAGGTATCTTTATAGAGTCCTATCAGTAAGAAAAGTATTTCATGAAATGTCCTGCTGATTTAAAATACATTTAGCTATAGATATATATAAGAAAACTTGAATGATTCAATGAAAGATAAAGTATACAGTGCAGAACAGCCCTCGTGAACAACAACCCCCCCCCCCCCCTTTAACAAAAGCTTGATTTTTTCCCATTGTATGATTTAATTAACTATTAATTTAATCTCTCTAGAGCATCAACCTCTCAACAACAACATATTTTATGCTTCGCTCAAATGGTGTTGCTTTGGAGAGGTTGCACTGTATTTAAAACGATTTTGTATGCCTATCTGCAGACAAAATCTTGTGTGCTTCTTTTCTTGTTGGATTTTTATAAAACTTAGGTTTGTTTGCTGTTGACAATCACACTTTTGGCACAAAGTACTCAGAGTGAGCTATATTGATTGGTCTCTGTACGGGTTCATGTTAGGGTTAAGATGTCTGGGTGTGAATTAAACAAAGAACACAGAAAAAAAGATTTTTTATTTTTAGATTTTTATTTTTACTAATTTTCTCTTTTGCGGAAGTTTCATTTTCTCTGTTTTGAATAGTGTCGGTGCTTTTGGACAAAAACTTCTGGTTTACAAAATTGAGTTACAAAATCTTTGTACCTGTGTTGACCATAACACTGGTAGTACATGGTGTATGTTATATTCGGCCGACAGGGAGTTCTATAATTATCTGAGGCAGGTACCCGCTACTGTAACCCCCAGAGACCAACATCGCGTGAAGGTCCCAAATAAATATATTTGAATACCACAAATTAATTCTTTCACAAGCCCCAAGTGAAAGTCTTTCTTCTTGTTGATGTGGCTGAGACATCCTTATAACTTACTTGGATGTAAATGTTCACTAGTGCACAATTCAACATCAACTTGAAGACTTCAAGAGTTAATGCCACTATTTATTTCTGTCAGGTGTTACACTATAGTTAATTGTAAGTTGATCATGTAGATCAAATCCACCCATAAACATATTATATAAGTTTGAATACTGTGGGGCTGATTAACCTTTACTATGTCCACCATGATATGGCTCTGAGAATCTTTTATGTCTTATGTAGAAATTCAAGCTCTGCAAAAGGAGTTGGTCAATATTTTTATTTTTATTGGTCATTTATTTTTTAAACTGACCTGTACCAAAAATTCCATTTTTATCCAGTGTAAACTCCATAAAACTATTTTGGTGCCCAGTTCATATAAGCGTGGAATGAAGCAAGGCAGCCAGATCATGTGACTGTAGACACCAAAGTCAAACTCTCACCCACTGCTACACTGTGTGGTTCACTTCACTCCCAGACTTGAGCTTAAAGCTGCGCTGGTAAACTTAAGTTTAACCTTCAACCTTAAGAATATTCTCAACCCTAACAAGGAAGTTCAGTGCTTAGTCCTCCAAGCCGTAGAAACAAATATAAAATCTTGCAATATGACAGATAAAATCTAAGTCCCCAGGTCCAGACATGTGTGCATATGTTGCCCAATTGTTGTGAATTCTGGACAATATAAACATAAAAGGATAAAATATTTTACTATAGATATAAAATACTTACACAAATAATATACTTTTTTTTAATTTCATGTTACCTTTACTGTTACATGAATTTCCTTATTCATGAATCATGATCAGATACAGATTTCACACTCAGTTGGTCTGCAAATTATTCTTATCATTTCTTTAATTAAACATACTCAATTTTTTTCAAATTTGTACTTTTTATACAGTAAAAGTAATATATTACATGTTAAAATATCAACAAACCTTTATATCATCATTATATATACTTCTTTATTGAGGAGTTTAGCTCATACTTCAGAATGGATATAATTGTCTTTATGATTATTTTGAATTTTCCCCCTTTTTATCCACACTATAAATAGGTAACAAATAACAACCACCTCAATATCATGACCACCCCATTTAACTACCACCTTTTTACGACCAGCTTTCAATAACTCCCCTATAAATCAACTTGACATCAATACTACTTCATTATTACGGCGGTTTTTCAGGTCCTTAAGGTGATCTCATTATTTAGGTTTTACTGTACTTTTATTTTTTTTTAATGTAAATAAACACATAAATAATCATGTGCAATAACATCCCCCTCTTTTTATAAAGCATCAGGGTTTTTCCTTCTATAGCAGGGGTCATTTATAGCCGTCTTCCCATCAGGAAAAATTGTTAAAATCATGCAGTTTTTCCCCCAAAATTCAGTTTACAATCAAGTTTTTTCTTCCCCTTTTTGCAAATATTTTGTGTTTTTTTTTCAGAATTAAGAAAAAGGCCCCTTCCTTTACCTGTGAAAAAAATACCTGAAACTTATTGAGTATTAATTAATATTAATTAAATAATCTGGGTGTGACAGGATTGCTCAATAAACAGCCGTGGTATAATATACATAATTTATCCCAAATTGAACCTCCAGGCCACTGTCTGCATCCCAATACTTAATGACAGGCCCTTTATATTAAAATCCCCAATA
Source organism: Lutraria rhynchaena (assembly GCA_008271625.1). Lineage (NCBI taxonomy): Eukaryota > Metazoa > Mollusca > Bivalvia > Venerida > Mactridae > Lutraria > Lutraria rhynchaena. Next base: position 202,623 of record VIBL01000318.1, on the reverse strand, counting down.
TTTATTTATTTATTTTTAGTAAAAAAGTGACAGATTATGAAATTATTTGTATGAAAAAAAAATCGAAATATTGTTCATTTATGTATATATGTCATTTATTGGTGTAATGAAAAAAAGATTATTTGGCCAAAAAAAAATAAAAATGAAAATTCGTTTTGTTAGTTTAATTTTAATCAACAATGTGATAAATTATGAAATTATTATTATGAAATAAAATCAAAATATCATTTATTCATTTAACAATGAAAATGATAGATTATGAAATTATTATAATGTCAATTAATTAAAGAATAAAGTAGGTGATATATTATGAAATTATACTACAGTGGAAGCCCTCTAAACCAGTTCCTCTTTAAACTGGTTTCCCCTCTAAATCAGCCGATGATCTGAGTTTAAATTAGGCATTTATGTAATGACTGTTTTTTTGTGTTGAATCCTTGAATTAAATATTGTAGAATTCATTTTTTAGACATTTTATAGATTTTTTATTAGATTCTACATTTCTGTTAGGTTAAATGTTTTGTTATTTTCTTTCTTTGTAATTACACTAAATTTGTATCACTGTCAAGCGAAGTTCCTCACCTTGTTTCATTTGTTTTTTACAAGAAATGTTTTCATTTGAAATCATTTGCTTATTTTAATTTAATCAATTTCTACTTCAATATCTTTATCATCACTTGTATACTCGATTTCAGACATGAACTTTATAGGCAAATTATGCTACTTTTGTCATCTGTGTGTCTAGCTAGGGACCAGGGACAAGTGCGCAACACAACTCAAGAGACAACGCACGCTTACATTCCGTGCTAAGTGAAGTGTTGTGTGTGTGTTTTCATAGTTAATCTCCCGACTCGCCCGGCCGAGGTCTGTTCGCTGTGAGGAGCCTGCTCATTAAAATAGATAGAAATTATTTTGTAGTTTCATAGATTTCAGCAAAGCCTTTCATTATGTTGAGAGAAACAGGCTTTGGCATAAATTAATTAAATTAGGTATTCAAGAGAAAATGTTTACTATTATAAAAAGCATGTACTCAAATACAAAATCTCGAGTAAAATTGAACAACATACTCAATGAGGAATTCACATGTATGTTAGGTGTTAGACAGGGAGTGTGTTTATCCCCTTTTTTCTCTTAAATTATTAATGATTTAATTTTTAAAAAATTTGAAGGTAAAGATATTGTTATGACTAAGCTTTTTCTCTTACAGTGCAACCTCTCCAGAGCGGCCCTCTCTTGAGCAACAACCTCCCTTCAAGAGCAGTATGCCTTTTCCCCACTGTACGATTTGACTATTAATTTAACCTCTGTAGAGCAGCAACCTCTCAAAAACAACATAATTTTGTGCCTCCCAAAGGGTGTTGCTTTGGAGAGGTTGCACAGTACTTTATGCAGACAACATCATAATTTTCTCTGAATCAGCCGGGGTTTGCAAAAAGGCTTTGATTTATTGTATGGTTACTGCCAAAAATGGAAATTAAGAATTAATGTTCAAAAATCTAAAGTCATTGTTTTTAGAAAAATGGGTCGATTACCTCATAACATACAATTCACATTTAATGGTGAAATCATAGAAATTGTCATTTGTTTCTCTTATCTTGGAATAGTTTTCATTCAAGGAGGATCTTTTAACGTTGCACAGTCTTGTCTAGCAGGAAAAGCACAAAAAACATTTTTCAGTTAAACAAGTATCTTTTAAATTTCTCAGATCTTATGATTAGCCATAGATTAGGTTTATTTGATAAACTAATTTTACCTATTCTAACCTACCCCTGTGAAGTTTGGGGTTTTCAAAATGCACCTTAGTTATAATTTTTAGGTAAATAAGGAGTCCATATATTCAATTAAATTTGTACTGTTTGTAACAATCTAGAAATTTGATATGGTTGAATGCAAAATTTAATCATTGAATCCTGTGAATATTAAATCACTTATAACTATAGTGAACGTGAAATTCTATTGTGATATTTACCTATTTGTTATTTCATATATATATATATATTTGTAATATTTGCATTTAATGTTTTTATACACCATCTCCTTTAAAATTTGTCAGGACCTGATCTCGAGTGACATACTTAATGAGACAAGAATGATAAAGGCAATTACAAAGGCACTGGTGAAGGTTTTCTCCAGGGAGCAGTTGATTGCCCGCTCTATGAAAGGGGGAGCAACAAATCCAAAGGGAGAGATACACAGGGTCTCCCAATTGCTGAAGAAATGCAATTATTGATATGCTCATATGAAATATAAAGACTTAAAATACAGCTATTGCTATTTTTCTGTTTTAAAAAGATTTTATTGTTTTTGATAATGCCTGGTTAAAAGCTTTCCAGAACTTCCGTTTTTTCTAAGGTCTGAACTTTTACTGTTTTTTTTTTGTTTCCGTGGCACCAAGGTTAAAATTTCCATTTTTTTTAAAAATTATTCATTTTTTACCTTTGATAATGTTAAACTTAATACATTAAACTTTAAGACTCATCTTTCTTACACTCTAATAAATGGATTATTATTAAATAAATCATGTTAGTTTCCAAAAATTATGTAAATGTTTCCATTTTTACCTTACAGGTGTGATCTCTAGGCAATTTAAGGTTGCAATCAGTACGGTTGAGGAGAAAATGAGGGGAGCGCTCAGGCACTTTAGGCCATGTATGCCTGGGATGTATGTAAAGACATTTAGACCCTTCAGGGGCATGTGTGTACATATTTGTTTATATGTTAATTTATTTTGTCATTTATGTACATGTAATATATCACCTGTTGATATTTTTTTCCATTAAATATATATTTTTCTTCCAAAAAATAGTATTTTATTTGTTTTAGCATTAAGTACTTACAGAGAAAAGTTGTGATTTTGCAAAAGGATGTTAGAAAAAGGGCACAAAAACTCTCTATTGAATAAGTAAAAACCCACAAAAGACACAGTTTAACCAATTCTCAACAAAAAGTGCAGAAAAAAAAAACGCTTACTTTGAAAAACAGTTAAATGCAGAAAAACCAACTGTCTATAAAAAAACACAGAAAACCCCTACAAAAACCAACTTATCAAAAACACAGTCAAACTTTGAAATACACAGTTATGTGCAGAAAAGCCAACTGTTGATAAAAAAACAAACAGAAAAACCCTACAAAAACCAACTTATCAAGAAACACAGTTAAACTCACACAAAAACTCATAAACTGTTTGAGTTTTTTTTTCTGTTGTTTTTCCGAGATCTACCTAGTTCATGGTAAGCTAAAAAAGACGCACTTAAACCAACTGCCAATACCACTTAGTTTAAAACAGGTAAAAAATTTGTTAAAACCGTGTTTTGCACACTTTTAGAAGGGTAATATAGAAAGAATACATACTTAATATAGCAAACACGTTCTAAATGTTAAATGGTGTACTCAAAATGATTTAGTTTATGCAATTTTAGGCAGATTTGATTTGAGTTTTTATAGATATAATAGGATTATCAATCTTTGGTTTAAGATTATTAACAAGGATGAAACAAATTATTGTAAAATTATATACAATTTATTACAATTAGACACAGAAAAATTCCCTAATAAGTGTCTTCGGTATCCTTAGTCCCCAATCTTCTTTCAACCTTAGGATTTTATGAGGTGTGGTTAAATCAGGGTGTTGGCAATAAACGGATATTTCTAATGTTTTTAGACAACAACTAAGGGATAGTACTGTACAAAACCAGAACAATCATTTCTATAATTCTCCCAGGGCAGTCACCTATTGTTCACATATTAACTTTGATTTTCAGTTTTATCTAAGGACAGTTAACATTAGTAAATATAGAATATCAATGACAAGATTGATTGTTGCCTCCCATATCTTAACATTGAATCTGGTAGATGGCATAGACTGAGAAGTATACCTCATCAAGATAGTAAATGTCCTGTCTGTAACATGATCGAGGATAGACTGAGAGGTATACCTCATCAAGATAGTAAATGTCCTGTCTGTAACATGATCGAGGATAGACCGAGAGGTATACCTCATCAAGATAGTAAATGTCCTGTCTGTAACATGATCGAGCATAGACTGAGAGGTATACCTCATCAAGATAGAAAATGTCTTGTCTGTAACATGATCGAGGATAGACCGAGAGGTATACCTCATCAAGATAGAAAATGTCTTGTCTGTAACATGATCGAGGATGAATATTATTGTACTTGGGAATGTTCAATGTAGACAAATATTAGGAAACAATATATTAATAGATATTTTTAGACCCGCCCTCGTATGTTTGAACAGAAACAGCTTTTTGAAAGTAGCAAAATCAGAGTGTCTTCATTTTTAAAGCTTTTGACACTCGCAAATCGTTAATGTAATATCTACAAATATTTATTGGCATATACATTATAAACTATGACAATCCCTAAAAATCTACATTATTGCAAATTGTTCACTTATTTGTATGTATTTATATTAGTCTAATTAAAAGCATTTTGAAATATTATCTAAATAAGTTAATGAGTTCATTTTATTTTTTTCATGTGAACATTATGTTATATTATACTTTTCTTTCATTTGAAAAATATGGATTTAATCATTGATTTATTTGCATGTACTCAAACTACTCTCATGTTCATCTTAAGAACTATTTTATATCTTACTGTCATTTGTAAATTATGCACTTAACCATTGTTCACTAGTGTAAATTTAAAGTATTCTCATATTAAGAACTATTTAATATCTTATTTTTCATCTGTAATTGAAAACTATGCTTCCAGACGACTACTTATTCCAACAAAATGGAAAGCGTTGTGCACCTTCTCCACTACCGCTCAGTGTCATCTCTTATTAACCGTCTTAAAATCAGACTGTCACAAAAATATCTCTTTTAATATTTTACTTTAGTTACATCTATTGTATATAACTTTGAAGATAGAATTATGAAAACGTAGCATTTATTATTTCATGTATCTGTACAAGGTATTTATCTTGCAAATTTGTATATATATCTTGTATTTACCATGGCCATTGTCACGTATCTTTAATTTTGATGTATGTAATTGTAGCTTTCACAAGGGCCTCAGTTAATTTCTAAATTAACTTTACCACATTATCACATACATGTTAAAGAAAAATCCCTACCTACCAACCCATAGTTTTTTTGGGCATATAACGGGAAACAAACATTTTTAGGTTTTAGTATTTCTTTTCCTTTGTTGTTTGCATAAGAGTCTGCATTTTATACCCACCACTAGTTAAGTTAATCTGTCCGCCCCGAATATGACTGAAAAATTGTCATCGCATTAAACATCAACTCAAACAAACAAACAACAAAAGCAATAGATGTGAATCAATGGTACTGTAATGTTAATATTTAAAAATTATCTGATATGAATTAGATATTTGTTTGATTATATTTTTATTCAAGGCAGGGTCTGTTTTTACTTTTACATTTCATTTTTACATGAAGGAAATTTATTTTATAATACTGCATTTAGGCCTAAAAAAATAGGTCTGCCTGCGGTTACCCGACTGACCCATCTCTTACCTGCTGACTCAAAAGATTTTACATCCAAGTCGTAGTGCTATATTGTAATTTTCACAACAGTGTTGCTGTTATATGTAAAAAAAAACATAAAAGAAAAAAATCCCTACCTACCAACCCATATTTTTGGGGGCATGTAAAGGGGAACAACCCTTTTTTGTTTGTTTAGTAAAATGGGGTTGTAAGTTACAACTCAACTTTCACAACAGAACTGTGAGAATGTACTGTACGTATACCAGCAACTACAAACAATATATCACATCCTTTAATAACGACACATCAACAGAACATACCCAACTTTCATGTCACAGGCGTCCAATAGATAAGGTAGTAAATTATAGACGAAATATAACTTTAAACTTTATTCAAAAAGTCAATGAATGCTAGAGATCAATTTTTCTTTTTAAGATGAAATAAATGGTGACTTTGTGAGATATCTTTTGGGGTTTTTGAAGTTCACTTTTGCTACATTAAATAAGGAGGAACTGAAACTTTGTCAGTGTCAAAATTTCGTTAATGTCGAAGTCAAGCATTGACCAAAATTAAGATGTAAAGGTCAGCATCATTAAATGTGGTAACAAAATCATGATTTAAAGACGATTTCTGCATTTAGTGTTCTCCAAGGACAAACTTTGATGGGTGCGGTTAAATGGAATAACTACAAGAAAATAGCTAACGCTTTTTTTTCATGTCAGTTGTTTATTATTTAAACTCCATGTATATATGAGTGTACTGTTGGCCAGCAACATATGTAAAAATATACAAATTGAAGTCAAATGGTAAAAATAGTTCACATTTTATTTTGGTGCTGTGCGAGAGAAAAACACCATGTATGTTATATATCAAGCAAGTATTAAATGATTTTTTCTGAATGGAAACAATGTTTGTTATAGTAATTAATCATAGTCAAGAGCACTGTAGAAAGGGTTTCTGAAAGCGTAACTTGTCAGGATAAGGTTATCAACATCTGGAGTGTCCGCAAAGTCCGGTTCCTCTGTCGTGACATCATTTGCTGGCATGGATGTCGTAAAACTAGAGGTGGTGCTTTGATTTGAATTTTTTGGAGAAAGGAGTCTCCCAGCAACTGTTGTCATGGTTACAGGTATATCTGATGTTACTGTGCTAGTTTGTGTTTTGTTGTCAATATAAGTGGTCGGTTGATGTGTCGCCATGTTTGTTGAATTTTGTCTTCCCAGAATTTCTGTTATTGTTGCTGTTTCTACTGATGACGGCGTTGTTGGAGTTTGATGTATAATTTGATCATTATGCTTGTTCAGAATGGCTTTATTTATCTGTGATTGTTTTTGTGACTGCTCCAATGATACAAATTTAGTATTTTCCGACACATGTACACCAACATCCTTTTCTGCTTTCACAGATGGACGGTGCGTATTTCTTGAAAATATGATTCTTGTTAGTTTGCCTCCTTTCTGCATATTGATGATAGCTTTGTTTATCAAACGTGACAACTGAATGTTTCTTATGTTTTTTGCCTTCACGGATATTATTTTGGGTGTATCGTCCCTGCTTCTGTTTATGTCAAAATTTACACTCAGTTTATGTGTAGGATTTCGTTTGACTGGTATTGTTCTAGTGGCACCAAGATTAGCATGTACAAGTGAATGTTTTTTGGCCAAATTTTTCCTTCGTTTTAATGAAGCTGTTCCTGTTGATGGGGCCAGAAACTTGTCATATCTGCGCGCAACAGCTTGTCGATTTCTTTGTTGAAGTTGGTCTAAATGTTTGACAATTGGTCTAGCATGAAAAAGGATGGAATTCTCTCTTGAGAATGTATTTCTGTTACTGTCGCCTCTCACAAGTGTGTCCAACGGCTGATAACCAAATGGTTTGGAATGCTGTGGAAGCCGTGGTAATCTTTCACTGGATTGTAAATTTGGATTCAAGACCATTGATCTATATGTGGAAGGACGCAGCATTTGGTTTCCTCTGATATCTTCCTTGTATTTAATGAGGCGGCGTGCTGATAACCTTCTTGGAATTGTTTCTCCTGCAGTCTGCAAAAAGTTACAATATGCATTAGTACAGGATTTATAAATTTTATATACATTATTATCTCTTAATAATGCCCATACAATTTTTCAATCAGTTTAAGAGTGACCATGAAAAAATGGAAGTTTGTCAGTATTTTTTTATTATTTAACAAATATCAGATATTTCAGATCATATTAGGCTTACATCAAAATTTAGTGTGTTTGCCCTTTAGCGACCAACTGTAAAAAAATGCTGACTCAAAAAATTTTATTTCCAAAAATCGAAAACATATTTTTTTCATTTTCATATTTTCGCCAAAAAGATATTTCCTTGCTTTATCTGATGTTTGGTTCAAAAATGATCTCTGAATAAAATAAAATATTTTTTCCAACCAACTGACCCTCTTAAAACCTGTGGTTAGTGAAGGGCAAACAAAGTATTTTTTAATTATAGCCTTACACAGAGTATATTATTTTGTTGACAGCAACAAAGCCAAAACATTTTTGTATTAGATATATGAATACTGACTAGACACTGGCTTAGGTTACAGAAATTTAGTAAAAATATTTGAACAGAACTAAACCTGATTCTGTCATTGAGGAACCTTTTCTGTTAACATATAAGTGTAATTTATGTTTAATCTGTAATTTTATAATTAAGAATTTAATGTTTACACATATAATTATTTTTCACTTGGTTTAATGCTGTTTTTCAACATTTTTTCTGTTGTATGCAGTGGCGAATTCTTTTAACCATCTTTCACCTGTATAATCAAATATGTTGAATTTTTATAGAAGGGTATGTCCTGCCATGACCAGGATTTAGCTCAGATTGCTGGGTTACAAGTCCAGCACACTAACCACTGGACCATGGGCAAGGACTATAATTTATTAATTTATTTAATAGGCTTGAGAACAAATTTTGCCATCCTACTGAACATTTTTTCATTAGGCGGATCTTAATGGAAACATGGTATTTAATTTTTTCACCTAACAAGGGATAAACATGTTTGAAGAATTAATCGTCTACTTAGAGAGCGAAATGGCGAGATTCAAATCACAGTATATGCTTCTGTCGTCTCGTCAAGAAATTATCTAAACTGAGCAATGAACCCTGAGAAAATTAACTAATTTTTTAGAACTTACAGTCAAACCTGTGAACAAAGGCCACCCTTAGGAAAGACAAAATGTGACCTTTATTGACATGTGGCCTTTTTTCAGAGATTAGTTTGTTGTAAATAATCAGTGATGGTTTTTCAAAGAATGACCTTTATTCACAGGGTGGTCTTTATTCGGAGGTAGCTGCAAACACAAGTTTGACTGTACATCAGTTTTTATTAAAATTTAGCACTCACAACATTCTATGTGACTGGAACAAAATGAGTTTCAGACAAACTTACTGGACGCAAAAGTAGTTAGCAATTTCTTAAACAAAAATTAAAAAGATTTCTTACCTTGTACAAAATGGACCTTCCTTCTATTGTTGTTGTTGTCATGATAACCAGGAACATAATGAGCAGCACTTCCAAATGATACATTCTTGTGTTTCTAAATATTTTATGTCTTAAAGCCAAAAAAGAATATTTGTTCTACTTTGTACTTTATTTTGCTTATTTTTTTAAAGATGTTTAGTTAAAATTCAGAAGAGACCTTTAAATTTCCATTTCAAAATATATAAAAATAATGAAAGACTAACTTTATGGATTGCAGTGATGGTAATGGTTGTTTTGATTTAATGAAAATATACGACAGCTTGGATACTTTATACAACTATTTGTTTATTTCCTGTCATTTTATGATTACGTCAAAGAAAATAATTTTTCTTGTTTAATTGACATGTTTAATTGAGTTTGATGACATCCAGGACCGGGCAGACAATATCTTTATAATAAAATAATTACAGTGATCAGGTATGAACATATAAATATGTAGCCCATGAATAAATATTATAATTGATATTTAATTGACATTTTTTATTTAGTGAAATAAATCATTAGATGTATACTTTAACAATCATTTTAATGCTAATTTTATTACACACAATTGTATGTACTTAGTAACCTTAGATTAAAAATAACCCCAAGGAGTCAATTAGACAGAGAATGATAATTTAAGTTTTATATTATCAATTTATTCAGTTATTCATTGTGTTTTTTTATAATTTTAAGAAGTGTAGAGGGTTCTCAAGTTAAAGGGACATAACATATTTTTCATAAGAAAATCGTAATAATACAAAATTACAAAAATGGACTGATGGAATTGGTGTCAAGTTTAACATTTTCTAGTTAGTTTATGCAAGATCACATCACTATCTTTTAATAGAATTCTGTAGATTAACCAATGTATATAAAATATTTATAGGACCTCTTTAGTTGAGTGGTTAAGGTCCCTGACAAGTAATCACTAGCCCCTCACAGCTGTGAGTTCAAATCCCACCTAGGACAAAATTTCATATGTGACAAAGCAAGGACTCTACAGTACATGTTATGTAGAGTCCCAGGACAAAGCTAGCTTACGGAAGCTATTGGTTCTACCCAGGTGTAAGCATGTGGTCTTCTTTAGTGAAGTTTGAGCTCAAAGATCAATCTAGAGTTTAAAATCTTAGTAAAACCTTTATATCTCAAGTAGTGTTCAGAACAGACTAACTGCTTGAGATAAACATGGTGCTCGTAATAATGAGGTATTTGTTGGTTTGTAGAAAATTATACACAGCTTAGAACTAAACAATTGATGGGACTCCTTAAGATAAGTCGGGTGCTCGTGATATTGCTGCTCGTAACAACAAAGTTTTACTGTACATGTATACTATATATGTTAATATTACTTGAAACTTTCATTTTGTGAGTTATAACGCACAGTACAACCTCACATATCGACCATCTTGTTATAACAACCTCTTATTTGTGTACTTTTTTCGTTAACTTCCCTATATTTTAACTTGGTAATAAGACAACCTCATTACTGCGACAGATAGTTTGCCTATATAATTTCAGGTCCCAAAGGTGGTTTCTGATTATTATCACAGTTTTACTGTACTTTGTATTTGTCCTGGTAGTAAAATATCATAACACAAGATCTAGTTGAATCAACAAATTTAATATCATTTTTTATCATCAAGTTTAATGTTAATCACAAATATATTAACTCTAAATCATAAAAGCAAGATATGACGTATCAAATATTAGATAGTGTAAATTTTAGGCCAATAAAATAAGTCTTAGGATTCCATAAAAATTCGTGTTTTCAGGCAGTTATTCACTAACTTTTGGAGTTAGTTAAAATTGCGTAAAACTTAGAACTCATTAGATGAGAATCATAGAAATGATTTAAAAGTGTAAACTTGGGATACATCACTGTAAGTATAGGAAGTGAGAATCAACAATATCAATTTCTTTGGCCTAATTTATAACACCAAGATAATTAAACAGACATTAAATATTTACATAAATATGTCATGCTGTCACATCACAAATAAACTGAACTTGTTAGCTACCCAGCCAAAAAAAAAAATGAAATACAGTTTTTCTGTTGGCACATGTGTAAACACCAGTCAATGTACTAGTTGTAATTTCAGAATCTTTTTCATCTTAAAACAGTCTGATAACCTCCCCTAGCTACCTACCCTGATTTGTTTGGTCAAGTAACCCTAAACATGTCCAGCCTCAGGTTATCCGGTTTCTTAAATTCTTTAGAGATCAGTTTAAAGTATAAGCTGGTTCGGTTTATGAACACAAAACAAAATAACACTACAAAATGCTTAAATTGTAAAAATAGTCTTTAAGTATGAATTTGTGTAAAAAAATCATGCCAGCAAAATTACATAATGTACTACAGTACATTCAAATTGAATGTCAGATAAACAGATAAAATACATCTTGTTTTATGTCTAATTTTTTTTCATTTCCCACTTTGGAAACTACTTAAGTCATATTCTTGTAAAGTATACCCCATGTCATTATTATGATAATTGCTTAAAAAGACCAAAAATATATTGATTAAAACATTGTAAATATCTTAATAATCCTTAAATTTGTCGCAAATACATGCACAAGTACTTCAAATAGAACTGGTTAGGTGAACTGGCTGTTGTATATTCCTCCAAATGTGGAGAAGTTGCCGGCTCCTTGTGAAAGGGTAAGTTAGTACTAGTTAGTATATAGTCCAGGAATATTGATAAGGTGAAATGTCTGTTGTATACAACTGAAAAATTGTTGTAAACGACATTAACAATGTTAAACCCAGTGAAAAAAAAGAAACCAAAAAACTTCAAATGAAAGTTAAACAGCAACTAAATAAATGACATGGCTTGGGGTGTATAATAGAGCATATTTGATAACTACACATATATTCTAATACATGTACAAGGTAAAAAGTTAATGTAGATAGATAATGGGTTAAACCGGGATTTACAATGATTACATTTTACAAAATATTGCACAAAAATCATTTAGCTAACAAATACATGCATACATGTGTCATAAAATTTGTAAAAAATAAATAAACCTGCAATATAGATGCTTAAAAGAGCATTTTAAAATACTGTATGTATTTCATGTATTCAATACATGCACATGAAAATGGCTCTAGAATGTCATGGTTTAAAATAAAATAACTAAAAAATATCATAGACTTTCATGGTTGTCAAAATAGATTTTTGATATCATCGTGGAAACCATTTATCAGTCATGCACACACATTAGACTTTACTTTCCTATCAAATATTATTCATTAAACCCTTTGCCTCATAATACCGCATTTCCCCTGCATCTGAAGCAGACGACTTTTAAAAATGTTGTGGCAAAAGCAGCTATTGCTTGTAATGAGTAATGGCTTCATTTAGCCATTATGTTTCCACTCTGTCAGAGAGAAAAAAAAACAATTTTCTTGAATAAATTGATGTTTTGTATATTTGTTTAGAATTTGGAAGAGTCCAAAGTATGCTTATGAGGCAATGGGTTAAATAAATAAATGTTAACATATTACACTCAAACACAAGAAAAACAGTTGTCAACATGTATTGTTGATTTAATTTCATAAGCTATTAGTTCTGTGAGTTAATACAATTTGGAATTAAAGATTACTCTGTTTTTGAATTGACCTCTGACTTCACAATGACCTTTAATAGTATCCTTTAACCTTGAACATTAATTTTCAATTTTAATCTTGTCTCTGAAACCTTTAAAATTGACTTTTAATATTGAAATATAACTGTTAACAAGGTATTTTCATTCTAAACCTAGACCTTGAAATCAGCATAACAACGACCTTTGAACTTTTGTATGATAATGTTGCTGAATGATATCTCCTATATTTGTTGTTCTTCTGTCTTCTTAGCTTTCTTTTTCACCTGAAAAGAAATTAAAAAAAAACAAGTTTCATGATATCACACTGAAATATTACTTGGCTAATCAAAATAAATGGTCAAGCGGTAATCACCAGACCCTCACCACTGTCAAATCAAAACAAATTTCACATGTGAGGAAGCTGTCCAGCTAGCTTACGGATGGTTAGTTGTTCTACTTTGGTGTCTGGGATCTTCCTCCACCATTAAAGATGGGAAAGCCACCAAATTACCCTGCCTGTTGGTGTGAACTTAAACCCCAGTGAAAAAAAACTAATCTCCATAATGTTCAACACGGCAGATGATATTGATTTCAAAGTGATTAATCTTGTAGTTAAATGTTCACTTTATGTTATGAGGTTTTCAGGTCCTAAATCCTCAGTAGGCAGTGTGATGTTAGCAGTTGTTACTTACTCCAATATTTAACTGACATATTAATAATAAACAGAGCAAGAGAAAAATAAAATACAGTAGAGCATGGTTAAAGTGAATTCTTGAAGGCCTGAATCACAACTTCACTACATGAGTTCACATTAATTGGGTTCTACTGTAACTGAACATTTATGAAATACAGTAGAACACGGTTATAGTGAATTCCTGACGGCCTGAATCACAACTTCACTCAGTATGAGTTTACAATAACCCGGTTCTACTGTAACTGTACATTTGTGAAATACAATCTTACAGATTTATAGATTCTTTCTGCTTCTGATCTCTCCGTTTGTTCAATCTTTTTATCATCTAAAACTTCAAGCTTGGGAAGACGACTGATCACAAAATATCTAAAAAAGAGGAAATGTTTCCATAGTAACATATTCCTAAAATACTCAACATTTCCTGTTCTAACAGTTAAGTTTATATTGATCAAGTCTGTCTGGTACTTTTGTAAACTTCTTAGATAAAAAATACATATTATTTGTAATCATTGAAGCCAGCATTCAGTAATGTTAACTGTGCAAATTGATGTTATCTGTGATCAGATACATAGCATGTAATCAATTATATTACATGTAATCATTTGTTGCCTGTAATTAGTTAAATTACCTGTAATCAGCTGAATTACTAGCAATTGATTAAATTACCTATAATTAATTAAATTACCTGCGACCAATTAAATTACCTGTAATCAATTATATCGTCTGTATTCAACTGAATTACCTGTAATCTATATATTGTTGTAATGAACCTTTGTTGAAATAACTAGGTGCTGCTTCATTACTCATCATTGACAGAAATCTCAAGTTGGGACAATGTTTAGCAAGAGTCCCAACAAATAAACCTGCAACAATAAAATAAGCATTATCACTAACAGCACAAAGTTAGTTTTTGAAGTCAAATGAATTTATCATAAAGTATGTAAAACAATTAGTTCTGGTTTAGGCCAATTTCAACCACAGGCAGTATTGACATCTTGGTCGATGACCACAAGACAATGCTGCATACCAGATGACAAAGCTCTAGGCCATATAGTTTCAGTCAAAAAGATTTTTACAGGTTTTTCTTTATTCTTTATGTAACACAAGTGAACCCCCCCAGAGCAGGGTCAACTTTGAACCCAGCAAAACAAATCAGTCCAAGTCAGTTTCTGGCCAAAAAAGCATGTTGGTTCTTGATAAACCCATGTTGGTTCTTGATAAACCCATGTTGGTTCTTGATAAAAGCATGAGTGAGATGTGATTTTGATTTTTGTGGAATCTATGTTTAAAGGATTAACAACCTCTGACCTCGAATTTACATACTTAGATTTTCTATTCGGTTATGGTTCACCCACAGCGTATGTAAAGACGGCATGTCAGGTATCTTCACATGCGAGTTGATCACGTTATGATCCAGTACTAGTGTTGATAAACGTCGATAATCTATAAGAAATCTAAGATCAATGGTAATAGTTAAGGAAACATCAATGAAAGAGAAGCCAGGGATCTTGTATCAATGATAATACAAGACTCCTCAGAACATGTAAAGGAAGTTTGGTGATTCAGAATTTCTACTACATAATGCCAAAAGCTTAATTGTTGGAGTTGACTAAACGAGATTTAACAATTTGTAAGAAAATTTGTTTTGACTATTAAGGTCCATTTAAAAAATGCAGGAGTCACGACAATATTCATACTATTTCAATTTCATTCTGCACAGGATGCAACCATACTTTACATTGTGAAGTTATTGTAAAATGGTCATTTAAAGACTCTTTGGTCTCCACTCTTTCTTTAAGTAATTGCCAAGAATTCTAATTGGAGTGGGAAGTATTGTGAACACAAATGATGTTATATCTCTAGTTAAATGTCACCTCATTCGGGTCTCAAACCTAGATTTTCTCAACAGTCTTGCCCTCTCAAGTGACTGAGCTTACAGGTGAGGGACATCCCATATGTTCAACGATGGTGTGCCATTTTATGACATCATTGTACACCATCCCCTCAATATGCTTGTCCCATATAAGGTATTCCACAAGAAAAAGGATATGAGATTCTGTTGTACGAAAGGTCAAGTTCTTCCACATATTGGGCTGTTTTTTCAACCAGGTCCTGCGGCACCTCTTGTAAGTCATAGTATGAAATATCCTGATGGCGATAATGAGCTGCCATGGGAACTCTGTAATTGTAATTGACATTCAAGTGTATGGTAAAACAGGGCTTTCATTTGACCCTTAAAACAACATTTTGACTCTTGAAATCAGTCAAGTTAAGCTTTTGACTCTCACTTATGACCCTCAACTTTTGACATCTTATGAAAACCCTGTATAAGCCCATCAAATAGCATACTGGAATAAGTAGGTCAACCAAAATCATATTGCATTCTAAAAGAAGACTTTGATTTGGGAAGTTCAGTTATGCAATAGTTCTTCGGAATTTGGTGTTAAGATAATACAGGTAGCATCAGTCATTCAGTGTGTACAATTAAAACTACATGTATATGCATTGAATGGAGAGCTGCATGAAAAAATGAACGTGTTTTAACCATCTGTTCTTAATTTTCATCCTGACGTATTTAACAGCAAACCCTAAAGTCTGACTTTACATGGCACAGTTACAAAATCGAATTTATTACATTCTTAACACACCATCGTGACTCGCTTTAAGTTGCTGGTTGTGTTATATATGACAAATGCCAGGATTTCTTGTCCAGAATTTTTAAGGTGAATTAAACACACCTGTAGCGGAATTGTTGAATTTTTGAGTACAAATATCATGAATCTTTCTTACCTTTATTAAAGAGAGTGTGACAACAACTATTGATTGAGAAATAGCAGAATCTTAAGAAGAAAACATTCGTGTGGATCAGTGACGAAATTAGACATCCGCCATTTTGAATGTGTCACATGATCTGGTTTACATCTAATTACCTCCCCTTATTGGAATGGTAGTTTGTGCCAGCAGGTACGCAGGTACTCTGTTACTTCGTTGAGATGGTGTCATAGTGTCAAACTGTATTTGTAGTGAGTGAACGTTACTCTTATGCGTTTATTTATGAAACTGGAAGTCAGCGCAGTACTTATATAAATGCAGTTTTTTTTTCAAGCGTACTTATACAGCCAATATGATTTAGGGGCTCTACATTAAAATAGAGTCCCTGTTATATTTGAAGGTTTAGTATCAAGAACGGTATACTTTATTTTACATACAACCAAAGATAGTACCTGTGCCCCATATAAACATGTATAATATCCAGTACCAATATAATTATACATGTATAGACCCCAGATAGTATACGTATAGAATCCATAGAGTACTTTGGTATGAATGACATGGCAAGTATGTCACAAATTTACATCATACATAAAAAACGCCTCTCCTCAGAAAAACAGATTTGCTTAAAATTACGAAAAAATGTATCTAAAAGATACACATTACAGTATGATAAAATATTTACGTTTACTCGACCAAATTGGGGTAGGCAGGTCGAAAAAAAAACATTATTTTGTTAGTTTAGGGATTAAGTTTGCCTCCAAGTATGTTCATACTTTAAATTTTGTGTAACAGAATATCCTACTTTTTATGGGCTTATAACTGTTAACAAGTAAAATCTTCAAATGATTGGACATACATTCATGTACGTTGATTATATATATTGCTCCTGTTTTTGATTGATTGAATAAAGTTGGAAGAAATTTGTTATGCTTCCAACATAGATAGTCTAAAAGGATGTGCAGGTATAATTAGGACGAGATCTGGTGAGAAAATATACGTGTCCGACCATAGTCTTAAGTAGTACTTTTTATCTTTCGCTTCCAATTCGTTGTATATAGGTCATTTCAAATAGTTTGATTTTTGAGACGAGAAAAAAAAAAATAAATTCTGGTTGTTTTCGTCCAAAAGTTTCGCAAAGGTTTTTTCCAATTCAACTTTCATGTTCATTTGATTAACACGCCCAGGTATCTCACGTGATATAAACAAATCAACGTGCTTTCACTTTAGAGATAGTAAACACAAGATGTCGCTTTTCGGCGTCGTAGTAATTTAGCAAACAAAATGGATTTTCGGAAACTGTAACTTTATGTGTAAGTTTGTACCACATTATTAAAAACATGTGTCAGAATTTATAAATAAGTTGATCAAACATCGGGAACACATTGTTTAACGGTTTTCATGCCTGGACTTTAAAATATTTTTATTCGGAAATGAAAGTATTACCTGTGTGCACTAACGAACACAGTTGACAAAATGGCGACCAAAACTTTAAAAGTTGGTCGACTCTTACAAAAACATAAGCCAGCGTTTAGCAAAGACGTTGACATTAATCGTGTTGTATCTAAATTGACACAACGCGGAGCACTTAACAAGAAAGAAGAGGAAGTTATTCTAGACTGTGATAATCTTCAGCAGAAAGGTGATATATTTGTGGATATTTTGTCCGAAAAAGGCTCAAGAACATTTCATGAATTTTGTGCTGTTTTGGAAGAATGTGCACCACACTTACTGACGAGATTCTTGCTGGATGCAAGTCCAGGTATGCATTCTCTAGTTAAACATTACAGTTATCTTTCTCGTTGAAATTCAGTTGTTGATACACCTGTACGGTTTTACCCCACCTTCTAGTGACAAAGGGAGACAAATCTTCCTTTGAAGAAACTTCTTGACTAACAAACTGATGTTTCTTGTCCGAAGTTACCATGTCACTGTTTATAATCCTGCTGAGCAGGTTTTGACTCTTGTTTAAATATTAGAAAAATTAGTAAATATTTTAAATGTATGCAAGTTGATACATTTATACATTCGCCTCCAGTATCATTACATTTTTGGATAGGTTACCATGTTATTTAGACCATCAGGCAGACTGACTGAAAATAGTCTTATTATTGAGACCCAACAAATTCTAAGGCCATATCAACAATTGTTTCTTTCCATTTGTTCGGGTCTGGTAAACGGACCCTTTACAATCTAAAATAGTCATTTTTCCCAATTCCTGACTTAAAGATTCCCAATTTTGGCATCTCGACATGCATTTTTTCCCAATTGACCCAGATGCTTTACCAATATTGCAAAACAAATCACTGCTTATCACTCACTTTTTTTATTGAAATGAGGAAGTCATTTACTATTTCAGTTTTATTCCTTTTTAAAACAGTGACATGTTTCAATTCAGGGCTTTTTATTCACAGGTAGGGGAAGGGACCTTTTCTCAAATTTGGGGAAAAATAACATGGTATTTTTGCAAAAAAGGGGAGGAAGAAACTTAATCTAAACTGAATTTTTGAGAAACACTGCATGACTTTAAAGATTTTTTCCTGAGGGGAAACGCCTATTAACGGCCCCTGCTATCAGTCTGGGGAAAATGCGTATAGTCCGAGCTCGAGGCTATAAAAATCTGGCCCGGACTATAAACTTCCGTTGTGAGTGTAGTCTGATCGGACTATAGAGTTTTGGGAAATTGTAAAGATGGGTTTTTCAATGTTACTATAAATATTTGCATGCAATGACGTTTGGGAAAATCATACCAGAATTTTAACCAATCAAAATGATGCATTTTGGTAACTGCACACAACTTCCATTTCCGCTAACAGGCATTTAGAGTCACGGACATGGTATCTGATGACAGTAGTCTTTCAGATGACCCGGAGTACGTGTCAGTCTGTTTTCGATGATGGTGAAGAATTAACTGAGAACTCTTTAGAAAAGCTTCACTGTAACCACAAAATAAATGAATAAATGTTCAAATCGCTGTATGATGTCACAACCCTAACCTTAACCCTAGCTGAGTAATTTTTTTAAGGAAATTCATCACTGATGACGAAACGCAAAGAATTTCTTAATCAGATAACTACCATATTCTCACATGCCTCAGCAAATGACTTTTAAATTTTTAGTACAGTTACATGGTTTCTCAGAATTAATAGATTGTCCCTTCATATGTAAAATCGAGATATGCAGTGTTTATTGAGCGTTTAGTTGTAATTATATTAGACATGAGCTGAATTCGGATATGCTTTGTGTGCAAGACTATTAGTACATAGATATGTTATCAGACATATTCTTATAATTCTGTTAATATGATAATGACATATGTGTAACTCAGGTTAGCCCTGCATCGGGAATTTTATTTTCTGCATCCTATTACAGAGTTGTTTAGAGTAGACTAATTTTCCCTTCCTGCCATTATAGGCATTAAAATTTAAATTG
This sequence comes from Lutraria rhynchaena, assembly GCA_008271625.1. Classification (NCBI taxonomy): domain Eukaryota; kingdom Metazoa; phylum Mollusca; class Bivalvia; order Venerida; family Mactridae; genus Lutraria; species Lutraria rhynchaena. The sequence continues at coordinate 183,170 of VIBL01000318.1, read as the reverse complement.
TTCAGTATGTCTCATCCATTGTGAACAATTTCTGACATTGCTAACATTTAATTTGTTTTTATAAAGACTAACATTATTGAACATTGTATTTTGATATCACAGACATGCAGTGAATTAACTTTTGAATTTCTCTGCATGACTCAAAATGATAGAATTTCATTACAAACATGGCCCAGTTACCCAGATAACTGCCTTGTTTACATTGCATACCGTTTTACAAGAGATACGGTGATTTATTTGCATAACCATTTTTTATCAGTTGTTAAAACAAGTTTGAAATATTCAGGTACTCAGATAAGTAGAGCTGTGTGTTAGAATTTGAAAGTCATGTTAATCAGTGTTTTTCCTGCAAAAATGCAAAGACTTTATTTAAAAATTTCAATTTAAGTTTTAAGAAATCTTTCCTTAAAGTATATTACACGTTTTGGCATTGTACAGAAATGAAAGAACTCAAAAGATTTTGTTGAAAAAGGAGGGATTTTTATTGTTTTTTTTTTTTTATTTTGTGAACTGATTTCATAGTTATCTGCTACACATTTTGTCTATGTTATAGTTTTTATGGTGTTAGGATTTATGCATGAAATAAATCTTAATTGTTCATAATGTAAGTATGTAATTATATACTGTTTCATTTATATTGTCAAGGTGTTTTTTTGTTGGACAAAATTATGTAAAAAATATTTTTTATTAATATATTATCAGTAAACTTAGATAATGTTTTGATTAAGTTTTGATTCAATGCATTAAAATGCTAGATGTTGAGTGGCTGATGATAATTCAAAGGGACGACAAAATTTCCTTGTATTTTATTGTGAATTTGACCCTTAAAATGGCATGCTGACCTCAGAAAATTAGTAAAATAAAGCTTCTGACTCCTGAGAATTTGTACCTAAGGGTCAAATTTACTGTAACATTAGTAGGGAATTTTGTTGACTCTTCAAATTATTATCTACCAGGGGTCATTTTTGACCCTCAATTTTGGACATCTAGTAAGCACCCAGGTTTTTTATTCAATGGTTGATCTGCATGTTTTACTGAGATCTCTACACTTGTTTATTGCTGTGTATAGACTTTTAAGTTATTACTCGAGTTATGTCAGTATCATATTTCATCTAAATACCCCAATGATATTGTAGGTTTATTTTGAGTTAGCAGTGTATGTTTCTTGTCTTGTTCTGTAGATAAGGTGTGTTAGTAATTACACTTGATATGCATTTTAGAACATTAAGGAATCTATTCTTTACTCAGTGATATTTTTCCTCCTTTGTTTGCGTCCAGTAAACAGACCCTTCCCTATCCAAAATAAAGACATTTTTCCCAATTCTGGACCTTAAAAATTCTGCCTTTACACCACACATATTTTCCCAATTGGACAGGACCAGGATTGTAAAAAATCACTGACTTCATGTTTATACATACCATGCAAACAAATAAGTGTTAAAAATGTGAAAAATTGCAGCTCAAGTAAAAATTCATGATTTGCCAAAAATTTACATTAAACAAAAGCTTACCTCTCACTTAGAGAACTAATGCTGTCACTAATGTCGGCATCTTAAATAGATGCGCTGCTACTTATTTCAAATGGTTGGTAGTCTGTGTTGCAGTTGTCTTAGGCCATCCTTAAAAAATTGCTTGTTTGCTGTCATCATCTGTTTGTGTGGTAACTCATGTTAGATTGGATAAACCATGCATAAAAAATTATGTATCATGTGACATTATGCATCATGTGACATTATGTATCATGTGACATTATGCATCATGTGACATTATGTATCATGTGACATTATGGGCGCAGAATGATAACTTTTTTAAATTATGTTTTTTTCAGACTCTGATGAGAAAAAACCCACACAAGCTTTACAGCTTAGTTTTGAGTTAGCTTTAAAAGAACGTGATGCTGTGCTACGTGAGAACGCCAAGGCGATAGAAGAACGTGACCAAGCCATGAAACGTGCTCAACAGTTACAGTCAGAACGTGATAAGGCTTTGGCCAGTCTGGAAAATCTTGCCTCAAAACGTAACACGTACGTAAAACTCATTATTTTGTGATTGTTAGTTTTATGTTAGTGGTATTACCGTATTTGACCTTATATGACCTTATCACATGTTGGGCATTTCTTCCTAGATCTTACAATCCTTACCGATGATTGGCTGTCTCCTGTATTGATGTGGCTTGCAATGATTTGAATAGAAACTAACCAGTTAAACAATACCATCTAATAAGGAAAAAAAGGTAGTTTTACCTTTTTGTATTCATAGATGAAAAAGAAAACATTTTTTTGTATATTTTACAGCCAAATATTGGCTGTTTCCCCTAGCCCAAAAAACTCATACTTACCCCCAAAAATGTAAGTGTTAGTTTTTCAAAGTTTCCCTTTTTCTGACTTATCGCGATATATTTTCCACTTCAGAAAGTCGACGGTAGTTTTGAAAATTTCTAAGAAAAAATCACTGTAAGCCTGTTTTCAACAGTACTCTGTTACTTGAACATATATTAAACTGGCAGGCAGTTAACCAATCAGTGTATCTGCATGAGGTACCTGAGGTAAATGTATAGCCGTGACTGAAGTCCCATGCTTAGTGCGCTGGACTTGTAACCTGGCAATCTAGGATGAAATCCCGGTCGCGGCAAGTCATACACTTGAAAATTTGACAAAAATGTCAATTTATGTCCATATGTGGAGAAGTTGCCAGCTCTTTGTGGAAGGATTAGTTAAAACTGGTTAGTCCAGGAAAACTGGTTAGGTGAACTGGCCACCATATATTACTGAAAATTTGTTGAAAAACTATGTCAGACCCAGTGAAAAAAAGTGGAAAGCATGTTCACTGCATGAATAATTAGCTGTGAGGGATGAATCTAGATAAAAGGTTTGAATTTATAAGACTTAGGTACATAGCAGGGCCCTACATAAATTTTAGGTAAGAAGATTTAGATTAGAAGATACACTTGCCCTGACCAAAGATAGACATGTCTGGACTGAGCTTTAGCCTTTTACCTTTTGGTTTATCTTCATTTATCTTAAATGAAAAACCGAAAGCAAATAAGTTAGACAATTTGCGATTTGCTTTTTTAGCAAAGTGGTGGTAAAGCAATTCCATATTGTCGTTATTAAATATGTGATAGATGGAATTTTGTCTATTAGTAGTTGGGGGTTTATCAGACAAATGAATATAAATTATTGGTAATTATAGTCCAATACAAATTGTTTCCATGAATAAACAGTTCCGTACAACAATGGCATGAGAATTTTTGACTGAATTTCATCCTGTGTTAAAATAGCACACTGTTTCTCGAAAGCATGGTCTCTCGATAGTGTGATGCTGGGAACTGCTTCGATAAGTATCATGACATGAAATTACTTTTGTTTGCATTGGATAATGGTATTGATACCATGAAATGGTTTTATGATTTGATGCTCATTAATAGATATTTGTTGACGAAAGATTTGATGAAATACGATTTAAGGGAGAAATTTTCTACTTGCCTGGTCAGACAATTGATCAGAATATTAACTAGTCCGATGTCAACTTTTACTTGTCTTGGACAACCATTAGTGTCGAACCCTGCATAGATCTAAAGTACCACCTAGGTCACTATATTTTGAAATTTAGCAATTTTTCTGTCTTAAAAATAGTCCCTGTACCCAAAACCGCTCATATTTAAATAATTTTGTATTAATATTTCACTTAGGCCACAGATAGAGAGAAGATCTGCATCACCAACAAGGAGAAATAAGGAAAAATTAAAAGCAGTGGACAGTGACCTTGAGACTGAAATAGAAGAGGTAAGAGTGACTTCCCTTTCAGTTACACGTTCTTTTTCTCAGCACATTTGATTGGTTTAATATCACCTCTGCTTTAACCAGTCAGCCAATCACAGTATATTTACAATAAATATCTGGATTGTTTATAAGTTTGGACTCTCTTTGCAATCATATTCTTGGCTTTAATGACAATTTTTATCTCAGTTCATTTGATTGGTCATTGACTCCTGTTGTTGTTTAAAATCAACCAATCATTTGATATTTACTATTTTGATGAAATTTACTACCCTTAACAATTCTTTAATGAAGCTGTCATTTTTGATTACTGAAAAATAATTTTTCTTGCGTCTTATCAAAAGGGCCGAGAGAGATACAAACGATTAAAGGTAAGGGAGCTAACTCTAAGATTGATTGGTGCATGTTACTTATTTGTCTTGATTTGTCTCCCTTGGTTCCTATAATCAGTAACAGCTAAATTTTTTATTATTTTTCTATTGTTTGGCATGGCAAAGCTTAAATTCTTTGAAGTTTTTCTCATTTTTTTTCACTTCAATGTTCTGAACGTATTGCTTTATGACAATGTGATAAATTTCGAATGAAATATACATACAGTAATGAGTGTAAAGAAAATACCAAAATCTGCCAACTTTAATTCTTGTTTTGTGTGATTTCTCCTTACAGAAGAATTTCTTATTTTAAACATAATTTACTTGTTTATGTTCAAATTATGTTGCTGTCATTGTACTCTAGTTAAATGTACCAGTGACAAGCACAAATTACCATAAAAGGAATTTACGTCTGTATTTTGAATGTTTTATTTTTGTTTTCACCTAATTTATCCAGAGTGTACGCTTCATTTTGGTTTCATCAAATATTTTCTACTACATTGTAAATTCCGAAATCCAGACCCTCTAAATTCCGGAAACTTCCAAAATCAGAACTTTTTTGCCAGTCCTAAGGGTGTTCAGATTTCAGAAGTTACACTGTACATTGCTGTGGTCTTGTCATTCTAATACATAATATGATTTTGTTTTGTTGTATCGGATTAAAAGTTGTCTTTTTTTGTGTGTATTAATTATGCGTTATAAGCAAGTTAGTTTCTTGCATACCATATAAGAATTTCCAGACTCCCCTTCTACTTTTAGTAGCTTATTGGCTGCATGAAAACATTTCTACCTGGTATAAGAAACATCTTTCATCTCAAGGTAGTAGGGTGGGTCATATACTGCATGTTATGTCATTTATTGATATCTTTAGTACACGTTATGAACAAATGTTTACGTTTATACACTTCTTCAAAGAAAGCATGCCCTATATAACATAAAACATGTTGTTTTAAAAAAGACTTTAGAATTTTATGGTAAATGGTATGATAGAATGAGAATGTTTTACTAGCTGGAAAAGGTATGCAAGAAAATGAATCTTTCACTTGTGTACTGGCGGGATTATTCAGCCCATGTATTACTGTTCTATCAGTAACTTGGTAGAATCTTGTTTCCATGAGAACAGTTAAGCTAACCAGAGCTTGATATTTCAATCCCTACTGTTTCTAATTTCCTGTTATAGAAACTTATAACCGTGTTATGATATAGTGTGTCCTTGATATTGACTTAGTACTATTAACAAACATTGAATGACAGAATTGTATCCCTTGTATGCCCTGTTTTCATCCCCCCTTTTTTGGCTGGCTGACCCCAAGTTTGTACCTTCTGAATGAGGGCCCACTCAGTTAATTTCTTGTGTTAACAGTCTTCATAAATAAATACTTCCTTGTTGTTGTTTGTCACTCAATTTCTGTTTCCAAATAAACTTTAGGGACTGTTCTCCTAATTAATTATTAATTAACTTAGTATTGATTCATACATTTTGATGGATGATGGCACATCAACATTATTCAGAATTTTAAATGACAAATCAATAAGTTATACCTGAAAAATGTTTCTTTTCTTTGCATTTTTTATTTTATTAATATCAGGAACTAATTTTATCAATCATTTATGTACAAATGAAGTAACCCGGCGATCTGGGTTCAAATCCTGGTCATGGCAGGTCATACCCTGCTATCAAAATTTGGTAAAAATGTCAATTTTACCTCCATACGTGGCGAAGTTGCTGGCTATTTGTGGAAGGGAAAGTTAGTACTGGCTAGTATACAGTTCAGGAAAACTGATTAGGTGGACTGGTCGCAGTATATAACTGAAAAATTGTTGAAAAATGACGTTAAACCCAGTGAAACAAATGAAGAAATTAGATAATTGAATTAATTGAATATCTTATCTCAATATACTTTGTATAATTAATTTGACCTAAATATTCAACATGTCTTAATCTTACTGTCTTGGTCTTATCTTTACCTACACCCAATTTTATCTCCTTCCTTCTCATTTTTTGCATTTACGTCTTAAGTTTACATGATCTCATTAAATGACTTATGGTTGTTAATCATTACATTTTGATGTGCTACATAACCGTTAGATGTCAATGCACCATAAAACACCAATAGATATATTATCTTATTGTATGATTTGTGACTTCAGACATTTTCCTGATGCAAGCATTGTAATTGATTTCACCTAAAGTGTCCTCTTATGATAGCTCTAACGTTTGCCTGCCTACACTTGTCAGTTGGGTCATAATTCAGGGCCTTTTTTCCAAAAATTGGGGGGTGGGGCCGTAGCCTTCCATTTTTGGAAATTCAAATGTGATTTAAGGCCAGAAAGGTAGACAGATTTTCAAGATATTTTGCAATTGGGAAGTCACCAATTATTGGCCTCTTTTACAGACGGAAAAAAGGCCCTTCATTGCAATCCATCCAGACTTGCCTTCAATAGCATGTTGAACCCATTCTTAAATTGTGTCTTAAATGGTGAGATGTTCGGAGAAGTGGGTTGCAGTGAAGTGAAATATGTTTTAATGATACATCTGTGCTATAACATGCACCTGTGATATCATTTATGATGTTGATTTCAGAATAATCTGTTTTATAACTTGTGTAGGTTAGTAAACACACATGCTGTAGTTTACTATAATTGATAATTACCCCTATCAATTTAATTGTCCAATTATTCCACTTTATGGTGAATTATTTGACTCATTTTGTGCGAAATTGCTAAATTTAAACCAATACAGACTTACCAATATAATGCATGTAACAGGTACCACCTCTTAAAGTTTACTTGAAGTTAGTGAGCTTAACCCTTTTCCTTATAATCATATTTTGACTCTTCCAAATTCTAGCTGACACACAAAACATCAAGTTATATAAATAAATTATTCATTACAAGCAATGGCTTCTTTCGCCTAAATGTTTTCAAAAGTCTCCTGCTTCAGATGCAGGGGAAGTGCGGTATTATGAGGCATAGGGTTAAGTGATATAAAGGCTGGGTTTATATGTGGGTTCAAGAAAGTCACCTATCCCAATTGGGGGGGTACAGAATTTTGGTTAGGGAGGGCATAAAGTCTAGATGTTTATGTAGAATATGGACGCAATCAGCAAACAACTGACATTCTTTTACTTGTGCTTGCCAGATGTTAGGGGCCAGTGGAGCCTGTGATCGGAAGGTCTTGAGTTTGAATCCCGGATTTGACAGGTCTCATTTATGAACTTCACAATCTCATTTTTCGGATGCAGTGCTGGTGTAGTGTCCAGGAAGGGGACTTGAGTGTGATAAATATAAGCAAAATTGCATGTTTAACTATCAACCTAAAATAAATTAGTATAAACTAAACATAATAGATACTTCATATGGTTGTTGATAGTCATGTTATCTTGTGCTATCAGTATAATTTTTTTATTACAAATTGATTGATCTTTGATGTCCAGGTATTGTGTTTCTACCATTTCTGGGTCTGTGGGTATGCTGTTTCCCACAGGGATATGAAATGAATTGCAGTATTTGAAAATTAAGAAAAAATGTGTATAAGAGCATAATCTGTGGTCAAGAAATTTGAGATATTCATGAAAATGATACTGACACTCTTTGTTAAACTTCCTCTTTACCTGAAGTAGATTCTTGTCTTAACTTCTGGACAGATTGCCTTACTTTGGATGTGATGAACCAACATGGTTATTTTTTGCTGGCTGATTTGAAAAAAATCTGGTTCAAATCTGTATATGCATGAAATTTTTGTTTGTTATATCTGGACTTCTGCAATGAAAACCATGATGTTGTAAGTGGTGAAATAGTCTTTACATTAATGTCAGTGTATTATATACATTATCAAGCCGTGGTCCAGGGTCCAGTGCACTGGACTTGTAACCCGAGATCCGGGTTTGAATCCCGGTTGCGGCAGGTCATACCCTTCTATGAAAATTTTACAAAAATGTTGATGTTCCTCCATATGTGGAGAAGTTGCCGGCTCCTTGTGAAAGGGTAAGTTAGTACTGGGTGGTATATAGTTCAGGAAAACTGGTAAGGTGAACCGGTCATTGTATAGGGCTGAAAAATTGTTGGATAATGGCATTAAACCCCAGTTACTACAGGTCGCATAAAAACAAAAAAATACGGTATCAACAAATTTGAATCATAGCCCTGTGGTCTCTTACACTTACTAGAGAAATGATTTGACTATAAAAAAATTTCTATTTAATTCAGAATTTAATGATACTGCATACCATGGACTTGTGGTTTTATGACCCCTTATTTGACGATAAATCGTGAAAAGAGGTCAAATTGACCCCTTGTTCTTATACTATCACATCATCTAATTCTGATATTTAAACAATGTGTATGTATATCTTTGTGATTTTGTTTGGAAATTAGTGAGTTTTGACTGATATATTACCATTGGATTACAAGCTGTGGGTTTGTGACTAATTCTTCAGTTGTGGATTAGATAGATCTCCTGGTTTAGACTAAAGTTTCTTTATTGCACATATTCTGTATCTTGGACTTAAGTCACTTGCTGACATTTAGGAGAAGTTAAATTTGTCATGAATTTGCACAATGTATCTATTTTTACATTCAGCATACATTAAAATAAGAGAATTTTACAGTACAGGACAAATAGATACTATATTTTGAATCATACACTTATATTTGGTTGTCATCAAACATGAGGCCAATTTTAATGCCAAGAATCTTTCATGTGGTAATAACACATGTTTTGTTTGAAGTATTTCCCTTTTTGTTTCAGAAGTGTTTGGAGTTGTTTCAAGTTTGTAAATGTCTAACAAAATGTCACTGGTCATGTGACAACTGGTCATGTGACAATCTTTTGTTCATGCCAAAAGAAACTTGTGTTGAGATTTATTTTACATTTATTCTTGTCTTCCCATTTTCGGCTGTTGGTGTATAAATAACTCTGAATGGTTTGAATCAGTTTTGTGTGTTTTATTACTCTAAGTATAGGTGTTATATCTTATTTTTTGGACTCCAGCATCTGATTGGTTGGTTTTGAGCTTGCTCTTTGAATTAACCAATGAATAAGCTGCTTGTTTAATAGTCGTGTCTGTTGCTTTGAATACATTAAATGATATCAATATCACCTCAAAAGAAAACTATAAAATTGACCAATGGTAACATTGCATTCTCAGACTGGTTTTAAAATTGACCAATGGTAACATTGCATTCTTAGACTGGTTTTGAAATTACCCAATCATAACATTGCATTCTTAGACTGGTTTTAATATTACCCAATGGTAACATTTTCTTTTTTCGACTGGTTTTAATATTGCCCAATGGTAACATTGCATTCTTAGACTGGTTTAGAAATGAAAAGATTTAAAACTTGACTCAGAACATGCATTCACTCTAGATGTGCTCATGAGAGGTTAATTAACTTGTTTAATTAATTTTGTAGTTGGGAGACATGTGAAAAAACATGGGAATTTAGTCCAAGGTAAATTAAGGTTAGGGACATGCTTTGTCATTACAAATAAATACTGGGATAGACTCTCATAATAAAAAACTAGTTATTTAATTTTGGAATTTCAATTAGTGACTCTTTTTTACTGATGAGTTTTTACATGCATTTGTTATATTGTAGCTTGAATGTTTAATGAGATGTATTCATTTTCTTTGTTCTCACATGAATATCTCATTGGTTGATTGTCAATCTTGTTTTTGAAATTTTTGTATGTACGATCAGGGCTCTCTATCTCCTGAATTTGGGGCCAAAATTGGGCCCATTCCACAACCTCTGGAATATACTTTTTTCCCCTATTTTTGGTAAAACTTCTCCCACATGAGAAAAGAATGAAAACTGTGGAAAACATGTGTAGTCTTGTTATTTTTTCTATTAAGCAAATGACTAGATAAACATGGAGTCTGCCAAGGGAGATAGCATAAGCATACCATTTTTTTGTACACTTTTTTCACCTATTTTTGGTAAAGATTCCACCACCTGGGGATAAAAAAACTGTAAAACATGCATAGTCTTGTTATTTTTTCCATTAAACAAATGGTTAGATAAACCTGGAGTCCACCTAGTGAGATAGCGTCAGCGTACTATTTTTTGTACATTTGGTCTCTCGGAGAAGAATCTGGGTTTTACGCATGGCGGCACAGGACACATCCCCCAAAAGAGAAAGATAGCCCTGACAATTATCATCATCACCATTTTCATCTTCATCATCCTTATTATCATCATCATCTTCATCATCATTGTCATCATCATCAATATCATCATCATCATCATCATTAAACAAGCCTCTTGTTTTTAATGGCATGTTTTTCCTAGGCTCTCTCGGTCTACAGTTCAGTTTTCACTGTTAGTAATGTGAGGTAGACACAATTTGTTAATTTACCTTGATGAAGGTGATACATGGATGTTGCATTTTTCTGGAGTCATGGATACAAACCTGGCAGAGAGTAAAATAATGATAATAGATTGGTCGGGTTTCAAGTGAGAGAGCTTTTTTATCATGTTTTCATGACTCATACCTATCCATAGACTGTGTCTGTTCTCTCACCAGCTCTCTCCAGACTGTGTACTCAGTTTTGCAGTAACTAGGAATGCATGCATGCATTTTTGTGACTCCTATTTCATTGAGGAAGAATTCATGATGTCCAAATCATGCATTGCTTTGTCAATGTGTTGCTAACAACCCATGGTGCTGTTGTTGGGAATGAAGAGGTGATATCTATAAATGGAGGAATATTTGGGGTCTTAATGATTCCAAGAGTATTTTATGTTCTGTCAACACTCTATGTGCTTTAGAATAGTTGGGAGATGATCTATATTAAAAGGGGCCTGTATCCAGGTGTCAAAATTTACCTTCTTTATTTCATTCAGAATTAAAATAATTCATCTTCTGTGCTTGGTGATCTCTGTTGTCAGGTGATCTCTGTTGTCAGGTGTTCTCTGTTGCCAGGTGATCTCTGTTGCCAGGTGTTCTCTGTTGCCAGGTGTTCTCTGTTGCCAGGTGATCTCTGTTGCCAGGTGTTCTCTGTTGCCAGGTGTTCACCATTGTTAGATGGTCTCTCTAGCCAGGTTGAGCATAATTATTAAGAAGTGGATGGATTTTGGGTATTGTGAAATATTTATTGTCATGTTTACATTATTGACCTACATTTTTGTTAGGGTCAAATTAAAAATTTATAAAATATGTCTGCATGTATGTGCAACTTGTACAAAGATAATTTAATGCCTGTGTTTTCACTTGTCTGTGTGATATAATACTAGTATTTTCAGTACTTTGATTCATACTGTTATACTCACAGTGACACCAGGTGTATTGTAACTGTCAGTATTATTAGTTCCTCAGATAAAGTCTGTACTGTAATTGATAAACCTGGGTCCAGTTACTGTCTGTGTGTGATGTCTTGGAATTAACTTAAGGGATTCCTTCCAATTAAATTCTCATTAGAAGTTTCTGTGATATCGTTTATCTCTAACAATATGACAACTATTTGGTTATCATGCTGAACCACTTAATTCTTATTGATGAGGTATTTTTCTTGTATTGATAATAAATTCCTTGTAGCATATTGAATACAAAATACAGAGTAACTGTGTGTGTTACGTATTGACTTTAATTAAGACGCTGCATTCTTTGTTTAACTTTGTTATTATAAAATAGTGGCAGATATCTGTGAGACATTTGAAGGAAGTTTTCTGTGAAGTGAGCAAGGTTTAGTTTTTCCACCCTGCATTTATACTGATAATGACGTATTGTTTAACTTGATGAAGTTGTGAGTGTTATTCGTGTACTCGTCTGTGAGACAGTATAAGAACATTATTCTGCAGTTTGTTATAAGAAACCCTGACTGAGCGCCATTACAACTTTATCAGAACCTGGATTTTGTTCTCTTTCTGTTGACTGGATTGATATCACTGTGTGTAATTTATTAACTTAACAATATGTGATTTTTGTGTGTTCCGTGTAACGACTTACTGGACGTAAATGCGTAACGCAAGAATGCCTAGCGAGAAAAGAAGACAGCGGCGGTCGCCGTCCCCTATATCTGGGTACCAAAGACAGTATAATGATAGTAAAAATAGGGTTCGCAAGATTAAGGTAAGTTATGTCAAGTTTGTGTTGTAAGCATGTTGTACTATAAGGTGCTTGCCCTGTAAATAAGCAAGAATTGTTGTGTTTCTTATCGTGTGTACTGTAGAGCTTGATATTATGAGTTCAAAATTTTGTTTTTGATTTGAAGGCAGATTTGCTTTGGTGGGGTAAACAATTCTTTTCTGTGTTTCAATTTTAATGTATAAACAACAATGAAATTAAATTTGCATTTCACCATTTTGTTTTTAACTTCATGACATTAAGATTATTTAAAATTTATTCCATATAAATCTTTATTCCATATAAATCTTTATACCATATTAGTTCTTATTTTGTGGTAAATTTTTCAAACTTTGTATTGCAGTTACTTTGGGTACAAATAAACCTCGAGCATGTTAGTCAGCACATGACTAATGTAGACCCCCAGTGTTCTTACCCGATATATAAACAACGTTGTAAAGCTTAATGTACCATGAAGTATATGGTACTAGTTTATTAAATATGTCATAGTATACAATGATATTACACGCAGACTTGTTCAGTCCATAAATCGTCTTATTTTTGAAATACTTCTAACACTAACGTGATTCATTTCGAACACATTTACGGTGATTTGTTAGACTTAAATTTACATGAATCACCGTGTGTACCATTTAACCTAGTAAATGGCTTACATTGCTGGTAATTTGTTTTGTATAAATATATAACTTAGGCTCATAGGAATGTCTTTAATCATTTGAATGTTTTTAATAAATAAGTACTGTTGGTTTCAACAGTCTGTTCATAAAGTTGTGGAGCTAACTGACAGAATTCATGGTAATTTTTGTTTTGCATAATTCAACTGAATTTCCTCCCTTTATACTGAATTACCTCCCCTTATTGTTTGATGATAAGTTGGCTACCTCCTGGTAATGATTATAACATAATGGTTATTTTTTATTTTACTCTTATGTTGTTTTGCATGTTATTTTTTCGCTGTGATTTTTGTCAAAACGTTTTTAATTGTCTGCCCATTTGAAGTTGGGATTCCATTCTGGACTAGACACACCCCTGTGTTAACGTTGCCATGGACACGTTGAAGAATGTTTATTCCAATATAATGATGGTTTAAACGTCTGATATGGTTATTAAGCTCATCTTTTATCAATGAACCAGAAATAAATATATCATTATACAATAATTATCTGGGTATTTAAACTGGTAGATTTAAGTAAAACTTCAAAGGAATGCTTTTAAGATTTCTCATGATTAGTTTTTAAAGGGACATACCCTGACTGGAGGGTGTATCACTTATAGAACTGTATTTAAAAACTTGTTTTAACAACAAAGCTCCTGATTGGTCAATTCTGAGCCAAAATTTTGATACTGACCAATAGCAGTGCTGTTTACTGAATCGGATGTATAAACTATTCTAAATGGGTATAAACAATGTAATTGTTATTGTTACTTAGCTATTAATTAGAGAAAAATAATTAAACTTGTTAATTGTTTTAAGAGACTGTCATTAACTGTTAATCGGTCAAATCTTCAAATATCAGATTTTAAAAAATTGAAAAAAGCCCTCATATCATAAGATGTGGCTCAAATATATTAAGTAATTGATAGTTATCGCTGTCTTGTTCAGATTCTGGTTTCATCCATTGAAACTTAAGTAAAATTGATTTGGTGCGGATCAAAAATGAAAGTATTTTCATTCCTGTTTGTGATAGGAATGTTTTATGGTTATTAATAGTGAAAGAACTCCTGGATGTTGGTTACAAATCATACATACATAATTTTCTGTGTAGTTATAAAATGTGGTGGATAATTTATTTTCTTTAAATATTTATTTTTTTGACAATTATAGCGTAATTTATTATAATTATAGAAAAATATTACATAGTTGGTAAAATTGGATTTTTTTATTCTTAATGTGTCCTATCATTTAGTTTATGTTACTAACAATTTCAAGTATCAAGGCTGTGTTATAACTTCCAACTATTTCTTTCTTTCTTTCTCCGGATTTTTTTGTACCAAGAAGTGTTCAGTATTTTGTAGTCAATTTAATATTTTAGCGTGAAAGGAATGTAAACAAGACTTATGATTTGATGTGAACACGTTTGGATGATTTTTATGTTTTTTTCTTGACGCTTTCAATTTATTGATGTTTTTGTTCAAAGTTTTGATTAAATTTCTTTATGATGAAGGACTCTAGGGATTAATTCTCACAGTTTCTGGCTCACGGCATGCAATTTCAGGATATTTTTGTGAAAAAATTGATTCTCCTATTAACTCCTTGAAGAAACATTTTTTTTGCAAATTTCAAACTTTTGCTGGGAAATAATCTTTTTAAAAATGTAGAACTTTGATTCTTAAAGATATAAATTTATTTCTATTGGTTTTCAAATGTGTCTAAATCATAAATTGACCTATCAAAAGACTCGTTGTAAATTAACCAATCAAAAGACTGGTAGTAAATTAACCAATCAAAAGACTCATAGTTAGTTGAAGCTATACTTGATTCTTCATTAGAAGTTATTAAAAAGACTTAAAGAATGAATTATTCACATGATGGAACTACTGTATCAGTTGTTTAATAAAATCACTTCACTTCAAATCTTCTGTCATTGACATTCTTGTTATGTGATTATAAAATAGTTCTATGCTGTTTTTGACTGTCTCAAAGAGAGACAGTTGAACTGATGTTTTTTTATTGTTTTTGTTAAATAATTGCAGAAAATTGTTTTTAAATTGAATTTCTAAAGTTACTCTTATTGTGGCTTAAATGAATTTATTTCTGGTATTAATTCGTCATAACACTGCATCCTTTCATGCATGGTGTAGTATTGCGCAATAACTGCTGATTTTACAGTAAAAGAAAACTTTGTGTGTTCTTTATTGAGCACTCTCTAAAACTTCAATCCGAGGTCATTTGGTGCATGCATAATTCATGGGTAAAGAAACTCCCTTTAGTAGATTCCCTTAATGCTGTGTACTCACCAGATCATTCGGGGCTAAGGGACCCTGCATTCTGACTGTATCCAGTTAATTACGATGCACTTTGTGTGTCTTTGGGACTTGCCCCTTGAAAATTTCTTGATAATTTAGGCTCATTTCTGTCTGCATGTGGGGGGACCATCTCCAGGAAATTCAATTATGGTGCAAAAGATTCAAAAGAAAATGTGCAAACTTGAGCATCATTGTTTCAAATGCATTGATTCTCTGGAATGCATTGTCTGTAGCATAGATGATGTTGTATTATTTGCAAGATGAGGGTTTTACAATGTGATGTGTTCGATAAGGCAGAATTTTGTGCACAAAGATGTTTTTTCTAAACGGTTCCTAGGTTACCAAAGTTGAGTCACCAGACTTTGAGAAACTGATTTTACTTGATATTTGAGAAAAAAAACAAGATGCATGAATCAGCGTATAAAAAAGAATCAGGAAAATGCTGATACCTAGATTTTCTTAAGGTTAGAAACAAGATGTTTTTTTTATCATGGGGAGGGACTCATGTTTCTATGTTCAGATGTGGCTAACAGTCCTGTCTCTATTTGATTCAATATTTTAGGTAGATTTTTGCTTGTATAGATTTTTGTATAGTTAAATTGTTTGTACATCAGTGTTCTGTAATACTTTGATAGTATGATCACTTTTGGGAAGCCCCTCAAAAAAAGGGGGGGGGTCATAGTATTGTGATGGTCTTACTATCAAGTGGAAATACAGAAGAACTTTTGAAAACTAATTGGAAATTAAGTGGTCAATGTAATGAGGTTGTCGTAATGTTGAGATTGTCACTGTGTGAGGTTTTACTGTTTATAGAATTTATTTAATAAAAATATGAGTTGAATTTATTTAAAACTTAATTACAGTGTAAAATTTTCGAGAAAATTGTGCTACTTTTCAATGGAGAATTAATCCAAGATTGGAGATATAAAAAAATCCAGAAGTTTGATGTGGATTTTTGTATTTGTAGATTGACTTTGCTATTGTAGACTTGTGTTGAAATTACATCAAAATTTTAATACAAATAAAACCATAAAAACAGTGCAAGAATTCATCATTTTTAACAAATAAGTCAAAAAATTACAAAAGTGCTGAGACAAATATGGTGAGGTATAGAAACTCAGGAGTAGAGGAATTCTTACATTCTTGCGAATGTGAAGTACGACATTAAAAATCGTTAGGAACCATATTGGACTTAGGATATTGTGATGTGATTGTAGTATTTTTAATTGAAGGAATTTAAATCATAGTTAATACAATGAGTTCTCAACTGCATACCCACTGGTGGAGGGTTATACAAAGATTAACTTCGGTAAGTGTTAAATTTTTTAGTTCTAAATAATGGAAGTTAATGAATCATAAAATCAAACATTAAACAATGAATTATCTCCCTTGGTCTTATGATAAGGCTGTGAGTACGAATCCCACCCAGCACTAGAAAAAAATTCATTTGAAGAAATTGGCTGGCTGGCTCACAGAAGGTCCGTGATTCTACCTCAATGTGCATCTGGGCCCTTGCTCTACTGTTAAAGCTGGGAAAGTTGCCAAATGACCCTGACAGTTGGGGCGCTGTTAAAATTAAGTAAAATCGAAGTCCTGACCATGTTTCCTATGTAAATTAATTTAACTGATCCACATCACAATGTTTGTAGTCTTGTAGCATCAAGTTTCTAAGATTTAGAATTTCCCTTCTTCTCTGTATCTGAACAAAATGTCATATTAACACTCACCTGTTTTATTGTGTTATTAATGGTTTAAAATGTAATGGTCATCATAATTGTGTCTTTGATCTTTGAAGTATTTTAAAATAATGTTATTTGATCCAGTTTTCACTAATAGTTTAGACCAATATTCCATGAGGTCTTTATTCATTACCTTTATTTACAGGCCATGCTTATTATATTGTTGTCTTCCTATCTGCCTGTGAGTCTATCTGTCCATCCATTTGTCTGTCTGTTTATCTGTCTATCTGTCTGTCGATCAATTTATCTATCCATCTGTCAGTCCATCTGTCTGTCCGTCTGTTTCTCTGGTCACTGATTGGCTGGTTGTTCCTGAGTTCCTTGGTGTTTGTTAAATGCTGAACATTTTAATGTGCTGTAAACGTAGAATAAAAAGAAGTCTGACTTAGTATAAACACTTCAGACATTATCTTACTGTATGAGTGACTACACTTCAGACATTATCTTACTGTATGAGTGACCACTATTACGTTTAATGTTGTATTAAGGTTAAAAATGTAGAAAATCTATGTTTAAACAGCTGAAAATTCTTTCTTCCATTAAATCGTAAAAAAAATCATATACCGTATCATTGTCTATAGTTGATACTACGCTAGAATGAATCTTAGGTTAACTGTGAGAAAGAGACTGTGTTTTTGGTCCTTAGAATAAAATCGAAATTATAAGAAAACTTATTATATTTTATATCTCTCTTCTGTTCTAAGATTCTGTCCAAATGAAAAATCAGAATCAGAAGTATTTTTTTTGTATGAATGTGCATATATAGACCCTTGGCCCTGTGACCCCTTTTCACCTTTTGAGAATGGGATGTAGAACAAACCTTTTTAACCAAAAGGCCTTATTCTAAAACTTTCCTTTCAGCAAAAATATTTATTTTAAAGATTAAAAATCTGTCTTTCACAAGATTTGAAGTTTTTATTATGAATGCTAAGTTGCAGGATTTTTATAAGAATTTCAAAATAAAATTGAGAACAGTTATTTTATTGTTACTTAGAGGAGAAATCTACAAATTCAACAACTTAAGATAAATAAAATCCGTGTATTATATTTCATTGTGTGTATTGTTGAAGAATGTCCTACTTTTAGGTAACAAAAATGTTGTATTTGAAATGTTTTTCATCTTTATCTAAGTTTGTGGATGAATTAGGATGGATTTTAAGCAGCTGACTGAATTGTTTTGTGTTTTTTTGTGTTTTTTTTTTTGTATGATTTCGGATTATATTTCACTGTATGTTTGTAAATTAGACAGTGGCTGAATGTTCAACAAAATATTACGCTGAGTTTAACGAATGATTGGAATTTACTGATGATACTGTTTCCATGCCAATGTTATTCTGTAGCATGATTTAATTTATAATCATAGTGGAAGTATTTTATGAATTATAATTATTCTGCTAGCTATGAGTTATCTTTTTTTGTGTGTGTGTGTGCAGCTCTGTGTATTTTGAGATTAATGTTACAGTTTCTTTATAAAATGAGGAAAATTGTGTGCCTTTATTTTTGTTTCATAAAATTTCACAAAATGTATTACAAAAATCACGCAGTAAGATGTGTGCAGGGAAATTTATATATAAATTCTTTAGTGAAATGTGTGTATTAAGATTGGTGAAGAAAACATGGAAGTTCTGTGAAAAGATTTTTTTCTGATGGAAATGTTTTACTGCACTATTTCTTAGAACAGAAGTCATTGATAACCCCCTATATGGCTGCACAGTAAAATCATTCATTCTGAAACGTTTCTCTTTCACAACATTTTGTGCGATCAAGTAGTGACATTAAACTAAGAATTAGAATTGACGGGACTTTAAAGACGTCTTAAGATAGGCTAGGTGCTCATGATATTGGTACATGTAGACATAAGTAACTCTTCAAGATAGGCCAAGTGCTCGTGATATTGATGCACGTGATCACAAAGTTTTAACTAAGTTTTACTGTATGTACATATAATGTGAGTTTGTGCGTGGAATCTTTAATAAAAATTGTCTCCTACATGAAAGACATACAATGTTGAGCACCAATTTGATGACATCCAATTATAACTATATTGCTCTGGATGATTTACACTTTTATCTTCAAGACAGCGTAAGTAACTGCTTGATTTTATTTAGTTTTTAATTGTTTTATTATAATAATGAATTTGTTTAGTTATTTCATTTTTTTGTGTATTCAATGTAAACCTCCCTCTGATTGGTTGATTTTAAGTGCAGTTTTGATATTGACCAATGGTAATACAGAATTATGAGAAACCTTAATTTGTAACTCATGCTTTAAAAACTTGTTTATTTGTTTTACATATTTTACATTTTATTGTACTGTTGCTTGTGTTTTTATTATCTTGACTTTGTTTTGATTTTTTTTCAAATAATATTTTGCAATTGTTAGATATCTGTTGACTTTTGCCAAGAAGTTTTTAGAACAATGTATGACAACTCACAACAATTATATGAACTCTCTAGCCTATTCATTTAAAGGGAAACAACTCTATCTGTACACTTTGAAACTGACAAATCAAGGGGAAAGCCCTTTATATATATTTGTATTTATACTTTTGAATCAAGGGGAATAACTCTATAATGAGGCTTTTGAGTGAGGGGAAACAACTCAGTATGCTTTTACAAAATTATGATACAGCTCTTAGTGTATTTCATTTACTGGCATATTGTTATATTTGTATAACATAAATTCAACTAGATTGGATCATTTGTCTTAATTCCACTGATTGAACTTTAATTGGTTTATAATTAATTGTTTTGTCTTACCACAATGAGCGTTTATAAATGCTCGGAGCATTCCCGTTATATCTGTGTCTGCTTACATACTGCTTCATTAGTTTTTTATTGATGACTAAAATAGTAATCTTATACGTCTCCTCCTCATAGATTAAAAGTTAATGTGAAGGTTTGTGGTAAACACCAGATCTGTTGTCTTTTTAGGCTTGTCTGTTTTGAAGAAAAAGCTGAGCTATCATGATCACTGCATTGTTGTTATTGTTGTTGTTGTTCATTCAGTCATACGCATGTTTCATGTTTATAATTACATGCATTATAAAATATTTCTCTGAGGCCTTAAGTAAAATATTATTTGTTTGCTGTTGCCGTCTAGCCCACTAGAAATTTGCCAGTTCAAAAAAATTTATTACTACAAAGTGAATGCATTATTTTTAAAATTTGCTTTCTCTGTTATTGAAAATATTTCTTCTAGTTTCATAGTCAATTTATATATTTATCTAGTATAATACTCTGACTGACCACCTCAGACCATAGAAGCCTGATGCCGGGAGGCCAAAACTGAAAATAGGATTAAATCAATGGCTTTGTGAAGAGTAATAATTAAATTTTCATAATTTTACCCCTTCCTCTGAATTTTTATGATATTATTCTTTTTGTGATTTTTTACACATGGAAAAGAATGATGTACAGTATATGTGAAATAATATGTTTGATTTTAATTGTTATTTAATTGAATACCCAGAATCCTGCGGGTTGTGGAGTAAGGATAATGTCCTTATGTTAGAGGTGAGTCTGGGTTAGTAGATATCAGTTATTCTTTTGTCTTACACACAACAACATAATTGTGATTATAAAGTTGTCACATATGATATCCCGCAGGCAGATCACTAGTCTCAACTTGTCATGTAAGAAAAAAAAAAGGCTTGTTGCTAGATGTATGTGTGAGTATTGTTTTACACATTACTGATTTAGAATGAAGATTTGATGACCACAGTGCACTAATGAATCATGTTTATTGCAAAATTTGTATCTCGTTAAAAATAGGGAGCAAATAATCATACAAAGTTCCTGGTAACCATCTGACTGACCCTATGTGAACATGGACTTGTTTCGGTGGTGGCCATTTTGTCTTCATTTTCTTATGGACTTCATTTCCAAAGTAAAGATATATTTATTTGTAAAAGAATGTGTCTGCCAATCTACCAACACTGTAGTTTTTTTTAGGGAAGTTGGCAGAAACCAGGAATTAATTGTTGTTGTGCTTTATGTACAGTGATGTGTGATTTTTACTTTACGATTTTGAATAAACTGAAACAGTAATTAAATAAATAGATAAATTAATGTGACACATTATTCCTTTGATTTAATATCAATTAAACTTTGAAAAACAAATTCTCCTAAAAATTGTTGTTATTAACGTAAAAAAAAGTTACTGTGCAATTTCTCTTGAGCAACCATCTTGATTCAATAACAGCATGATTTTTTCCCACTGTACAATTTAACTATAAATTTAACTTCTCTAGAACAATAACCTCTCAACAACAACAACACAATTTTGCTTCTCCCAAAGAGTATTGCTTTGGAGAGGTTGCACTGTAATCTTGGGCAAAATTGATTAAAAAATAACATTATTACACATACAGCAGATAACATATAGCTATGAGATGTGTGTAATTTTTACTACAAGATTTGTGATGACACTTTTGACAGATAGCCGGTGAGCTCGTGGTACATTTTAGTTGACAGGTTTCTGAAAGGAATGTCACTTGTATGTTACACATATCTGCTGTATATTAGATAGACATAACGATAAATAATGACAGCTCCTCAACGGGGTTGAAAGTTTATTGGGTACAATGTTTACACTAACGACAAAACTTGTTCAATGTAAGACATTAAGTTTACCTCAAGGTAACATTATAGAGTTTATTTTTTTAACCCTCTGTGGACAAAGAGTTTGTTTTGGATTTAAGATAAAGATTCTGTGTATGTTTTTTTTTTTGTCTGAGGGTAAACAAAGTTTTGGCTCAACAGGAACAAATTTATTGAAAAATTCTAGCATGGAGTTTAGTTATTTTTCTATCGGCTTTTGCTACAGTGACTGACCATTCAGGTATGTGTATAAACTATTTCAATAAACAAGGATAAAAGAAAGGGGTCTCCTCGGTGGCTGTAAACTGATGGACCGTGACATTTTTTCATGATAAATCGGTGATGTATATGTGGATAAAAATAGTGACACACTCTAGGTAGAGACTGTTTTACTTTTAATTGATGGTCGTGAAAGTTAAACGACTCAACAATTAACTGTACATGTTCTTGTGGTTGGATTTCTTTCTCATTTATTTGAACTAATTCTTCAATTGCCTTATGATGAATCTGTGTTTGCAATTAAACTTCAAAGATTTACCTTACTGTTTGTATTAGTCAACTTACAAATGATCATCTTGCGTGTGTTTACTTTCGTGAAGTTATTGTTCGTTTTTGGATTTCTTCGCTGAGTGACCTGAATGTGTTTGTGTCAGTGACTGTTTGTGTACACTGAAGGATTTTAAACCAATTTGAAAAACCTCACATGGGCGACGTGGGTTGTCCCAGTTTTTCTGGGCCAAGTTTGGGCCCAGATTTTAGCACCTCAGTACTGAAATACGCCATTCCTTCCTTCAGTAATAAAGATTACATGAGTGTGAATGAAATTTCACAGCAAAATAAGAAAACGGATTTATTTTCCTCAAGAAGAATCCACATGCAGAAGATGGTAGGTGTTTTTATTATGTTTCGATAAGTCTACGCCATACTGTCCATCAATACAGGAACCCACTTAAGCTCAGTATGAGTGAAATTAACTTTCAGGCTAGCTGAAAGTTATGATATACAGTGCAACCTCTTAAGAGTGGCCCTCTCTTGAGCAGCAACCTCCCTTCAATAACAGCATGATTTTTTCCCACCGTGCGATTTAACTATTAATTTAACTTCTCTGGAGCAACAACCTTTTCAACAACATTATTTTGCTTCTCCAAAGGGTGTTGTTTTGGAGAGGTTGCACTGTACAATTAAGTCTCAGTTAGAGACTGCTTCATTAGGAAAACTTATTTGTGGATTCTGTATTTCTCTTCATTAAACTTGAACATGAGAACACTTCAATATTTTTTTTCTTTTTTGGTCCCAGAGTTGGTTATTAGTTTGCAGTTTTATGTTTGAGAGGGATTTTACAGGATTTACAAAATACTGTCTTGCCATTGGTCCATTTTAAATCCTTCCTTAGAAACAACCAATCAGATGCTTTTATTTTGTAGACTGTGCCTCATTTTTATTTTTCTATGTATTATCTCAAACATTTTTTACTGTTCTCTGTGTTAAGCAAAACAGAGAATCGGACTGTTTGGTGCAGGAACTATTTATGTGTTGTGTGTGTGAGGTTGGTTGTACACAGGGTTTTCGTTAAGAAATTAAGTAACCAATTTTTTGGCCTAAGCAACAGATTTTGAAAAGTAGCTGAGGGTTCGTAGTTTTGCGAAAATTGTTAAAATCTTGGAAATCAAAAGATTCAAACGTGTTTTTAACTGATGGTTTCAATCAGCAATTGGTTCATAATGAAAACCCTGGTTGGACATCTCAAATTGTCTTAGTTGAATATATACTAGTGGATGTGTTTATCATAGTCAAGTAAACTGTATATACATACCTGCATAAGAGGTTTATTGTCCTGTTGAAGATAATCCTGTGTCTTAATTTTCAAACAGAATACAACTTCAAGTATCTCGTGTTACATAGTTTGTTTAAGGCCGGGATAAATAAATTATTGGATTATAGAACTTCATTCTGAGATAAAAATTCCACTCTAACTATTTTATATTTTCATTAGAAAACTTCGAAAATATGAATGGAGACTAGTCCATATGTTATTTTACAAGTTTTTCAACATAATCAAAAATAAATAATTCATGGCTTAGGAGTTTTTGAAAATTGTGAATAATGTAATTAGATTTTAACGGCCTTAATTTATGTTCATTGTGAATAGTTAGGTTGATAGAAACCTTAAAAGTTTGAAATAAAGATGACCTGGTTGTAAAATAAAGGTTTAATGTATTCAATGAGACTATGATATAGGTGGGGGGGGGATGATTCATCGTGTAAACGTGTGGACGGGATTTATCTTCTGTTTACGTTTAAAATACGTTTATAAAAGCTAGAGAAAAGAAATAAGACATTTTTGTATATTTATTCATTGCTTTATGTATTTATTATGACTTGAAGGACTTTTTGATTCTCATATTTACAAAATGATACATCAAAGTTTACCCAATATCATGTTTCTGTTTCCAAATGTCTTAATTAAATTGACTTAATTTGGATATGTTATTTTTATCCAGAGGCCTCTGTGGTTGAGTGGTTTTGGTCGCTGACTTTTGATCATTAGCCCCTCTCTGCTGTGAGTTTGAATCCCACCTGAGACTAAATTTTGCCTATGAGGAATCTGTCAGGCTAGGTTAAGGAAGGTCGGTGGTTTTACTCAGGTGTACACCTGGAGTCTTCCTCCACTGTTACAGCCAGGAAAGTCATCAAATGATGCTGGCTGTCGGTGCAATGATAAACCCTGTTGAAAACTTGGAAAATAATCAAAATTACATTTCTTTGTCATCCTTGTTGCAAGTGAAGTGCCGGTTCTGTTCAGGGACTAATACCTATTGTTTTGTTGTATATTGTGTTAATATTTAAATTGTAAACATTACCTTTAAACATCAACCTTGTAAATCTAGGCACGTGTGGTAGTTGTTATCATTCAGTGTTGTATGTACTCTCTAATAAATGCCCCTCTCCTAATATAAAGCACTCCCATAATAAATGCCCCTCTCCTAATATAAAGCACTCCCTTAATAAATGCCCCTCTCCAAATATAAAGCACTCCCTTAATAAATACTCCTCTCCTAATATAAAGCACTCCCTTAATAAATGCCCCTCTCCTAATATAAAGCACTCCCTTAATAAATGCCCCTCTCCTAATATAAAGCACTCCCTTAATAAATGCTCCTCTCCTAATATAAAGCACTCCCTTAATAAATGCCCCTCTCCTAATATAAAGCACTCCCTTAATAAATACTCCTCTCCTAATATAAAGCACTCCCTTACTAATGCCCCTCTCCTTTTATTGAGAAGTGAAAAAGTTTGACTCATTGTCAATTCATTGATAGTCCTTTAAATTATATCTTATGTGTCTGAGATAAATACAACAATAAACCACAAGTTGAGAAAAAAATCTGTAAAATGGAACAATTCTGAGGTGTGTATATTAGGAAATGTTTGGTAGTTCACAACTGAATTACAATATTCACGTCATAAGTGCCCTCAGATCAAAGGACTGAATATGACATTATGGTAAAAGTTCACATTTGGATAATGTTTATATGTACATAAGACAATTGTTTTGTATAAGTATATGCGGATTTGCTCAAGCTAATCTTTTCTGAGTTTCTGTACAAACCAAAGCAGAAGATTAAGTTTCGATTATTCTGAAATTAGTCATAACATAGGATTAATGGCTGACTGTGTCTGCGGTTTATTGGCTGATTTTATGTTTCTCTAGGTATTGCATTGCCAACATTTAGTGATGTTTGGCCTGGTTGGATAACGTTAATATCTAGCGGTTAACTGATATTAATCCATTTTTTATGCATTGACTGCCTTTCTTCCTTTAGGATACAACTCTTTACTTATTTTCAGCTTGATTTGTACTTTATGACATTTGGCCAAGTTGGAAAAAAATCCTTGTTTTGAGGTTGATCTGGTTAACCGATTAATCCAGACTTATTTGTTTGGTCATTTATATACCGGTATTCACTTTTCTGTGAAATGTAATCATTTGGTCATGGATTTGATTATTGTTTATTTCAAAATAAGACTTTGATCCATTTTTTGAGGTAAAACATTGATAGTTGTGAATGGTAAATTTTAGAAGCAACTCCAGTAAAGAAATAACTTTAAGTTAAAGAAATAACTGTTATGATTTTGTTTCGGCTATTTAATCTTATTTTTGGAATATTTTGTCCTGATTTAGTTCTGAGACACTGAGGGTACCAGCTGTCAAACTTGTAGCTCACTGTCCTAAATTAAATGCTGTCTTCTCCGAACATGCAGAAACATACAAAAAAATGGAGGACAAATTAGATCTCCCTGAAGGTTACTGCCTTAGAAGGGCCTGCTGCTGGGTTTAAGCTGTAATAAGATTTTTATTTAAATTCCCAACAAAGCTAATAAACTTGCTCAGTTGTATGTAGGTATGTTTAATATGTCAGATTAATTGTTGAAATCAGATTGTGACTGCTGCAGACGCCATGGCTAAAGTGCAAAGTGTAATCCAGTAAAAATAGCTGCTCTGAGGGAGGTCACTCTTAGTAGAATGTCCTGTGTAAGAATAACACTATTGTAAGAATCACTCATAAGAGGCTTACATAGGATTACAATAAATATAAAACCTTCAGTGTGGCCGAGAATTAGATTTTTTATATTCCTGATTAATTTTTTTTCTACAATCTGATAACATTGACAGATATGGCTCTGTTATCTGAACGTTTCTTTGTGTTCCTAAATCAATGTGTCAAGTGTTTGATAGATGTAGAGTTTAGAATTATTGATAATTTTCATCCCTTGTTTATTTGGAGTATAAGTTTAGCGGTTTGATTTTCTATTTGTGATTTTAAGTTTGATAAAAAGTTTAGATTTCTTTACCTATGGCTGTGTGAAGTTAGTATGAACATTTCATGTTCATTTTAGTGAATGAATGAATGTTTTTTGGGATATGACAAGAGCTAAATGAAAGTGAAAATAAGTCTGATGTTTATTTGTGTGGATTTAATTCTGATAAATAAAATACAAATTTCATCAAATTCTGTTTATATGAGAAGTGCCATGTGTTTCCTATAAATGTTAAAAATGTTAAAAAATAAATTCTTTGCTGTCAGCTTGTGTTGACATAAACATTTTTTTGCATAAAAGAAAATTTAAGGAACTTAATTTTATGTGAAGTTGCCAGTAATTGAGTGAAGAAAGTAACGATTAAATTGTTTGCAGATAATAGTATAAAGGGTGTGCAATTATTTGTTCATTATCTCTGAATCATGTGAAGAAAATGGTTAATTGCTTGCAAAAGCACTGATCCAGTGGTTTGTGTGCTGGACTTGTAACCCGAAGATCCGGGTTCAAATCCAGGTTGTGTCAGAGGTCATACCCTTCTATGAAAATTTGATGAAAATGTCAATTTTCCTCCATATTTGGAGAAGTTGCCGGCTCCTTGCTGAAGGATAAGTTAGTAGTGATTAGTATACAGTCTATGAAAACTGGTTAGGTGGACCGGTCACTGACATAACTGAAACATTGTTGAAAGACAGCATTAAACCCAGTGACAATAAGTCACATAAAAACAAACAAAC
The DNA here is from genome assembly GCA_008271625.1 of Lutraria rhynchaena. Lineage (NCBI taxonomy): Eukaryota > Metazoa > Mollusca > Bivalvia > Venerida > Mactridae > Lutraria > Lutraria rhynchaena. The sequence goes on along the minus strand of VIBL01000318.1, from coordinate 156,068 downwards.
AAACAAACAAACAAACAAACAAACAATCATTGCTTTGTTAAGTCAGTTTTGCAACCAAATCTCGTCATTCTGAGTGTGTTATATGTATGCATAGATTAACTAAGACATGGGCGGTACTGCCTAATTGATAAACAAAACCTTTAGGGTCAATTTTCTGATATGTAAATTGCTAATTAGTGGTGGTTAATTGAATTTGTTTGATTAAATTAACCCTCTACATTGTGATTATAGTGAGTGAACAAGCTGGACGGGCACAGTGTGTGTGTAGTAATTGTTTTGTGAGCTGTGTGCTTTAAATTATGGTTGTATTTGTCATTGGTTTGTGTGTTTCTTGATTTAAACATTGCTGTTCTTGATGATGATGATGATGATGATGTGTTGTTGATAGTGAAGATAGTTTACTGGTATGTTTTTGTTGTTGTTGCTGATGAATGTGTTGTTGGTACTATTTTTTATTTCTGTTGTTGCTACTGTTGGTGGGGTAACTGCTGCTGCTGATAATGATGCTGTTGGTAATTTTTCCAGATGGTATTGTTGGTTTTGTTGTTGTTTTTGATGTGTCTCACCTTTTTTGCTTAATGAAGAAAATTTCAGGTCTACAAAGTTTGAACTCAGAAAATTCAGGTCCTCTGTTGATGAAAATATTGTCTTAACCCTGTTATCTGTTGCTGATTCGGGGTTTTAGATCTTGCGAAGTTGGCAGTTACTTGCAGAGAAAAAGGTTAGTACTGGTATAGAATCCAGGCACGCTAGTTAGGTTAACTGCCTGTCTGTATATGATTAAAATACAGTAAAACTTGTGACCACCTCAATGTAACAACTACCTTATAACAACAATCACATGTTTTTTGGACTGTTTCTAAATATCTCCCTGTAATTCAGCTTGATAATGATTATTGTGACTGGTTTTTAGGGTCCTGATGGTGATCTCATTATCGAGGTTCTACTGCAGTGCTGAAACTGGCTTTAAACCTATAATATTTAATTTTTATCTCAAAGTAATATTTGTCTCACAGGCATTATGTACCAACTGTCCGATTTGAATGAAATAAATTGTTTCATAAATAAAATTGACTTAAGTTTGTTGTTGCTGTGTTTCTTCTTGTTGAATTTTTGATGTTTAACATTCAGGTGTCTGTGTTGTTTGACGTAACTGGGTCAATATTACAGTAGTTGATCGTGTGTCCCTGTTTTTATAAAATCTTGGCTTTTCTGATGTTTGTGTGTTATTTATTGAATTTTGTAGTGAGAACCTATTGACTCTGATAATTGTGAATTAGAAAGCAGAAATAGTTTCAAACGGTTTGCTTGACCGTTTTAATTGACCAAAATATTGTGTAGACAGTGAGCGGAACGTAAGTCACGATGTATAAGCATTATGGGAGATATATGTCAGAGCGACATTCTCAGTTCTTGATGCAAAGACAATATTCTCGTAGTCTTAATGACTTGTATGGGAAAAATATTTGGAATAGCTTGGAGCCTGAAAAGGACATGAACTACTGGAACTTTGGGGTAAGTTTTTTAACATGAAGATTTTCATCTTTCATTTCGCATAATTTGATGTTGACCTTGACCCTGATTTCTCATTATGACCTTTTTGTTGTTTCAGATGTTACGTCTGATTAGGACATTGATCCCGAGATATTATGCATGTTATAATGTGAAAAAGATTTTTATTGAAATTAATTTTGTAATGTTAGAATGACATTGACCTTCTGATGAATTTATGACATTGACTTTTGAAAAAAATATTATATTTGAAGTTTTTTTGTAGGAAAGATACCAATGTGTACTTATATATTTAAATATGGCTGGTCTTGTGGTGATTTTTATTTTGAACTTTTGAAACTACCTGTGGCTTTCTGAAGGGAAAAATATAGCATGATAAATCCGAAAAAGGGGGAAAATTAGGAAAACTATCATTTAGTTATATAGCGTGTTTAGGGGAACTATAAGTTTTTTTTGGCTAGGTGAAACAGCCAATATTCAGTTGTAAAATATTGAAAAAAAAAACTAGGCCTCGGTTTAGTTGCTAAATTAGTCACAAATTGTTTATGTATTTTATATAACAACAGAGATTGTTTCATTGGTGATATCAAACAAAACACAGGGACGCACATCGAGACAGGTTTATTGCACGTTTACATGCAAGAAACTAAACGCAATGTTCAGGTAGACGACACACAGGCTGTCAGAGTTGTCATCTATTTGTGTCTATTGTATGTTATTAATATATTGTCTGTTAATTACGTGCTGTCTGAGTTTTGTCCATGCGAAGACATGCGAAGAAGTTCGACAGTTGTGTGAGAAAGTAACCCACTGTGGTGGTCAGTTGACCTCCTTGTGTGTTATGTTTGTATCTTGATTGTTAAAGTACTTTACAGGAGTCTCCAAATGATCAGCACTCCAGTTAGGTTACTAAATCTTTTCTGAATTCTACAAGCATCAAAATGTCATATACACAGCATGCATTATCCAAGGTTTTCATGAAGAAATTAAGTAACCCTAAGTGGGAGGAGCTTATCAGTATTGGTCATGAATATTCGTTAGCCTTGTGTGTTGTACAACAACATTGAATTTTTATATTGTTTATGCTTTGTTTGATTGGTACAACATGGAATATGAATGAATGCTCTGAAAATGCAGTAAGTTACGAGTAATTTAATGTAATGTTTTAATTTGAATATCGGACTGCAAATATTGTCCAGTGATTAGTCGTCATATGTCAGTGAAACATTGTTGGTTAGGTTTAAAAATGTGAAAATGGATTTTTTTTATCATATTTTGGAACATGGGAAGAAATATTCTAGGTATAAAAAAATAGTTTGGGCTAATTTTCAGGGGTTATTTTGTGGTTGTCTTCAAACAATTTCATATAAATAGCCTTAAATGTCAAATGAAAAATCTTTAGTTATTTCATATATTCATCTTATCTTAATCTGACTAATAAATTATTAAATAATTTTGTGAATTTTATGTACGATTTTAATGTATGCACATATTACTGGGATACCTTGAGGGCGCTAATTGTCCACTAATTGGTAAATGTATCGGTACATTTATAGGTCAGTCTGTCACAAGTGATTAATGAACAGATTGCATTCGACCATTTCTTTGATGTTTGTGGTCAGTGATTAAAATTTTACCATTAAATTAATTATCTACCATATTTCTGACAAAAAAAATGTTTTTTTGGTTTGAAAAGTTGAAGAAAAAACCATGTTTGTCCCGAGTAAGAAAGTTATATTGAATTTATGTGCACAGGAAAATTACCCTCCGTTCAAAGTTTATGCTTAACAATTGAAATGAAACCAAATACCATATTATTATGTTGTATTTGCCTTTTAGGGTAGGTATGGTATTTTGATGACTGCTCAGAGATATGTACTGGTTGTACGAACATAGAGAAATATTTAATAATTAATATGAGATTTAAGTGGACCAGGGCTTTTATAATAGTGGAAACTTTCATGCATAGTTTATGAGAAGTTTTGACTTATGTAGCATTCCAGCGCAATAATTTACTCGTGTTGTGACAAATTCTCTTCTCTCGTAAACTTGGAAGATTTTGGTGCATTTATGTGATTTTAAAACTTGGAGGAAAACTTCGTTGTTTTGTTAACTTGCTGTTAATTACGAGGACTGATGAATGGCCCAATGTTATGATGGGATGATAGGATAGGTTGCTCCAGATATGAAAAGCACATATTATTGTGTTCCATGGAGAATATCGTTGCTAATTTGTTATTAATTGCACACTTTGGTTGTAAATATATAAACATTGTATGTGGTAATTGTATCTGTTTATGAAGAAGGTCTCGGATATTTAAGATATAATGTTATGTACAATTGAATAGACCGAAATTGTATTAATTAGTGAAAAGGCTTTTGCATGGAACCTAAATGAACATTAATTGCTGGAAAGTAAGATAAAAAATAACTGATTCTACTTTCACATGATAAGCAACAAGTAGCTTTAGACAACTTAAGTTTTGATGTAAAATTGTGTAACAAGACGAGTTTTGGACAGGATTATTGTGACATAAAGACATGGAAGTTTGTCAAAAAGATGAGTTTGGTTTGAAACTTGGAGTTAAACTGAAAATCATTGAACAGGTTTGTGTGTTTTTTTTGTGGCGAATTTTGTGTTGTCTTGTTTTATACTATTGCTGTTGCAAGTTTCTGGGTCTATAAATTAAAATTTTTGTTTGCAGCCTTGCCATTGGTCAGTTTTAAGACTGTTTCAAATCATCCAATCAAATGCCTGGATTATGGAACCACTGTAAAATGTAGAACTTGTCAGTTTCTCTTGTCCTGAAAAAATGGGTTAACCCGTTGCCTCATAATACCGCATTTCCCTGCATCTGAGGGAGACAACTTTTGAAAATATTGTGGCAAAAAAAGCCATTGCTTGTAATGAGTAATGGCTTCTTTTACCACAATGTTTTGCACTCTGTCAGAGAGAAATAACCCAACTTTTTAAAAATAAATTGATGTTTTGTATATTTGCTTTGAATTTGGAAGAGTCCAAAGTATGCGTATGAGGCAAAGGGTTCATGCAAGCAAATTATGCTTATATCAACATCACTCCAGTTTTTTGTTGTTTTTGTTTCACAAAATCTGCTGTGTGTTTCTATAAAATTAATTAATATTAAATCTCATTTCTAGACATAAAAATGTTATGACTTAGTGCAAATAAGCAGCTCACTGTATAAACAAAGAAGAGAATTATAACATCATGGTCTGGTTAAAATATTAACAGAAGTCTTCTGAGAAAAAAATTAGTCAGGTTTGGGGTTACTTGTTCAAAAAATTTCGTAGGCTGGTCAAAAAAATTTTTATTTTTTTTAAACATACCTTCAGTGAAAATATGAGGTGTGATTCCTCCTTAAATATTTTCTTACTTTTGTATTTTTCTGTTAAAAACTGAAGGGTTGGTGTCCAAAAAGAAAAGGTCTGTGGGGTAACTGTAAACATGAATTTTTTTTTCCGGCCTAATCAAGTGAGATATACTATCTACTCTATCTTGAATTTTCAAATTTTTCAATTGTTTTAACTAACATTGTGTGTATGACATTACATTATTTACAAAGTTTTGATTACTATGTATGGGTGGTAATTGAACAAGTCTTACAACTGTTAGCGTCATATTTCAACCTTTTCCACACTCTCGTATTGTCTAAAGTCAAACATTAATTACTTCATTTTCCATTTTTGTAGTACTTGAATTGACAACACAGACTGTCTAAGTGATTGGTAGTGTCAAGATAAAAATCTTGTCATGTATCACAAATTCATAACTCTTAATTGATTGTGTAATTAGTTTTATGTATGATTGGTAATTGACTGTTGAGTAATCATGTATAGATTTTTTGTTTAATCGGTTTTCAATTTTTTTTGTAACTGATGCAGTATGATTTGTGAATGCTTATTATGAAGTTAATTAAAATATTTTCATTTTTTCATCGGAGTTAAATGCTCCCAGCCAAGGACCTCTCTGGCTTTAATGGTGGGGTAGACCCCAGGCTTACACCTGGGTAGAACCACTGACCTTAAGTAAACTTGCTTGTGAAAATACTTTCATACCTTCTTTCCAAGCTTGTTTTTTCTTTCTTTAAAGAAAGTTGATGGCTGCTTGCATACAGTGACATAGAAAGTTTGGTTTTGATTTGATGACAGTGCATTATTGAATTATCAGGGCTTTTTTTCATGGGTAGGGGAAGGGACCTTTCTTAAATTTGGGGAGGAAATAAAACAGTATTTTTGCAAAAGGGGAAGAAAAACTTGATGCAAAGGGAATTTTAGGGTAAATCTGCATGAATCTAGGGATTTTTCCTGAGGGGAAGATGCCTTTAAATGGCCCTTGCTATAGAAGGGAAAAAATCCCAGATTATTGTTGAAAAACTTCTCATAACCCCGAAAAGGGGCCTCCATGGTTGAGTGGTTATGATTGCTGACTGATAACCACTAGCCATTCACTGCTTTGAGTTTGAATCCCACTTGGGTCCAGAAAAATCACATGACAGGAGCATGCCGTCCAGCTAGCTCGTGGAACCCATAAAATGAACTTTAAAATTATCCATAATTAGAAAAAAATTCCCCCCCTCCCCTCAAAAAATTTTAAGTTATAATTGTGTCAATAGACTGATTTGGTAATGTTACAATTAGTTATAAATTTGTAAATTGCTGGTTAAAATCTGAACTTATGTATCGTTTTTTGTTCATTCATATACAATTAAGATTTGAATTCATTTTCAGTGCTGATTGTGTCAAGATATTTTATGCAAAGCAATAAAAGTCTAAAATTTCCATTGTACCGACTGTCAGTATGTGTAAAGTTACGCAAATTTATCTTTATCGTTCAACGGGCTATAAAAGTTGTGAAAAGAACTGTTAACACTTTCGTTAGTACCATATTTGTTCTAAATTTCTGTACCGTAGTCTCTGTAAATGTTAGTAGTTCTATTGAGATGTACTTGTTGCATACTTTTTAGTTTTGCATGATATTTGATGTTTTTGTGTAGTGAAGTAGGAACGAAGCTTCGAATTTGTAGCTGAACATGTTTATTGAAGGTCATTATAACTGGATATTTAACAAATTTTGTGTATAATTATAATAGAGGCCACAACCTTGGTGCAGGGGTTTGTGTACTGGCAATTCCGATTCAAATCCCAGTCACCATGGGTTATACCCTTCTATGAAAATTTGACAAATGTTGATTTTCCTCCACTTTGGAAGAGTAAGTAAGAGTAAGTACTGGTTAGTGTACAGTCTAGGAAAACTAGGTGAACTAGTCGCTGTATACAAGTGAAAAATCATTTAAAAATGGAAAAAAAATGGAAATGGATTTTTTTAAACTCTGAAAATTTATTTTGTTTTCTATCTGGATGCTGAAAGGCCACCGTTTAACAAAATGATTCATAATAATTTATGCTTGACTGGATTTTCGTTAATTTTCCCTTAGGTATTATTGAGTGTCAAATGCGTGGTTAAATAAACACTTTTGTTTCCGAAGGTCGTTTCTGAAGGTCGTTATTAATGTGGATACATTATTTATACATGAACATGTAGTTATCTTTTTTCTTTGGATTTCATATTAATTCATTCATTTTTTTCCTTTTAGATCTTCCGCCCATGACATATTACTTGTAATTATTCTGCATTATCAATAGTTCCCCATTCCCTGCTTAAAGATGACTAACAACTTATTATAGTAAAACCTCAATAATATGACCATTTTTGGGACCCGAGAAATTGATACTCATTATGACTGGGTCTCATTATCAAGTTGAATTATCAGGGAGTTAGGTTGTAATGTAAGATAACTGGGAGAATATAAAAGACACGCCCCGCCCTGCCCTGCCCTGCCCTGCCCTTGTAATTTTACTGTCTTTCACTTTAGTTACAGTCTAAATGTTTGTTACAGCCACCTCTGAATAAAGGCCACCTTTTGAATAAAGGCCATTCTTTGAAAAGCTGTCACTGATTATTTAGAACAAACTGACCTCCAAATAAGGGCACTTGTCAATAAAGGCAACTTTTTGTCTTTCCCAAGGGTGGCCTTTATACACAGGTTTGACTTTTATTTTATTCCAATTATTTTATCAATTAATTTATGTAATTAATTCCATAAAAGTTATATTCCACTGTTTTTGTTTACATTATTATTTTTTTGGTATTTATTATAAAAGTAGAATTTTTATTTTTAAAATTTTTTGCATTCAACAGAATTGTGTTACATTTTTATGCTGATTAATATTTCAATAGAGTATAAATGTTTGATATTGTGGTTAATTATGTAACATAAGGTAATTATTGGGGGATAATGATCTTGTTTGTAGCAATTTCGAGTATTTGTTTACATATCGATGTATGTTTTATTGCAATTTTACACCCTATCTAGTCTGCCTGGCCACAAATGTAAGCTAAAGGGTGTAATTAGCCCCCTTTATCAACCCTAGACATCAAAGGGACAAATTATAACACTTGCTAATCAGTTTTACTATTTATCAAAATTCTTGTGATTTGATTGGTTGACGTGATGGCAATCCTGTCATCTGATTGGTCAGTTTGGAATTAGATCATTAAATCTGTATAGTATTTGTATTTTTTTTGTGTGTAAATCAAAGATAAATAGTGTTTAAAGACAGCATAATTGTATGTTTAACTTTCAAAGTGAATTTTGATGTAAAAGTTGGTTTATTGTGACAAAATAATTCAGAAAAAAAAACAAGATTTTTTGAAAGATTTTGATAGATTTGGGTTGATGTGATAAATCAAAATATTCATTAATTAAATATCTTCTTAACTAATCATATCTGAATTATGGGAAAATGTTAACATTTTGAAGTGTCATGTTTTGGCTTTATTGCATACATAGGATACAAAAACAAATAACATAAAAAAGAAAAAAATCTTAATGTGATATAAGTTACGTGATCAAAGCAGTTGAAAAAAGCTATAAATAGATACACATGTTGATAAAAGAACAGAATTCCAAAGATTATTTATTTATATCTGATGTAAGTGATGGAGAAAGTATGGCATAGGACATATAATTAGAAAAAAAAATAAAGATTATTGTGTGAGCTTAACATTCTACCAAAATTCTCTGTACAGGAAGTGACCCGGAATTATGTCATTTGTCTGGAATGTGGAAATGTTGATGAAATTTGAAATGATGAAGTTTAATACACTGTGAATGCAGGCATGTTGATAATATTGGTATAGATGGTTGTGATTTCTCGTCTCACTCCACTCAGAAAAATTTCGCTAAGGCTGTGATTATATCAATGCTGTAGGAATTTGATTCAGAACTTCAGGTTTTTGGTTGTCATATTTTTATTGGAGGAAATATTCTTATCGTTAATGTCGATAAAATTTTGATAAAAATGAGAATTTTACCGAAAAATTTGTGCCGTGCAAATCAGTTAACTGATCTGAAGGTAAGAAGTACATCTTTATAAACAAATTTTGTAAATTTTCAAAATTTTATCATTCAATCTTTGTGGTTTTATTCGTGGTTTATAACTCGTCATTCTGTTTTGTGGTAGAACTTTTCAAGTTGTTAAATTTTGCTTGGGGGGGGGGATTTCCTATTGGGATTCTTGGGTGAATGTGAATTTTTCTGGCTCACATCTTGATCTAGCCTGTCTTTGTTGTTCGGCAGCTTATGGAGACTTAGGGAGGCCACTGTCAATTCTATAACGTAATGTTTGGTCGTCATTAATGCCAGTATTCGCTTTGAGCTCTACTGGCTTTGTGCTGGAGTTGGGCTCACCACATTCATGTGAGTCCAATTAAGACGGTGTCCAGAAAGAAAGGTTAGACTTGTGTACATGTTACACTTTCTAAATTTCAGATGAATATAACATTTATATATAGATATGTAGACCAAAGATGTTAGGGGTTTTTTTATGTCAGAGTACCTTTTAAATATTTTTTAGAATTTGCACTTTAAAACCAGTTCGAAAACAAAAGTGTCTTTTTCATCCTTGATGCTATTACGTTTCTTTCCAGACACCCTGTATGAACTCTTTAATTGAATTTATAAATATAAGCCTTAAGTTAGTTTTAAAAAAATTAAGAATGAGAAATTGATTTCATGTATGAATGGTGTTTTCAGTATTGTCTGTATAATGTGTGAAAAACAACGGTAAAGTTGTGGTAAATAATTAATTAAATTAAACAGTTTTCTTATTATTGCTCTTAAAGTCTACTTGATAAATATAAATTATGTCTTGATGGACTTAACTGATAAACTTGTAATGAAAGCTTTTCTAAATTGGATCTGTTGTGATTATCCTGTTTAAAACTGATTAAAGTAATGCTGAGTTAGATCTTTAAAAAACTAAATTGGTCAAACTTTTAGATTAAAAGTGTACTAATATTCTTTGATTATATTGACCAAGAGACGAAAGTCTGTCATCTTAACTAAAGTGTGTGCAATCATGTTATCCAATTGAATTTATATATATGTATACAGCTGATTATCTGTCTGTTCGTCTGTCTGTATGTTTATTTTTTAATGATTCTGTTTTAGTAGGTGTTTAATTGATCATGGACTAGGATTGTTTTGTTTTGTTTGTCCCCTTAAATAACAGAATCAATAAACATTTTAATATATTTCTTGGTTGTATTATAATCTGTCAAAGACAAAGTCAAACACAAAGTTTTCTAATTTTAGAATATTTATTCATTCACTCTCTCCCTGACTTTGTTCATTCATCCACTTCTTTCTCCTTTCTATTCTTATTCTTTTTATCTATTTTTACCTTCGTTTATTCTGTTTGTCTGAAAAAAAAAATAAAAAAGACATTTGTTCTTGATTTATGATCTTTAACAAAGGGGAACAACTCTGTTATATACTGAACTAGGGGAGACAATTATAATGAAATATTTTGCTGTAGGGTATTGTGGGAGTTAATTAGTATGTAAATAGCTTGTAGATATAAGTGTTATATTTACTGATAAACATCTAATAGTAATTAAGTTGGCTGGAAAATTCCTGGCCCCTAATTTTGATGAGACATTTTTGAGGTAATATTACGAGTTATCACCCTTTAGGTGAGAAGTTTAAGATCAAACAGGTTGATAATGATGTTCCATAGATTGCCTCGGGAAAGTTTGATGTCAAATGTCATCTATATTATCAATATCTCAATTTTCTGGTGAATTTTTGTAAAATGAAAGAATTTATGTTAGATTTTCATGTATTTGTGTATTTTGTTTTGATATGTTTTCATGTGTGCGTTTAATATTTGTTATGAGGACTAATTTTCTTAACAGTGAGGTAAATATTTTTAGGTGAAATTTGATAAAAAATTCAGACTTGAGCATTGTAAGTGTTTGTAAGTTTCCATGCTAGGCTCAATAATTTTTTCTCAGGCCACTTGTCCTGCAAGACAACCAGCTTAGAATTTTAACTAGTTCCACAGCAATTTCAAGTCATCCTGAGTGGATTTCTACTCGTAATTACGAGTGGACGGGTGGATTTTCTGAGCCCTGCTATCTAGTTAAGCCTGGTTTATAGGACACTTGAGTCTCTGTTTTGTAGAGATGGTGTCTTCTAATGGAAGATATGATCCTGACTCTGATTGGAGTCAAACTCACAACCTCCTAGAATATCTTTGCAGCCCTTTTTTGGGATCACGTGATGGCTAAATTAGTAGAGTTTAATTGGTAGAGTGGTTGGATTAAAAAAAATGCTGGTGTCTGTTGCCATGGTGATGCAAGTTGATCCTTAGTTAAAATAATTTTTTACACTTTGTTTTGAAAGGCTTGCAGGAGATGTGTTATTTTTTTTACAATTCATCCTCAAATATGGATTTTTTTCTGATGAGTTGCATACTTAATCAATGCATTAAAATGCATTATTTTTCTACTTTCAGAGTTCCGACAATGTGGTATGGGAGACCCATAAAGTGGCTCTGACCAGGGTATGTATTACTTTAGTTTGGAAATGTATCCTGTTATATGTCCGTCTTCAGACAGGTTTTAGTTATGTTCTGGCCAGTGTATGTAAGGACATGAGTTCAAACTCATAGAGACCTGGGTTCAAGGTTATAAAACGCGAGATTGGTGTCTGAGCTCAAATCTCATATCTTGTCTTTTAACGTTTCAAAGTTAATTACAATCAGACAATAATAATATTATTGATTATAATATTCTGACAGCATAATTGACCTGAATATGTATTTAAACATTAATCAGCTGTATCTTTTCCACTATAATACTTTGAGAATGGAACTGAGATTTGAATTCTGAGATTATTTTCAAATTTTATAACTTCAGGGGCCTGGACTTTAGGCTCTCTGCATGGAGCTATGTGGGAGTACTTGTTTATTTAAATTATATAACTGTCTTCTCTTTAAACCTTCCAATTTGTCTCAAAAATCATTCTTATCAACAAAATAATTTTTTTTCAGTTTTGTGGATGTAAAATACAGTCTTTATATTAAAAGTTGTTGGCAGAATTAAATACCTTTCTGTTCAGTGTTTATTTGTTTATCTGGTCAACAGCCAGTTTGACAGCTATGGTCATTTCAGGGCTGCCACAGAGGGAGGGAGAAGATATGGGAGAACTGGGCATATACCATTACTCTTTTCTAATAGACCTCCTGGTTCTTTATCGTGCCTGGTGTAAAACACCGATACGTACTCACCTGTTTCCTGTGATTTTCTTAATACAGTACAGTAGAACCTTTCTAATCCAGACTTGCTTGGACAGACAAAAATGTTCAGATTAGAGAGGTGTCCAGAATACAAAGGTCCTGTGTTCCAAACTTTTTAGCATTTATTACAGAATAAAAAATCGGGACCAGCTAACATGTTTGGTTTAGAGAGGATTCTGGATTGGAAAGGTTCAGAAGAGACAGGTTTGACTAAAATGGGGGGGGGGCACTGAATGTTTAGATGATAAAGTGTCTACTTGTCATTTATACAGGTTCCTGGCTTTGGTTTTGGCATTGCAGTAAGTGGGGGCAGGGACAATCCCCACTTTGCCAATGGTGACCCTTCAATTGCAATCTCGGATGTTCTCAAAGCTGGACCAGCAGAGGGGAAATTACAGTAAGTGGACACCTTAATTAGATATCACTGTGATCAATTCAGACATCACCATGATGAAGACTTGTTCAGATATCACAGGACTAATTTGTTAATCCTAACTTTTTTTCCATGTTTTCTTAAAAAACAGTTTTCTGAATTTGTTCTCTTGTAAGTAATAATCCAGAAATTCTTGACTATTCTCTTGTTCCAGTAATTCATTAAATGAGAAAACAGACAATTTTATGTGTTTCGGATGTTAAACAAGTGACTTGAGACAAAGAGGCCTTCAGTTACGTTATTTTATTTTCTTCTCTGTTATTTTTCAGAATTAATGATCGAGTTTTAAGTGTGAATAATATATCATTGGAGAATGTCGACCATTCTACAGCAATATCTGTTCTTAAAGACAGTGGTAGTACAGTACACCTGGTATGTTGATTGTCTCCCTTTTGTCTTATACACTGATAGTACCGCGTCTGTAGTTCAGTGGTTAGTGCGCTGGACTTGTAACCTGGTGTTCCAGGTTCATGTCCCAGTCCTGGCAGGTCATACCAATTTATGAAAATTTGACAAAAATGTCGATTTTCCTCCATATGTGGAGAAATGGCCGGCTCCTTGTGGAAGGGTAAGTTAGTACTGGTTAGTATGCAGTCCAGGAAAACTAGTTAGGTGAAGTGGCCGCAGCATATAACTGAAAAATTGTTGAAAAATGGTGTTAAACCCTGTGAAAAAATACACTGATCAGTGAGCAACTGATATGTATAAACTGATTTGTTATCTTCAATATGATTGGCTAATTTGAATGTAATGTGAAATCTGATTGGTTTATATGTATAGCCTACTTAGTTTCCTTCAATATGATTGGCTGATTTGAATGTAAGGTGACATCTGATTGGTTTATTTTTATTTTTGCAGGTAATAAGGAGGCGGATTGTTCTTCCTGCATCATTAGAAAATGAAACACCTCCATTAAAAGTCACTCTTACGAAAAGAAACAGAAAAGATGGTATTTTTTTTTTAAAGTCATATTATCTGTAAATTATGTTGAATATAGATAGAGATTCCTTGAAAAAAGTCACACAAAATCCTGCCTTCCTCAAATATTACCAGACACCAAACCCACCTCTACCTCTTGAGTTTACTCTACTTTTATTTTGAAGTTTTTTTATCAACTTTCTTTTTAAGCCCAAAGGTTGACTGTGTAGCCTGAAAATTTATTTTCAAGCAGCACAGTTGATTATGACTCTAACCATTTGTCCATTTTTTATTTGCTCAAAACAGATTTCCATTAAGTCCTGGGCTCTTTAGCCCTTATAGAGAACCCTTTAATGATAGAAATTATTTTATTATTATTCAGAATATGGCGTGGTTCTAGGTTGTCGATTTTTTATCAAAGAAATTATCCCCAACAGCCTGGCTGCTCAAGAAGGTGGTCTGAAAGAAGGTGACACTATTCTAAAGGTACAGTGTTTTTGATTGGGTCTTATTTTGTGTCAGGAATTTTGATTGGTTGGGTATTTGTTTATTTGAAAACATTTTGATAGGTCAACAATGATATGTTTAGTTTCTTTATTGATGTTGCATTTTGGGTAGTTTTTCATATGTTGTTTATTGTGTGTAACTTTCAGATATTATTGTATTGTAGGTAATTTTTCCAATATTTTTGCATTATGGGTAATTTTTTACGATATTGTTGCATTGTGGGTAATTTTTAAGATATTGTTGTATTGTGGGTAATTTTTCAGATTAATTCATCGCCAATTGAAAGCATATCTTTGGTAGATGCTAAGAAATTGTTTGAAAAATCCAAGGACAAATTACAGCTGATTATAACAAAGAAGAGAAATGAGGAAAAACGGAAAGATGATGGTAAGAATGCATATCTCACTGTTTTACTTTAATCAATATCTTACTGTTTTACTTGTAATCAATATCTTACTGTTTTACTTGTAATCAATATCTTACTGTTTTACTTTTAATCAATATCTTACTGTTTTACTTTTAATCAATATCTTACTGGTTTACTTTTAATCAATATCTTACTGTTTTACTTTTAATCAATATCTTACTGTTTTACTTTTAATCAATATCTTACTGGTTTACTTTTAATCAATATCTTACTGTTTTACTTTTAATCAATGGTGGTAAAAATTCTAACGCAAAACAAAACTAGGTCTTTGACTGAAACCAATTCATTTGAGGATAGAGGTTGTTTTGCCGTCTTGGTGCTTAAAACTGAACATTGCAGCAGAATTCTTATCTGTTGTTTTTTTTTTCAGAATATTCCCTTGGTTATGGCACCATGCAGAGTCATCCAGAGAAACCTACAGACAATGTGAACCTGTATCGCCCACATACAAACCTGGAAGAGAGTCATTATAAGGCACAGTTCTCACCTCAAGACATTCCACCCGGGGCATATCCGGCTAACAGTCCACATTCTAGATACGATGGACGATATATTTATGATCACGAAGCTGTCCCACCAAGACCTCCTCTTCCTTCAGGAATACAAGATAGTAAGTAATCTCATTTACCGAAAAATTGTTTTTACAATAATGACTGTTGCTGAAAAAGTTTTTGGTATGTTCATTTTGTTGTTTTTTTAGTTACAGGAAAATCAGGAGAGATTTATAAATTTGGTAAAGCCTCCATAATGAGACCACCTTAGGGACTTGAAAAATCGGTTGTAATAATGAAGTGTTCTCATTATCAAGTTGAATTATTGGGGAGTTATTGAAAGCCGGTCCGAAAAGAAGTGGTTGTTATAACAAGGTGGTTATGATGTTAAAGTGGTCACTATGTGAGGTTTTACTGTACCAGACATTTGAAGTGAGATGAAAGGGCTATGACATGGTTTTGTGTTTTTGAACTCTGAATGAAATTTCTTGTTTCTTGATCTGTTTATAAAAATCCAGCTTTTTCACAATAGGGAGTCAGTCATTTTGGACATATTTTGTTTCATTCTGAGGCACAACATTTTATATTTTATTACAATTTTTTTTGTAGATTCTCCTATAAGACCAACGAGTCCAAGCAAGGATGGTTACTATAGTGACAGGGAAGATTTACGCAGACAAAAATCTCACAGTAATTATGCAGTTGTACATGATGAACCAGATATTGGACTTCTACGCAGACATCATGAAGAGTATGTATCCATGACAATGGATTACAATTACTATAGTTGCCATAGTAATGATGAATGTATTTGAATATATTTTGTAATGAGAATGAAGTATTATATAGATTTGTAAAACTAGGTCTTACCTTGATGTAGCAATCCTGAGCAATTTATTCAGTCACTATGACAACAGTGTTCCGGTGAAAAATGTAAACTGTTGTATAAAAACGTTATGGTAATATACATGTTGAATTGTTTACAAGTAAGAAGTTTATACTGTGCTTGTTACCATGGAGTCATGAAGCTAACTCTGTACCTTACCATGAAGACATGAAGCCAGCACTATATGCATTACTATGGAGACATGAAGCTGCACTGTATCTGTTACCATGGAGACATAATGCCTACATTGTATTGTTTCTATTATTCAGGAGGTATGTTGGAAAGCGTAAAGATATCAGACCTGAACCAAGGGCTTGTACATTTCGGAAAGATCCAGAACTAGGACTGGGTCTTCGTCTTGCTGGTGGGAATTCCACAGGTATATTTATAGCATCAGTGCAAGCTGGAAGTGAGGCTGATAAACAGGGCATCTCTGAAGGGGACCATATTTTGAAGGTGAGTTCTGTAATGGTTTTTTAATTGAATTGATTAACATTTTAGTCTGTTATTAGTCATTAGTGCTACGTCCTGTAACGTCATCTCCAAGGACCGATTCCCTCCAGAAACTACAGTAAAAGGCCCACATTCACATGATAAAAAAACACCTGTTGCAAATGTATCAATTCCAGAAGAACTCTGACAAGTGTTGCTCTTAAGAGGGAGCACTGTACATTGAATCAATTGACATTAATTTGTATTGATTAAATGTACAATCTTTATAGTCAACCACTTTGACCTTTCAAAATTATCATTAAACAATCGCATGATTAAATTGTGGGTTGGTTAAGTTTCACACCAATTAATTTTGATCTGGTGTAGTAATACAAACTTATCTTTAAACTCTTGATTTCTGTCCTAGAAAACTAAACACAAAAGTGTGAGCTACCTTAGTTAGTATTGGTTTGTCAACATCTCTGATCTAGAAAGACTCAACACAAAAGTGTCAGCTACCTTAGTTAATATTGGTTTGTCGACATCTCTGATCTATAATTTTTTTCTGTTTTATATTTCTATTTCTTTTGTTTCTTTCAGGCAAATGAAAAAGATGTGGCTGGTTCTACGAGAGAAGAAGCTGTCACGTTTTTAACGAGTCTTGAAGGGACTGTCACCTTGGTCGTGCAATATAAGAAAGAAGGTCAGTACAGAACGATAGCATGGTTTCCCAGGATTGGACTCCACTGATTTTAATTGTTTCTATGGCACCAAGTTAAGATTTCCATTTTTTAAAAAAATTTCACCTGTGAACCATGGTGATTTCATTCTTTGTGCTTGGGTATTTTACTTGTCCGTTTGTCTCGGATTAGGGCGCTAAGTCGCAGACTGTTTTAAATTTCATGTAAAGATGACTTTTCCATTCTCTCGTTTCAGATTTTGATAGAATTATGACGAGCCATGAGGCTGGGGACTCATTTTACATTCGGACACATTTCAATCACGAGCAACGTGAAGTAGGAGAGTTATCATTCGTACAGGGCGACATCTTCCATATTAAGGACACATTGTTTCGTGGTGTCGTAGGATCATGGTTAGCGGTGAGGATGGGAAGAAATAACATTGAAACTCAGAAGGGGATTATTCCAAATAAAAACAGGTGAGACCGAAGTTAGGTACATATTTGTGACGCATTAACTAGTACTTAGTTGACACAATCTGCCTATTAGACTGAAAAGACGGATAAAAGCAGTTTGTAGGATGTTAAAATTGATTTTAATACTAGTCAGATAATGCAGGCTGATGATTGGTCAATATTAATTAAATGCCAAGAATCGACCAATCAGAGATATGGATTTTGGACTGGTCTCCTTACTTAAATGCATCATTTTTTTCAACACTTCAGAGCGGAACAACTTGCTATTTCGAGTCAGTCTACTTCAGAAGAAGACAAGGAGAACTCCCCGTCAAAAAGCAGAGGATCTTTATTTAAACGAAAAGCTGCCCGACGCTCAAAATCTCTCAGCAAAGATCACTGGGAAGACGTAATTTTCTGTACGTATTAATGTACATTAAGGTCAAATAAACATGTTACTGATGAGTAGAAATTGTCAGTAGCACATTTCTGTGACTATAATAATTGTTTAAAGTCAAATTTTCTCTGGTGCCAAATTTAACAGATATTTGGAGCAGAAAATTTCCATTTTGTGAAAGACAAACCAATCTCTTAGTGATTTTAAAATTGTGCTCTATCTGTTACCATAGAGACATAAAGTTTAAAGCTAAAAAGTGAGAGAAAAAAAAAACAGATTGACATAAAAATATTTTTTGATATTCAGACATTTTTTTGCATTCTTATACAGCTGATCCTACGGGTAAGAGAGATTTGTGACAAATTGTTATGTAATCATTTTAAATCTTCAAGTTTATTCTTAAGCATGTACATTTTTAGCCAATTTTTTACTCATACAAGTTGTATCATTAGAATCAAATTAACATAATTTCTGTATGTATGTTTTAATATATTTATTGTAGTTTTAGTTTTTTTACAATAGTCAAAACAAACACAGTCTATGAATATAAAAATTAAAGTCAATTTTTTATGACCTTCATGGCTTCATAGCCGTACGTACGTTGTATTACTAAATAAACAAAGTGTATCCTTTTTTCGTTTCACATGCTTTCCTTCTATATCCACCATCACCATTAGAAAAGTCATGTGACCCATGCAGAAATCTCATTTGCATCTTTCTTTGTGCATTTTTTTAACTTAACAGCCGGAATTCTTTTTATATGGTTGCTAAGCAACAGATTCGTTTATCATCGAATATTTGTGCAAAATTAGCTAACATTCTGTCTTCATACTGTGGTGAATTTCCCCATTTACTTTATTTGCTAGGTATCTTAGCAACAAGATAGTAGTCATGTGACTTTACTCCACTCACTTTTCTCATGTATTTCTGTTCACTTTGTCCCAATCCCTTAAATTTGCCAAGATACAAAGATTTTCTAGACAACATTTTTAACTGCATGTGGAATGATATACCGCTGATGAAACATTTTTGATTACAAAACATTTGGTTTCTGGAAAAAAAATGGTTACATTTACGGTTACCTGAGCAACCCTCTACTTTGCCCCCGGCCCCTAAATTTCTAATAGCAAAATTCATTGTACGGAAATATTTTTTAGATGAAATGTACCTCATATTCTCAGAAAAGGTGTTTGAAAATAATTCAAAAGAAAATAACTATGTATATTTACTGTAACCTCCTCTGATACAACATTGTATTTGTAGTCTTGGTTTAATACCGTCTATGGATGGAATTCAATGAATTATAATGCCTCAGAATTTTAACACAAATGACTTCCACATTCCATACTGTGTACAACTTTCATAACTTCATGTAGAAAAAGCATATCTCTGGTCACATGATATACACTCCTTGTATGTTTGTATTATATTATGTAGTTGTATTTATCTGGTGACTTTATTCAGCCATGATTTTGTTGATATAATCATTAGCTCGGATTTGAAACCATCTGTGAATCACAGAAAATTCAAGTTTTCAGCTATTAAGTTTTTTTCTCTTGTACATACACATATATATAACTCCTTGGTGGTCCCTAGGTAATAATTGAATTTTGGGAACCAGTCTCGAAACTTTTGCTTCTGATTGGTTGGTTTTAAATGCAGTCTTGAAATTGACCAATGAGAAGGCTGCATTTTTTGACTGGTCTACAGAATTCAGTTTTTATCCCCAAAAGGACCTAAATCAACTGGCATGTATCTCTAATTGTATTAAATGGACCAAGTACAATTCACATTTCTTAAACAGATGTTTCTTTTCCCCACTTTCCTCCACATTATTATACTCAGCCAGAATTTTTATCATATATTTACGAATTAATTGCATGTGTTATTTAGGGCATGCATTCACTTAATTGTCTTATCCTAATTATAAATTGAACCAGTTGTTTTTATCTCAAGGATTTATGCATTGTGGTTAATTACATATAAATTCTCAGTGTTTTATCATCAGTTAGCATAATTATGTGTTAAATTATTCTATGTTTGGTGTGATTTCTTAAAATAGCCTTAAATCACGTTAATATGTTGCATTGATTACGTTTATAATATTTTAAGAAGTCTTTGCTATAAGGAAGTAGTGTTTGCTAACTTTTTGCTGTAGTTAGTTGTAACTCATATGATACTTCAGTTATTCATGCAGAAATGGTTAAGAATTTTATTTCAATATTTTTCAAGCTTCGATTATTACCTTTATTAAACCTCGGTTCATTAAGACAACTGAGTATAATTACATTACATTTTTCATCTTGCATTATTTTTATCTATTTCTTATCATTTAAATGTAAATATACCAACCAACCAGGATGGTCCTTTCTTTTGTAACTCTTTTTCTCATAAGCATATTTTGGACTCTTACAAATTCAAAAGCTAATTTGGAAGAGTGGAAAACATAGTGGCAAAAGAAGCTATTACTCATTACAAGCAATGGCTTCTTTTGCCTAAATGTTTTCAAAAGTCGTCTGCATCAGATGCTAGGATATCCAGTATTTTGAGGCAAAGGGTTAAATGTTGACCAATAGAACTCTTCAGTACATGTAATATTGACCAATCAAATCAGACATACTATCTTTTTTATTATTTCAGCACATTTACAAACTAAGTTTCCAGCTTATGAAAGAGTTGTTCTCAAAGATCGTAAGTATCTATGGTTACAGATGTCTTAATAAAAAAAGTAAAAATTTTAGTTGATCAAATTTTCATCAAGTCTTTGCTAAATGAATTCAAGTCCTGCCAAGCTTAGAATACATGCTAAAAAATAATAATTTTCTAACAATTCAATGTTTGTATCTCAAAATACAAAATCTTTTGTATTGGTTATTCTTCGACATATTTTACAAAATTATGGACCTGTTTGTTTCAGCTGGCTTTGTTCGTCCTGTCGTCATTTTCGGACCTCTTGCTGATGTTGCAAGGGAGAGAATTCTTACTGACTTTTCTGATAGATTCCAAAGTCCTCGTAAGTTTTGATAGTTGTTGATATATTTCACTCAGTAAAGAAATTTCCTTCTTTCTGAGTGTCGTCTGTTTTACATTAATCCAGTGTCCTGCCTGATATTCTCATGTAGGTGAAAGTTTTATGGTATGTGCCAAAATTCTGGCTTTTCTGTCAGTCTAGACTGGTTTTCATTTTTTCTATGTTGCCAAGTTTTACGTGATGTGGTCTTAAAAATTTTAACGTTCGTCCATACACTTTGTCTTCGTCTTGTGTCCAAATCGTTATTTTGCTAAACCTTACCTCCTTGAAATTATTTGGGATCTCATTTGAGATTTGCACACAATCTCTTGCCTGTTTCCAATGGTTACGGTATAACATTCTTTTCCACAGAGAGTGAAAGTCACAGAGATGATGAGAAGAAAGGTCGTTCTGGCATTATAAGACTTGGCGCTATCAAGGAAATCATCAGTAGGGTGAGTCCTTTATTTTGATTGGTTGATGCTCTGTGTATTCTTTGATGTGGTTAGAAATTGACAAAACAGTGAGCTGTTTTCTTGGTGGAGATGAAATTTGTGTGAATTGAAATTAAATATTTATGTTTTTGTTGTAAGATCAGTGTTTAATAAAAGTAGTATGGACCTACATTCAAAATGAATGCTTGGAATTGACCAATTAATGGACTGGATACTTACATTGTATAAAGAATTGACCAATCAGAGGACATTTTACTTTTCAACTACTAATTTTCTCTTTAATCTTATTTTCAGAGAAAGCATTGCTTACTGGATGTAACACCACACAATGTTGATCGGTTAAATTTCGCACAATTTTATCCCATTGTGGTGTTTTTGAAATCAGACTGTAAAACCACAGTAAAGGAATTGAGAGGAAAGTGGGCCAAAGGATCCAGTAAGAACCCAAAGAAGTTATATGAACAAAGTCTCAAACTTGATAAATTCTATCAACATTTGTTTACTGGTAAGTTTAACTGAAAAAAACATTTTCTTTCATTATTTTTCTTTGGCTTGAATTGTTAGGTATTAAAATAATGATTTGTTTGGAATTGTTG
Source organism: Lutraria rhynchaena (assembly GCA_008271625.1). Lineage (NCBI taxonomy): Eukaryota > Metazoa > Mollusca > Bivalvia > Venerida > Mactridae > Lutraria > Lutraria rhynchaena. Next base: position 134,204 of record VIBL01000318.1, on the reverse strand, counting down.
TAATTATTTTTTCTTTGGGTCGATTCAGATCTCTCCTTTGCAGCAAATAGTAGTATAAAAGTCTGTTGTCCAGCGAGATGAAGGATATTTAGAGATAAATCTTTTAGTATGCACATGCTTTTTTTCTATTTAATTTATACTAATGATAATGACTGTGGTGTCTGTGAGGCTAATAGTAAGGTATGGTATTCATTCATGCTTTGAAATGACTTTAATTATTGTTTTATAGCGACTGTTACTCACAACAGTTCCGAGACTTGGTACAAAAAACTTATTGACATGATTGATCTACAGCAGCAGCAGCAAATTTGGATGTCTGAGAAAAAGGTATGTGTTGCCATGGTAACTGCTTAATACTTTCATTAATTGAGTTGCATCATAAAATTTTGACATTTTTAACAACAATGGTATTAAGAGCACAGAAATGTGTTTTTATTAAAAGATTAACAAAGTTATCTTGTTTGTAGTTATTAAGTAAAAGTTGATGTAATGAAAACTTAGGGAAGACGTACATAAGATGTACATAAGATATATATACATATGTATGCTTTACTGTGCTGGGTGTTCATTAAGATTTTGCCTTTTGTATTATTTTTTAGCCGGACGAAGATATTAGTGATGACTATCTGTTCCCGATGTCCAACCGACTCAGTTTTTCCGCAAACCAGGAAAGTGATACTGATCTGGCTCGTGCTCTTGATGATCTTGACGGTTCACCGACTCATAAAAAACGTTTACTTGTCCGGTCATCTTCTGATCCGAGTGTTAATACAACGGACCGGATACCCGGTATTCCACCATATCCAGATCCGCCAAGATATCACCGATCTCCCAAGGTACAGTATTTTGAACTTCTGATGAAAAATAGAACAATTGTAATTTGCTTGTGAAGTTTTTCTGTGTGTTTGGAACGTGTCTGATATTGATTGTAATTTGCTTGTGAAGTTTTTCTGTGTGTTTGGAACGTGTCTGATATTGAAGGCAGTCATATTAAAGTGTGTTTTTGTCTTTCTGGTAAAAAATGTAGTTTTGCATCTTCGCATCTTATTAAATAATTACTCGGATAAATGAATAAAATCAAGCTATGTGACCTAAAGCTATTTTTTTGGGGGGGGGGGGGCATACATTAGTCTCATTCAGGGTGTTACAACTTATCAAAAGATTATTTTTTTGTCCTTTGAATCAGCTGAATTTAGAATGTTTTAAAATGAATTTCGTGAAGCAATCTAGCTGGTTTCTTTGGCCTGAGTTTTACTAGATATGGTAAAAAGAAACAATTATTATTCAATTTTATCTTTTAGCTCTCATACAATGGCCAGCAGAATTACCAAGATGTTGCTTATGATGGTAAGAATTTATTTTTTATCAAATTCGATCAGCTTCTTAGGTCATCAATGACTGAAATGAGATTTTTAGATTTTATAGTAAAACTTTGATATTTGGACTATAATTTGAGACTATTGTCTTAATTTGCATATGTGTATTTTGTTGTTATGTGCCATGATTAATTTTTCAATTTGACTAGCTATTTAATTATACAAATGAATTATTTGTAAATATTTAATTGAAATTTGAAAACAAGTCTCAGATCTTCTGATTGGTTGATTTTAAACACATATTTGTAATTGACCAATCAGAGGACTGCTTACTTAAGACTTCTTGTTGTAGCTTATCTATATGATTAACTAATCTAAATTAATCAAAGCTGTAAAAAGTAGTTTTGCTTGTTATTTTCTGTATAATATTGTTCTAGTTTTGGATTTTCAATGTCTAAATTTAGTAACTATTGTACTTAAATTGTTTATTTTTAGATTCGTACACGCAGCGATCAGAAGACAGATATTACCCATCATTTTATGCAGATAATTACGATTCTGAACGTCGACAAAATCGCGCAAATATTGATCCATATGCAACACTGTCTCCAGTAGAAAGAATACGAGGTCGTATTCCATCTGATTCACAATGGAATGATGGGTAAGTTGTGGTCATAGTAACTGTCAAAAGAAAATAAAAGTAATTTATTTGGAAATCCATTCGGTTGGATATTGATGGTATTAATATGTATAATCATTCTTTTCAATTGCTTACAATGTTTAACATTTTTCCAGGTATGATGACAGACAGCAACAACAACAACAACAGCAGCAACAACAACAACAGCAGCAGACAGCTGATCCATTATATTCACGTCCATTTCCACGGCAACATCAGAACCAACATCAATCATCTCAACATGAGCCTAGCTCACCCACAATGCAACAAGCCCCACCACAACATCATTTGCATGACCAAAGGGTAAGTAACATTTTGTCCTTCACTTATAATTAGGTGCCATTTCTTTAGACTGTGCACTGACAAAAGAAATGCCTTAGTTTAGAGACTGGTTCTTAAGATTTTTTAAGATTTTTCTCAATCAATCGATCAATCAATTAATAAATCAACTGATTAAGTAGTTGATCAATTATTTTATCAGTGAATCATTCAGTAAATGATGGAGTGTATGTGATATTACCTTGTTTATTTATGAGAGATAATATGTACGTGAGAGATATTGATGGTGGATCGTCTCCTTGGTGACATGATATCTTGGATTATCCGATACTTGAAAAGATTACTGATGACAGAACAAGCTTGAAATTATGTTGAAAAACTGCATTTATTCAACAAAATGCTATCATTATTTCGTATTACTGTTAACTACATTTTTTATTCAACAAAGTGCTTTCATTATTTCGTATTAATTTTACAGCATCCATATAATGATAACTCCTCCTACTCGAGCGATTCGTTCACTAAATACACATCAAACCCTGCCAATAAACACGATGATTCCAAATTGCGTGAAAAATTTGGGCAGCTTGGAATTCGACCAGGAACAAAGAGCAACGATCCATACAGGTATATGACATATCACATTATATGGTTCCTTGTTTGTTCAGAAAAAAATGCTTTTTTTGGTGGTTTCAACAAAAGGAAGAATTTATAACATCCAGCATTTGTTTTTTCTTCAAAATATTTCTTCTTGTACCGGATTGTACAAAGGACAAAAATATAGTAAAATGTTTCAATTTGTTTATTTTCACTTTGTTCCATGAAAAAAGCGACAAACGATGCTCCCGCCCTGATTTTCGTCTAAAACTGCAACTTTTTCATTGGTCAATTTTAAGACTGTTGTTTAAAACCGACCAATCAGATGTTAGGAGACCGGGTTTTGAGAAAAATGGATATGTGGCTCTGCCAAAAATATTTAATCTTCCTTTGAATCCAAATGCATCCAAATATCTGTTGTATGATTTGCTCCAAAATCAGTAAAACCTCATATAGCAACCACCACATTATCACGACCACTTTGTTATAACAGCCACTTATTTTCAAATGGATTTCAATTACTCCCCAATAATTCAACTCGATAATAAGATCATCTCAGGTGGTCTTGAGGTTTTTCTGTAGTTTTGTATTTCTGATTTTGCTAAGGCTGTGGTCCTGTGGTTAGTGCACTTGACTTGTAGCCCGAAGATCCGGGTTCGAATCCGGTTGCAGCAGGTCATACCCTTCTATGAAAATTTGACAAATATGTTGATTTTCCTTCATATGTGGAGAAGTTGCCTACTCCTTGTGGAAGGGTATGTTAGTACTGGTTAGTATACAGTCCATGAAAACTGGCTAGGTGAACCGGTCGCTGTATATAACTGAAAAATTGTCGAAAAACGGCGTTAAACTCCAGTGAAAATAAGTCACATAAAACATTAAGATTTTGCTGTTAGAAATGTTACGACCGGAGCCTAAAAATAGTTTTGATCGATAAACCATATACATGACTGTGTTTTTTCTGGCCTTAAAGTGACCTTAAAGTAATAATTTTTATATTTTATACACATTTAGGTTCACTCGCAGCACAACAAATAAAGTCAGTACCAGCAATGTTGACAAATCCAAACTTTCAGATCTCTCCGCCAAGTTCAGGTAAGTTCATTATTCAGGTACTAGGGGTTATTGTAGGGGATATCTTCTTGTGCCATTTCTTAAGGGTCATAAATTTTGGGCTCTATTACGAGTACCTTTTGTTTTAAGTCATTCAAATACAGGATATTCATTTTTTTCCTTTTTGGGTCATGTATTTTGGTCTATTTTTGGGGTCATTGATTAGGGGTCATTTACTGATCATCTGTACATGTTTACAGTCTGACCTTATTTCATCAATACATTTATCATTGTTCATCAGTTTGTTTTCACAATTTTCATAATTTTTACACTATTTAGTGTTTAATTTTAATTTTCATTATTTAGTATTATTGTTATTTTACAATATTGTTCTTTGTTGTAAAAGTTGCCGTAGTTACCAGTTTTGTTTGTTCATGTTTTCCAAGTACAGCACCATATTGTGATTTCTTTTATGATATTTTTGCTGCCATTCGTGTTTTTTTTATATATATATATACACGTGTAACTGCTTTTATTGAAGATAACGCTTTGCCTTCACCTGTAGTCTGTATTCAGATGTTCATTTTTTTATTTTTACATTTTACCCCATTTCATTTTAGATGTTATTTTGCTTCTTTTTTGCTGATCAATATTGCTGTTAATGCAGTGAGAAATGTAATTTCATTTTCTATTGGCCAGATTTTTTTTATATATATTTCTGTTTTTTCATTTCTGATTGGATGCTCATTACTATATTTTTGTTATCTGAATTCTGATTGGCTGATACTTTATATAGTCAAGGAGTGGTTAACAGTTAGACAGTACAAAATGTGCATGTAATAATGATAGAAAAACCAAGTGTCCCTCAACCCCGTGACAACCCTTTTGTTACTGTGGAAACCTAATGCATGGCATGACCTACATTCAAGTGCATAAACCCATTATTTCAGATTCTGTTTGGTTCAAAGTTAAAAATTCCTCTGAAAATTCCTCTAGATAAAAGCTGTAGAATTTCTTAATTGTGAATGTTTTAATTAATTCAGGTGTTTTCTTCAGTATGTTCTAAATGTTAAGGAAGTCAGCTTATAGACCAATGAATTTGAAGCTAACAAAACTTTTGACCAATCAAAATAAAGCTTTTATAGTCATTTGGAAAGTACAGTTTGCTTCTGTATTGTTGCTCTTTTTTTCCTTAGCTACAATTCATTCCAGTAGGGCTGATTTTCTATGTAACCAAGCAACCAGATACACGCATGATAACCAAGTTATTTAAAACGCTTAATTGTATTCCAGTGTATATCTCTATATATCTCCATCATCCCTTAATTTACAGAACTGATGAACGTTTGAAAACAAGCAGTAGTAGCCTTAACAGTGCCAAATCCCCGGGCACTTCAAATCACGGTAGCCCACTGGTTCCAGGCGTGAATCCCTCTTCACCAACAGCAGATGGACGACCAATGAGAAAGCAACCTCCTCCTGTGCCAATAAAAACGTATCATTTAAAAGATCGAGGTATCGAGCCGGATGACCAAAAAATCAGAAACTCTGAAAATACCACTAATCTAAGGTTAGTATTGGTTTGCCTTAAAATCTTTAAGCCACACATCCATAGATTGAATCAGAATTTTGAATCAGAAATTTCAAAAAAAAAAAATTTAAAAGGTTATATCTGATCTCAAATTAAGGCTATTAAATGTGTAGTGCTTGTTTTCTGTCTGGTGTTTGTCTGTCTGTTAATAGTTCATAGTGTAATGTTAATGCTTCTAGGGGCTACGAATATAGGGACGAAAACCCTTACACAAAGTTACCACGCAATGAAGGTCACAGTAAAAGCAGAAGTGTTCCACATGACAATAATCGGTACCCGGATCAGCCAGTTTCACCCTCTGAACATTATAAATCTGAGGATCCGTATGAGTGGGTAGCACCACGTAGACACACCGGGCACCAGCGAGGTGCAAATCGCAACTCAGAATATCAGGATGACATGAATTTGCAGCAAAATCAAAATGGACGTTCTTTTATGAATCAAATGTACATGGACTATTCTGAACTTATGAGAATGCGACAGAAGGATCGCGAAAGACAAGGGGATTATGGGAGCCCTGCTGATAGGCCAAGGTGAGAGGAGATTTAGGGGTCATGGAATTTTTTAAAGGTCAATGGTTAAGGTTGTTTTTTAACCATTTTGACATCATTTTGTTTTAAACATATAACCATGTAGTTAGTTAATGATATTAGTCTGTAGCCATTTAGTCTTCCATTATTTACCTAATAGATATTTAAAAATTCTTGTCAGAAAATCTCACCGAAGTTAGCTTGGTATTTTGGTGTTTCTTCTTGTAGTTGAATTTGCTACTTTAGTGTAGTATAACCGTCAGCCTGGAATTAGTGAGATCTCACCTATAGATTTCTACTGAAACATGCCTACTTTTATTTGAGGTTTAACCATTTACTGCTATGACTAGACCAGTCTAAAGTCAGAAGCATCTGATTGGTCTTTTCAAATATCAGTCTGAGGAATTGACCAATGATGTGACTGCATTCATGGACTGGTTTACAAATTAGGTTTTGTCAATTTATGCATTTTGTTTTGATAAAATCAGTTTTAAAATGCTTTGTTTTGCATCTTACGTGATATTAGAACATTGTATTTGCAAATGTGTAGTTAAATGCACGAAGAAATCCCTATAGTCTTCATGTTCATGCTGCTTAAACTATTCTTTGTGTGCTTTAATAATTAATTGATTGATTTATTAACTAACATTTTTTGTTTTACTGGTTACAAATTCATGGTTAAAAGTTTCCAATTTTCGAGTACTTCCGTTTTTATCCAGGACCAGAACCTACTTATTTTTATTGTTTCCGCAGCACTGAGGTTAAGATTTCTGCTTTTTGAAAATTTTCACCCTTAACCCATGTAAATTTGATTAATTAACTTACAGATTGGAGTATTTAAGTTGCTGAATAAACATTTAAAATTGATGATTAATCATAGGTCAGACTTTTTCAATTTGTTGAATTTTGTTGTCATGGTAACACATTTGTGACCAGCAGTGGTCATGGATGGATGTGTTGTTACCATTCAACTAGACAAGAAGGGATGGAAAATTATACATCATTACCTGTAAAATTTATGATATATTTATGTATGTCTTATTTTTACTGTGCTAGTGTAATGTTTACTGTTAATTGTTTTAAAATATTTCACATATACCAAGATATTTATGAATACATGTGTACTGAAAGTAAAGTATTTAATATATTCATATCATACTTACTAATGTGTAATAAAAAATCAAAATATGTTTGTTTGTTTCTTCTTAATGTTTTGTGTTTTAAAAAGATTGGTTTAATTGGAATATTCTGTGTTTTAATTAACAATGCCTTGAAATGTTTTGATGAAATGTGCATGCTGGCCTTATCATGCATGTGTGAGTGGTGAGTGAATTAATGATTAAATATTTATTGCGCTTCATTTTACAAAATACTGTTTACATGTCTTTGTCTTCTGGATGTTCCTATAATCTGATGTTACCATGGAAATATTTTCATGTTTTTAGGTCAAAAATACTTTTCAGCCATCTGTAGGTTGCAGTCTGAAGTTATCAATTTGAGTTAGTAGACCAGTCTAAAGTCTGAAGCATCTGATTGGTCATCTCAAATATCAGTCTGATGAATTGACCAATGATGTGACTGCTTTCATGGACTGGTTTACAAATTAAGTTTTGTTTATCTTTGACCATGATTTAGGTTACGTTGTTATATAATTTTTAGTTTCTGTCTTGTTGACTTTTTTCTGTATTCAGATTTTTGTATAACTGTATGTTTAATGATTTTGTCCTTTTTTAGGCCTAAACATAATTCTAACGGTCAATCTGTAAATAGAAAGAGGTGAGCCTTTTATTTAATAGGAGGTGGAGCTAGTAGTCTATTTTTGGTAACAGTTTTATAAATGTTATTGGAATTAGAGCTTAACAAATTAGGCTAAACAACAAAGTCTATATGGTTTAAGGCTAAACAACACTAAATGTGACAACTTGTTTGATTAAACCTAACTATATATGTCGATTGTTTTTAGGCTAAACATTAATAAATGCATGAAATCTTAAGTTGAAATTCTGTTTCAGCATTTCTTGAAAAGTACTGTTTCCAATTAACACCACACTAAATTGATTTATTCTGTTGTTTTTTCCAAGTCTAAACAACACTAAATTTGTATTATTTCTAACAATGTAATTCTGTATCATGTTCTTTTTATTGCTTTGGAACAAAATAGTTTTCAATTATATAAAGCCTTCAAAGGATAAAGTAAAAAGAGCATAAAAAGTCATTTACTTGTATTCATTATTAATTAATTAGCTCATTAGTTTTTAATAATTGTTTCATTCTAAACTAGGACGATTGTGATAGTTTTCTTTGTCTTTTTTGAAAATAATGATTTTAGAGCATAAACGTTGTGTGTATGTTGATTTGTCCTTGACATCCTATTTTTTAGGTAACTTAGATACAGATGTTTTTGGGTGCCAATTTATTGTTATAATCCAATAAAACAGGGGTGAATGAAATCAAATACAGTGCAACTTTTCCAAAGCAACACCCTTAGGTAGAAGCAATATTATGTTGTTGTTAAAAGGTTGTTGCTGCAAAGAGGTTAAATTAATAGTTAATCGTAAAGTGGGAAAAAATTGTTCTGTTGTTGAAGGGAGGTTGTTGCTCAAGGAGGCCCACTCTGGAGAGGTTGCACTGTATATAACAATTCATTGTTTCATCTTACAAAATCAGGGCTGAATGAAATTAAATAAATGATTTATGAATGTTGCGTGAAATTAGTTTCATGCTAATGGTATTGACTGTCACATATTTTTGTGTTCATGTATTCTGTGGATGTTGAATGAAGCCCGAAGATCATTACTACCTTTCCTGAACCATTAAAAACTGTTAAAAACTATGTTGAACCCTGACTTACAATATACATAGATTGACTATTAATGGGTTGTCTTTTATCTGAATTGCATTGAACAAAAATATTTGGCAGTTCGTGGTATGTATTAGATTGTAAAAATGGATTTTGAGAACCAGTCTAAGAATGCAGCCCTGTGATTGGTCATTTTAAACCCTGAGATCAGAAACAACCAATCAGATGCTTAATTTTTTTGACTGGTCTCAAAACAAAACTTTTAAAATCATCTGACACACAAAACATGCCTGTCTGTAAATAAATAAATACAAAACTTTCCTGTGTGTATCATTGGGATCAATGAGTATTTTTTCTGTAAATTTTTTACTTTACAGCTTTTTTGGTTTCATATGCATGGAATTTTGTTTTGTATATTGCTTTGTCAGGCTATTATTATTGTTTAATTTTAGCTTTCTGGGTGTTAAGGGTTTTTTTATAAATGTATCTATATATATATATATATAGCTTTGGGTTTTCCCTGCTTTTTTAACATTATGTCTATAAATAGCTGTGGGTTTTTCCAGAACTGATGATGAACTTGAAAGATTGAAGAGATCTCATCGGTCATTTTCCAAATCAACTGGAAATGTTGATAGCCATTCTAATGATAATTCAGACCGACCAGATGGCGAAAAATTCACAGCATATAAAAAGTTGATAACCCCTGGATTTTATGGGCCATCAAAGTCCAAGTCCCATATGGAGCTTCGGTAAATTCTGATTGGTTGAAATTTTGCTTTTATCTGGTGTGTGATGACTAGTTTAGATGTTGGTGGCATGGGTTTGTTCTTGGTAATAGTTTTGAAATTCTAATCTTGGCTTTAATCTATGCTTTCAGTTTAGATTTTAATTGTTAGTCTTAATTCTAAACAGTTGATTGGTTGGCTTTTACACCTGAGGTGTAACTAATAAGCAAGGAAGCCCGGATCTAATTCTTTATATAGAGAGAGGAACTTTACACTTCTTTACAGATCTGTTCACATATCACTTTGATTGATTGATTGATTGATCAATTGATCGATTATGAATGAATGAATTGATCAATTGCTATAGTACACTTTTTGCTGTTTGCAGAAATATGACAGTTCTCTTGCGTGAGAACTGTTATAAATTCAGGAAAGCATTCGAATATTTGGTGCCTTCCATTATGTGTCATATTATCATCTTACTGTATGTCCAGACACTCTCTACTGAGTCTTCCTGTAGCATGTATTGATGTTTGGAAATAATTTGGTCACTTAATAATAGGAATTGTGTGGTTTTTTTTACAACTTACTGATATGCGTTAACAAAACTCATAAATTTAAACCATTTTCATCAGTATAAGAACTTTGGGTTAGACAGTGAAAAACATACAGTTTTTTATATTATTATTATCACCAATTTTTTTGGTAGACTATAATTATAAACCGGTCATAAAGACTACATTTATATTTTCTCTTTGGTTGCTCTTGGTTACACGCTTGTCTGTTCTGCATAGTGTTTGTGGTGATGCATGTTATTTTTGTTGTATAAAATTTGTTGCACTGTATATATAACCTTACTGCATGATTGTGTATCAATTGATTTTTAATTTTATAATCATTATTTATTGAACCTTAATTTATGTAAGCCTCATTTTTTGTTCATTTCTAAGATTTCAACATTTTTTGGTCACCTTATCAGTCACCTAAGTATATGGTACCTGTTTCAGCCACTAAATATCTTCATACATTCTCATGATTTATTTTGTTACTAAACTTCTTAAAAACATAAATTGGTGAAACTTGATATCACCAATTAGCCTGTCACACTACCTTTAATCATCATAAGTGTTGGATTGAGTCCAGTCTTATTAGTATGGACCTCTACTATCCAGATCTCTCATCTTGAAGTCATATTAAACTGGAAGTTTTTGTCCAAAAACCTCTTGGCTTTTTAATCAGACCAACTTTCCAGCATTTGTAATCATTGTGCTGTAAGTTACGAAAAAAGATTATTATATTCTCATACATCGGATAATAAATTAAATTTCTTGTGTTTTTCAGGGATGATCGTGACTTCTCTGGTAACCATGGTAACCACACCCGAGCCGGATCTGGCTCTTCCGACCACCGTGGAAGTCAGGCTGGTAGCGCATTTGAGGCATATAATAAACCAATGTCTACATTTGGTAAAAATGATTCAAACAGACCTAAATCTCCCACAAAGTCTGGTCCAAATATCCGCTCGTTGCCAAGGTAACATTTTGTATAAGTGTTCTTAAAACATTTTTGTTATTGATATTTACCAGCTTATTTGGTTTTAATCAAAAAGAATTCTGAGATCTTATTTACATATTCTAATATCAGTGAAATAGTGAGAAATAAGCTTTCTTGACAGTTTTTCAGTTTTCTTATTGAACTTTGTGAATATAAGGTCATTAAAAAAGTAATGTTTATAAACATCATATGGTTACAGTAGAAAAAAACCTGCTGAAATTCTGCATGTAGAATTAAGATATGTTAATATAAACTGACCCCGTGATATAATAATCTTTTCGAGAATTCTGTTTTTTTTTTTTAAGAATAATGTTCAATATATTGTAAATTTAAATTAGAAATGGAAGTAATTCTGATTTGACAACTGTGGAAGAAAAGTCAGAAAAAGAATCGTTGGTTGATGAAATTGAGGATGAAACAGGTCATGTGACACCTGTAAACCCATCGGAACAGTCATGTGACCAAGACATTCAATCAAATTTGGAGAATGAAATGTCACATGATCTTGAAAGCCAATCAGATACTGGGAGTGTCTCTACACCTGATACAATAATATTTAGGGGGTAAGGGGAATGCTGTTTGAAGCAAACTTGCTTTCTGAACTGATGCATGCGCCCCACCCACGTTTGTACATACATAACAAAATCAAGACAAAAACCTTTTATGTACTTTGTCTGTTTGAAGCTGCATGTATTCAAAACAAACAAACAAAAACTACTAAGAATGTCTGTTTATGTATTGCTTTCATTTGTCTGAAGAACATTTTGTGTGTAATACTTGCATCTGATTGGTTGGTTTTGAGCATAGTCTAAAAATTGACCAATCAAATGGTTGAATTCTTTAACTGCCCACATTAACCAGTACACGCATATAATAGATTCAGGGAAAGTCAGCTATCAGACAGTACTGAATGGTTGTTTGACAAAATCCTTAAAAATTGGTGTAAAATACCGCAGTTATTAAGTTACAATGCATGGAACTGTGTAGTTGTCCTGACTTTAATCAGCTGAATATGTTAACTGTGTACTTGCATGGCAATAATGCTAGCCCGGTTTTGTTTTGAACTTTATGACTTACTCTAACATGCAACGTTGTCAATGTAAACGTATTAGAAAACTTCCCATCTTTTTTGAATGAACACTTTTTTGCACAGAGGCAACACTATGTCCAGTCTACACTGATCATGACTTTTATATCAATATTGAATGTTTTTACATTTTCATTTTTAGTAACCTTATTTGAATAGCATGACTTTTACTGAAATCTGAGTATCTCCTAATAAACATATTCCCCTAATAAATGTCCCCAAAAGATTTAGAGTATATTCTTGAACATGTTTTATTTAGAACATTCAAATGATTTCCAATGTGCACATAGATTGTTCTATCAATTATCAAGAAATTGAAACAGATCTGAATGGGAATGCTTTTTAGGGTATATTTGGTAGTTTTTTGATAATAAATAACAAAATCTCCATTTAAGAACAATTTTTAATCTAAAAAGCATGAATATTTCTTTTTTTTTAAAGTGTCACTCTGCCTTTGGTCAAATGTACAAATAATTTGGAAACAACTGATGAAAATGTTTTTTTTTAAACAACCAATCATATTGTTTATTTTTTTATTAGTTTTCATGGTAAGTTTTATAATCACATAGTTTTCATGTTGTGGAATGTAAATAAATATAATCCTAAGATTTGAATTTTTTGTGTGTGTTTCATTTTTGCATTCTTTTGGGGGGGTTCAGTCTGGAGTTTGTCCCCTTACATGGATTTATTTGTAATTTCAGGTTTGATCCTTCTCAGGATGTTGATGAAAACCATACTGTTGTTGCCACAGCTCGCGGGGTCTTCACCAGTAAGGGTGGCGTGTTAGAATCTCCAGAAACCGGTGTCAGTATCGTCATACCCGACGGTGCCATCGACTCCGATGCGGATCAGGAGATTTATTTTAAAGTGTGTCGTGACAACACGATCCTGCCTCCACTGGATCGAGAAAAAGGTAAAATGTTTAATGTAAATTTAATGTTTAGTTTTCCCTCGGTTTTAGTCTTGATTTTCTGTGACTGACTTCAGCTTTTTACTGTGTTGATTATTTTAGGTTTGGTTCAACTTGATACTTTAATGTTTTGTCATTTTTGTATCAGGTTTGTTTCTTTAACATTATTATTATTACCTCCCTTTGTTTATGCTGAAATTGTAGCAGAAATGTTTGCATTACCTCCCTTTGCTTAAACCAGTATATTTGTATTTTCAGGAGAGACATTATTATCTCCATTGGTTATGTGTGGTCCACATGGCTTGAAGTTTAACCATCCTGTGGAACTAAGACTTCCACATTGTGCATCAGTAAATCCTGATAGCTGGTCATTTGCTCTGAAATCTAGTGATTCACCTACAGGTAATTTATATGAACCAGTCTTAGAATGCAGCATTTTGATTGGTTAACTTAGAAATAGGTCTGAAAGCGACCAACCAGAGGCTGGAGGTTTTAGACTGGTTTCCAAATTCACATTTATTACCTTTGATCTTTGAACTTTAATCTTGATGGTATGAAATATGAATAAAAAAGTTCATTGAAATTATTAGACAGTCATTAATGATGAATTTCTTTACTTGAAATGTTTCCATAGCAATTCTTTTTATTCTGACAGGGCATCCCACACAGTGGCAGAATATGACATTAGCGGAAAGAGAAGGAAACACACAAAGTAGAGTAGGAAAGAACAGTGTTTCTGTCTTAGTGGACCACTTTTAGAAGACACTTTGGATGTGAAATCATTTACTTAGCAACTCTGCTTAGTGTCTGGTCATTTTGAAGCAGACTTTATAATTACAGAGCAACTCTTTGAAGTGTTCCATTATTCCAGTGTTGAGATTGTGGCTTGAAAGTGCTTCTTTAATAACTTTGTATTAATTAGAAATATTACCAATATTTCTAATCTGTATTGAATGAATGCATACCTATTATAGTAGAACATGGCCATATTTTGTGGTCAATATTTTGTCCGAAGACAACATCATTGTTGTCAGTGGTTCGTCTTAGATGCATTGGTCAATTCAGTTTATAGTAGGACTGTAAATGCATTGAGCAAGTCAGTCATACATTAGCATTAGATTCAGTTGAGCTCACTATGTATATCAAAGCTCCTGGATGACTTGATGATCTCAATATACCTTTGCTTGTGATGATCAAACCAAGCTTTTATGTGACCCGGACTTGTAAATGTCAAACCAAACGTCTAAATAACCTGGACTTGTAAATGCTGAAACAAGCTTCGGGCTGACTTGTGAATGTCAAACCAAACCTAGACTCGTAAATGTGAAGCATCTAGATGACTCTGAGTTTATACTGAGAATCAAGTATGTGAAGGACTTGTAAATGGTCTAAATGCTTGTTCTATGTTTTGATTGTTACTGGGTTGTGAACTTATTGATGTTTGACATTAGCATATAGTTATTATTTTTGGATTAAGTTCCATTTTATGAAACTTATTCTTGTGTGTGTAAAGCTAGTCAGTGCTAACTTTGTTTTCCGAATAAAGTTGTTGAAAATGAATTATTAATTCCCTAACCTTATCAATAATCTTGATCAAATGATATTTCATGTTTACTAAACAAGGCTAGAATTGATCTTGGTAGTGATGTGTCGGTCGGATATTAAATTCATTAACACGTTTCATTTCATATACTTATAATAACACTATGTACATGCATGAATTAATACGAATAAATAAATTTGCATATGATTTGCATAAAATATGTAAATTAGAGTATGAATATGTACATTTTTCCACTAAGAGTATAAACAACACTTATTCTTTAATGATGCATAATCATAGGGAATGAACTTTGTAAGTGAAACCATTAAATGAGAATTTATATTTTTTCTGCATATATTTTACATTGGATTGATAATTTTATATGTAAATTTGATGTTGTGTATTTTTTAGATGATTGATTAATTTTACATTGTGTATAATCATATTTTGTTTTGTTTTTTTTATGGTTACTATGCAACAGTGTTTTTACATATCAAGATATCTGAGCAGATTCTTAAATTTTTATCTAGCAATAAGGACGACAATATTTGGTTGTTGACTGAGAATGCTCAATACATATTTACAATTTTTTTAACCTAATCATGGTCTTTGCACATTTCGTATAAGCAACTACACCATTTTTATCAATTTTTTTTCAAATTTGTGGAAATTTTGTGGATAGTTTATCGAATTTTCATAATTGTTGAATTGTTTTTAACTTGACATCATGAGGCTTTAAATGTATGTACTGATATTGTCTTATCTTATTTTGAGATATTCAATTTGAAATTGTTTCCCTGGTAACAGTTGCTGTATTTTAATTGTATTTTTTTTTGTATTTCACCATATTTTTCTGCTGTTATAATCACTATGTATAGTCTTCCGTGTGAACTCTGGTTGTGAATAAACGTATAAGCTTTCTTCATATTACCATTCTCGGTTGTCAACTTAATTTCTTGTTTATTTTTGTGTCTGGTAACAGTTTTGTTGAATGGCGGTTGTGCAACATTCGGTTACTTCATTTTTTTTTTGTTGTAGGATTGGATTTTAATTGGTTAATTGATTTCTTAGGTGATATTTAATGTATTCTCTCATTGGATGATATTATTTATCTGTTTGATTTCTGATTGGTTGAGATGGAGCCGGTGGAATATTTTTCATTGGTTGAGAATTTAATGAAGAGTGTGGGAAGTGAATTCTTGTTGTTTTTAAGTTATTTTTGATAGCAACTAATTTGACAGTCTTGTATTTATTTCCAGCGAGACCTTTTTTAAGTAAAAAAGAAATGCTTCATGCAGTTTTGGATGAATTTTAGTCGTGTTGAATGTTGAGTGGAAACAGGGCTGTCTTGTATTTAGGTGGCAAGTACCTTAAAGCTACTCTAACTACATACATACATATTGTATGATTTTCGGATCACTTGTGAATTCATGCCTGAAAACCAAAATGTGTATATTCATACCAAGTATGAAATGTTTTCAAAATCAATTCTTGATATTAGTACATTCACATGTAGTTTGATAAGTATAAGGGGACACAACTCCTGATTGACTCAAGAAAATCTTTTCAAAATGTTACTTTTATCGTACAGCATTACAATGTTCAGGGATTTTCTGGGTGAATCACATTTATTTTCGTAGAATTTCCTTAGACATACTTTAAGCAAAACTTTTAGCTGATGCATCACCATGTTTCATTTGACACCCTTTTCTCTCAGCCATTTTGACCCTATCTTGACCTCTTTTATATTTTATATTCAGATACACATTTCTGTTTGTTGTCTTCAGTGGTGAAGACCTTTAAAAACATTGTACATTGAAATACATTCCACACATAACTAGTATGATATACTTATTTTTATGTTGTAACAAAAAAAACAATATTTCTGTCACTATTGCTAGTATTTGATACATTTTAAAACCTTTATTTGACCTCCTCAAATCATCTTGTGAATTTCATTTGACTTTGACCTAATTTACTTATAAGTTTTTGTATAACTTCCACCTTTGCACCATTCCAATTATTAATTGTGGCCAGTGCTTTAGCTGTTATGTTCCATTCATAATGACCTTGAACTTACAATCAAGGTAATATCTCAAGGTCAAAAGTTTTTTATGAAGCTTTAATAAGAGGTCAGTACATATGGACATTATTTTAAATGCATTCAGTAAGTATGATGTTTTTTTATTCAAATTTTGTTTTGTAATTTCAACATTTTGTACCCATAACAGCTTTTGTTTTACTTCTTACCAAAGACCCAAGATTTGACACTTAAATTGTTTTTTATGGAAATACTGTGTTTCTAATTTCTTATAAAAGATGGCACAAAATCATGTACATTATTGCCAGATCTTTGTTTTAATGGTACTTACTTAATTGCACATTATTTTTGTTCAACTAACTGACAATTTTATTCTGTTACTTATTGGTAGACCAGTCTATGAACAATGACTTGTGATTGGTCAAAATTATGACACAAGTCAGAAAGAAGCAATCAGAAGTTTCTGATTAGACTGGGTCTCTGTATTGTTAACTTAAGTCCAATTTGGTAGAGAGTGTTATTGATGTTTATTTTTAATACTTTGTTCAAACAATGTTTCCATTTGTACTATGTTGTACACTGATATTATATTTCTATTAGAACAAAAAAACACTGAATCAATAAATTCTCTGAAGATTTAGCTTGGAGAATGAGCTAAAAATGTTGCAGAGCAAGTAGATAACATTTAAAGTAATTAATAATTTGTTTTATTATTTTTTGTATATTTAAAGGCCTGTGCATATTATGATCTCAACATTAAGGTTTGTGTAGATATATCGTATCTCCTGATCAGTTTTTTTAAATGGATTGATCGATTGATTGATCGATAATTATACATATGTTATTTTCCCATCATACATGAAATCACTCATGTAATATGAACATTGCACAATGTTTTTTCATGAAAAAAAATCTGTATTCATTAAATTTGTTTCAGAGGGCTCATGTTTCTGTTATTTACTCAAGTTTAATTTTTTTCAGCCAATAGTTTGCTTCCTTACATAAAGTTGTTGTATTTACTAATTCTGATTGGTTTAATGGATGAAGTTACCTCATCCGATTGGCTGGTGAAAATGTTCTGTTTTTTGGTCAATCAGTATAAAGTACCTTTTATGATTGGTCAAAGAGAAAAAGTAGCACAATTCTGATTGGATAGGAATGAATCATTATGCAAATGAAACTGATCAAAGTGATGAACCCAATTTCATCTATTCTGAGTTGGGTACATTTTCTTGTTTTTGTGTTGTTTTGTAAACTACAAGTTGTACTGCCATGAAAATGTTTTATATTCCAACTTTTATATTGTATCATTATGTATTAATGTGAAAAATTATATATTACAAGTGTTTATATAAAAATATTTTATAATTGTTACAAGTGTAAGTAATACTTTATTAACCATGTATTCATTAAGATTAAAGTATTTTGAAAGTAATCCTTATTGTCTTATTTTTCCTATTTGTGTAACCAGGATCCAAGGTTATAAAGCTTGAGATCGTTCTCCAAGCTCAAATCTCATATTTCATATGTCTTTTATTGTTTCTTATTTAATTACGATTATACAATGATGATATGAATTATTCATTAATCCGTCTGGTAATTATTATTCATTAATCTGTCAGGTAATTGATCTGAATATGTACTGATACTCTAAATGGTGATACTTAAATTCTTTCAGAAAGAAATGGAGATTTTAGCTTGGAGACTGCTCTCAAATGTTATAAACTCAGAGCCAGGAAGCTGTTGTACGTGGATCTGTGTGCTGTACCTGAGTTATGTACAAGTGCATGTGCTAACAGCCACATCAGTACAAACCATAAAACATATTTCAATTTTTAACATTAATTCATACAGTAAAACCTTTTAAGATTTCCTGAAGGATGTAACTGTAGATTGTTCATGTTTGTTTACAATATCAGACCTATTTAATGTGGAACGTGTCCTGAAATAGGTCTAAACACTTAAAAATCAAACTTATAAGACCCGTTTTAGAATACAACCTTATCATTGGTCAATATCAAAACAGTGATCTAAATAAACCAATCAAATACATGTATTTCGATTTTCAGACAAATATAAATAATTTTACATTTTAACTTAGGAAACTAGTTTTTAATATCTCTGTTAGAAGTTTTTCAAGGGAAACAACTGTGTTTGTACTATCACCACTTTACTTAGAGTTATCTCATAAGTGCTATTAATAAATTTCCTGGTATTGAAATCTTATTATGTAAGACAATACTTCCTTATCACCAGTTGTGTTTATCAAACAAATTAGCGAACATGACGAACGTGACAGAGGAGAAAAGGAGGACAAAATTAACTCATTCACAAAGAAATGCTGCAGATGAATATTTTGAATTATGCTGTACACCTTGCAGTAAGGAAAATTTAAACAAACAAGCTACAAAATACTGTGCAAACTGTAAAGAATACTTTTGTGTAACTTGCGTGAAAAGTCACAACAGTTTTAAGGCATTGTCTGGACATGTTCTGGTGCATGCAGAAGTCTCTAACCTTCCACAAGTGGAACAGGAGGTAAAGTTCAAGTCCCTCCCACAGAACTGTGTAAACATCATCCCATGGAAGTGGTTAACATGTATTGTGCTGATGATGACTCTGTGGGTTGTTCTGTGTGTTTTATACTGGGTCACAAGTAAGTAACAAGGTTTTCACTTCCTTAAGTCCTGAATAAGGGGCCATTATCACAAATGTGATATTTAGGGGTCACTTTCAATGTTTGAGGTCATTTTGAGGTCCAGTGCAATGAAAAGGGTCTTTGACCACAGTAAACAACCATCAAACTTATAGCCACTCTGATTATGATAATTGAATGTTGTTAATAGATCAGGTAAATATTAAATATATAGGAAGTAGATTCCATTTGAAATCTGATTATTTTTCTAATTCAGCCACATAACTACTGGTTTACTTTTTATTACCAATTCTACACCTGCCCCTGTCTGTTACAGTCAGTTTTACATACTATAAAAATATTTCCAGGTCATGTAATGACATCCACTATATACCAGAGTATGTACAAACCAACTTTCCTTCACAACAAGTTCATCAAATCAACAACGAATTAACAAAAGCTGTCAAGGGAATGAAGACACTTCAAAATCAACACAATGGTTTGGATGACAATGTGGAGAAAAGCAAAACCAAGTGTAAGAAAGAAATACAGAAATACAGAGATGACATCAACCAAATCTTGGACCAAATACAAGCAACAACACTTGCAGAACTTGATACAAGACATAAAGATACTAAACAGAAGATAGATAATACAAAACATAACATAAATGTTGTACATGATGAACTAGTTAGGTTCAAATTTGAGCTTGAGTCAGATCAAAACAATGACTCTCAGAAGTTTGCCATAGCTAAATTGAGTCAAAATATGCTAAAACGAAGTCAAGAGTTGCAAGAATTATCGCAGGACCACACTAGAGAACTGACATTTACCAGAAATATGGACATCATGACATTCTTGTTGAGTATTGTTACATTAGGAATGTTAACTCCACCAATGGTAATAGATTCCACTTCATCAACAGTTACCACAAGTAGGAAACTACCACAACAAACACAATCAACTGAAAGTTCATCAGTATCTGGTGGTAAGAAAAACAAAACTGACTCTACTAGACAACAAGCTGCAATAAAACCACAGGAACATGATCTTTATAAAATAGTAGATAAATCAGAGTACAACATACAAGAACAAGATGACAAGAAGACATTTTATATATGGTCATCCTGTATTTTAGATAACGATGACATTTTGTTGAGTGATTATAATAAAAAAAAGTTAAAATTAGTTGATGGTAGAACTTATAGAGTCAGATCATCATTAACAATTGGTATTAATCCGTGGTCAGTATGTAGAGTGAATAGTACAGAAGCAGCAGTATGTCTGAATAATAAAACAATACAGTTTGTGTCTGCATGTGATAAACTTGTACCAACACGTTCTCTTAGTATGAAACATTACTGTAAATGTATGGCTGTCATCAGAGATAAGATGTATGTATGTGATGTTGCGACTGTATATATCTATACATTGAATAATGAAATAATGAAGACTATTACTACAGACAAACAAGGATATGCTATATTCTCATGTATGGAGGATATTACTGTGAGTGATGATGAGAAGATGATTCATATAGCTGACTTGAATAAAGGTGTGATAACTTTGGATACTGATGGTAATATGGTATGGAGATATTCTGGTACAGAACTAAATTCAGCATGTGGAGTGTGTACTGATGGTGCTGGTAATCTGATTGTATGTGGTTTTAGGTCATATAATGTAATACAACTAGGACCAGGTGGACAATATATAGGAGAAATTGTTAATACAAGTGATGGTGTGATAAAACCACGTACAGTGTGTTATGATAGAAACAACCACAAACTGATTGTAGGAAAGTTTAACAGCAATACAATGAAAGTATTTACTGTAAAGTAACAAACTATATATTCACACAGTATTGTTGGCAATCAAAATTTTTTCATAATACGATACATATTTTCAAAGTGCAGATTTTTATTTACGGGACCAAAAAATATTATAAAAAGATTAAAAAAACATTATCATTTGTTATTGTTATATATAATTGCGTACCAAAATAAAAAAATATGGAAAAAGTTGTTACTGACTACAGTGATGAACATTTTAAGGCAATAATATGCATTGAGTTTGTCTTTTTATTTTTGCAATCATCATTATATTGTAAACTGAATCTTTTATTGGTCATGTTATGTGTATATTTAACCAGGCAAAATATTCATCTATACAGAAATAAATATTTATTCAATAAAGCTGGTCTTTGGTTGCGTAAACAAAATATGACTCAGTAAATTAACTAAATTGAACGTAAATTACATGTACAGTATCAATATTTCAATCACTTAAATTTTATTTTTGTGTTATGAAGATTTCAGCATTTCTGGGTCAATTTTCGTCCTCAGAAACATTCGTTTTCAATTCTTGATAATTTTTAAATGACATTATTTGGTGTAAAATTTAGTGAGATTGTGAAAAAGAAAGTATCTGATCCTGTTTTTCTCGTCCGTTGAATTCTTAAATATTTAAAATAACACCACTTCTGTTACATTACATAAGAGAAATATGGATTATTTGTTTTAAACATGTTTAAAATTTCTAAATTTGTAATTCTGGAAAACTTAGTTGTTTAAATAGATGACCAAGCAATAAGCAACATTAATAATGAGGCATAAATTGGGAAAAATATATTCATTTTGGACCAACATTTTCAGAATATCTATTTGATTTTACCACATAAAACCTGTATACATATTTTCTTCTTTGTTTAAATGATATAATAAAGAAAACTAAGAAGATTTTACTGTTTATTTATTTCTCAAAACGTCGTTAAATGACACAGTGATCACATTTCAAGGGAGACAATTTGGGGTAAATTTTCTAAAAAAATATCATTTCCATTTTCATAACAAACATTAATGAAATATAATACACTGGGAACTTGTTTTTTCACAGAAAATAAATTAAAACAACTAAATGGTAACATTTTATCCAAAATACAGTCAGATTTAACACAATTTAACATGAATAACAACAACTGAAGAATATAATAACAATGTGTATAAAAACAATCACATAAAGACATATATGTTTACATAATCATGTCTCTACATTGATGTACAACTACCCTACACTGATTGAACTTTTTGGTAACATTGACTATCAATGTAAGTTCCACAGATCTAGGACAAAATAAGCCTGACAATAGAAAATTGTCTTATATTCAAGGAAAATACACAAAACAAATGCCTGTCACAGAAAATCAAAATCATACTTCACCAAATAACTGAGGAGTACATATTGTAAGATACTAGATGTTTAAGTACAATTTAGATAACAGGTGTGAAAGATACCTTAAAAAAATACAACAAAATTAGGACCCAAAATAAGTTACTTGTTTCCAGTAACCAGACCGACCCTGATTTTTCACCCTAGACTTTATTTTTTTTGAATTTTGGAAACTGAATAAACTATTTTTAAAATTTCATGTTCCTTAAAATATAAGTATTCTTAATGCATACACTGTATGAAACAATAGTGATAATACTATAATAAGTGTTTTATAACCTGTTAGTGATACTATAAACATGTGGTAATTCTGATAAAAAGTTTCACCGACCGACTGACCCCAATTTTTGGCCTGTTATAGGAAAAATGCAATAATTTTTTTCAACCTCACAACAAGATCTGTAAATAGAACTGACCCCTTCATTTATGAGAACAAATGTTTCCAAATAAAACCAAGTTTTACACAGTCCTACTTTGTTTGAAAAAAGTTGACAAGATTAGGTAAAACAGTATCCAGTGTTCTTTTAGTGTTTTTACCCTCATTTGTCTTTCACTATTAGACGTATTTTTTCACTATGATGTAAATAGATCTTCCTTAAATGTTCCAAATTTAACTCAGAAGCAGCAATATTTAAATTGTAATTGTAATTTACAAACACTGGTTGAGACGAGACAAGTGAAAGTAGGAAGATTATTTGCCTTAAGGGACCTATGTTCATTGTAAACTGCCTTAAGAGAAAATGTAAACTTGATAACATCTGGAATTATCATGACTGAGTGCTGGAAGAGTTTCACTAAAGTGCGTACATCTTCTACTGCATCATGACATGAGCATTGTATTGTACATGAATAATGTCTCACGCAAGATCTGCCTGTCTGTAACTACTCCTGTCAGAATAGATTTTTTGAAACAATGGTAAAGTGTCTAAACATCCAACTGCACACTTGAAGAATTCTTCT
The DNA here is from genome assembly GCA_008271625.1 of Lutraria rhynchaena. Taxonomy (NCBI): domain Eukaryota; kingdom Metazoa; phylum Mollusca; class Bivalvia; order Venerida; family Mactridae; genus Lutraria; species Lutraria rhynchaena. Next base: position 110,673 of record VIBL01000318.1, on the reverse strand, counting down.
AGCTTGCTGGCATTGGTTACAGCAGACATAAGAACAGTAAAATCAAACTTCCTGCCATTGTGAGCCATCAACACAACACTGTTATACTGTTTTAGCCACTGTATGAAATCATTAACAGCACACTGTAAGTTTAATGTTTTCACTGCTGTCCCATTAACAAACATGGTTATAGCTGCCAAACTTATTCCAGTGGTTTGTTGTGCTCTTTGGGATATCGGCAGCTTAGGTAGAATGTAGGATGAAAACTCATTTCCAGTCCTAACATCTCTGGCAGCTATCTGAGTCAAGTGTGGCATTCTTCCATTACAAACTGTAAAATGAAAACGAGCAGACATGAAAGTGTGACAAGCAACCAAAAAACATCTTCATTAACTAAAACTCTTAGACCCAAGTCTTATAGCTCTAATAATGTGATAAAATATAAAAGAAAACATAGATGCAATGAGTAGCTACTTGAGTAAAAGAATATATGTACCCTGTCAATAAGTGGTACCCCTGTAAAAAAAAGTTGTGAAGTACATGTATGTATAAATGAATGATTGCATGATATATATTAAAAGTACATTTATTCATATACAGTTTGTTTATAAAAACTAAATGAAAAAGTATCAACCTCATAAATCTTGCTATTTTAGACTTTGTGATGATGTATGTTCATTATCATCGTAACGACTATTGACCTCTGTATTATGTTAAACTTACTCTCTTATTGATGAATCTGGAAGAATAAAGATGCCTAGATCATCAACTATAACATCCACTGACTTTTCAGCTTCCAACATCTCACATACATCTATAACCCTAGAGGATAAAAAGACGTACTGTTACACAGTTTGCCTAATATTAGTAGGGTATATCTTACCATACCAAATGTTAAAAATGATTTTAATTACCTCTAGACCTTTCCTAACACAAATCATACAATGATTTAAATGAAACTCAATTAATGTTATGTCATTGATATGACATCTTTAGCAAATCATTTACAAATTTTGATCATTTATACAACATCTTTAGCAAATCATTTACAAATTTTGATCATTTATACGACATCTTTAGCAAATCATTTACAAATTTTGATCATTTAGAAAAGGATATCTGAAGACTTTTCCAAATATGTATTAACAATAGTGGTCCTATAAGACACCCTGACAGCAGTCAAAGTACCCATGCTAGCGATCAGACAGTTGAAAATATATGCTTTTTAAAAGTAGTATGTAGCAATTTTGTTTTATAGATATTTAATGGTGTTTTCCATTATGTAACTTGACACATTTAAAGAATATTTTTTTAAATTTTGTATACAAGTCACATTTTAATTATAAATCAGGTTTAAATGTAAGAAACTTGTGAACATGGTGTTTGACAGCAAAATACAATTTTAGTCTCCACAATGTTTTTAGTATTGACAGTGGGGACAAAACATATTATTTGTCACAGTAATTATAAACAATAAAAAAAACAGGTAAAACATCACCTACATAGGTACATTGATCAAACAGGACAAAAAGCATTTAATAAAATTATTACAAAAACTCTTTGGCACCTACTTGTTCCAAGCTTCGTGTTCACAGCAAAACCTGAAGTCCCTTGATAACTGTCATTCTGTTTTGAATTAGCCGTACTTTCGACACGTTCCACTTGCACCTAATCATTCACAGTGTAAATGTGCTTTTTCTCTACAATTAAGTTAATATTATTATTTGTATGTATAAATAATGCATTAGACAACTTTCTTTATCAGGGATGATACACAAGAACTTATTTCGCGATTCATAGTGAATTAATTTAGGTTGACGCAAAATTTTAAGTTTGAAGTAATCGGGTGTGGAGTACGAGAGGTGTAGGAAACCAATCCATTTCAGTCTAGTACAGTGTTGGACAACACTATGTGGGATTGGACCTGAATGTCTTGTTATAAATGACTATAAACATAAACATTGAAATTTAACAGAAATTTATAAAATAAGTAAACACATTATGCCAACACCATTTGAACAGAAATGAGAAAAGTGCACATTGACAACGAATTAACATGAAGAACATGAAAGATGTTTACAGAAATGTACAACATTTACATATTATCAAGCATTAACAGATATATAACATAATGTACAAATATTAAAAAGATTAAAGATGCCAACTTAACAGAAGATTCTATAACAAGCAAATAAACATTAAGTCAAATATTTAACAAATATATAACAAACAATAACAAATAAAGAAATTAACAATTGTAGATGTTAATGTACAAAACAAACATAAACAAAACTCAGTATTTGTACATACCCTCCGCATCATTTTTGGTTCGGATGGTCTGCTTGAACACAGACCAGTCCTCAACCCTGAAGGTGGCATTGGGGAGCCAATGCCACCTGATGTAATTCACAAGACACTGGGATGACGCCGTAGTTGCCTTCTCTAGGTAGTCACCGCCCTGGGAATGTGTGCCGCTGGTAGGAACTGGAGGGCCAGCAGCATCCGTATGAACATGTGTGTGCCTGAAACATGAACAGCATATATAAAAAAAACACTATGAATAAGAGCATATTCAAATATTTATTTATTATAATAATGGTTTGTGTGTTGTCACAGTACTTGACACCAGAATCATCTCAATATGTCCCTGTTTGATTCCAAATATTTCCATCCACAGGTTTTTGTTCTAGACATGTTGTATAAAGATACAACCATAATGTTTAAAATTATTATTCTGTCATTAATGTCTGTTGGACCAACATTTTTTGCTTTTCTTACCAATCCACTTCCGGTAAGTCTCTGCCAGATCCGCACTCTGCACGTGCCGCCACACCACCTGAAAAGTGCAGCCCTTCACCTCCACCCCCAGAAAGACCTCCCGCACAGCCGGCCACACGGTGTGCTCAAGGTCAAGGACCACCCCCTTGATCTCCATCGTCACCAACAGCTCAAGCAGGCAATGGAGAACCTGAAGGAACAAAAATGGTAATTTAAGAACAAGACTTAGAAGAATTGAGTCGTAATTATGTTAATTTACTTGACATAATCTGAAGAATATTTCAGGGTTTTTTTGTTGTTTTCCTATAAATGTAATATACAAGATACTTAATTATATGAGCAAACTCATTATAGTGAATATTATCTGGTTATAAATTTGCCAATTTAGAGGGAAAGATAGACAAATGATTATTTCATTAAGTAATAAGCTATTACATTTATACCTAGGTCAACTGTTAATTGCAAACACCGTCACGTAGCATTCAACATTATCACATTTAGAATAACCCTAGAGTGAACATGTTTAATCCAGCAGCTTTTTATATGGAATGAACTTTACAGTCAGAGCATAATCACAACAATACTTTGAAAGTACCATCCATGTACCAACGCTTCACCCGTTACAGGAGAGCCTGTTGAAAGTCAGACAAAGTATCGCTGACCATCGTCGATGTCACCAACCAGGAACTCATCTCCATTGATGAAGTCAGTGTTCACCTGAAACAGCATGAAATGCAACAATACCACAGCATGTATACACAAACAAAGATTGGCTAAAATGCAGCTATCAGTATTAAGCTCAATAAAAGTACAATTCAAAATCTATTTTTTTGTAACCCAACCGATAGACTTACGATTTTCTCTGCGACTCACATTGATTACCATTCTGGAATTCTGAATATTTTTAGGTGAACGCTTTGAAAATTCAGTGAACGAAGTTACCATGATGATCATATTTTACACATATTTACAGACTAATATCTCGAAGTCAAGGGTTTTAGGCTCCTCAGGATGTAGGGCTGCCAGAGCTCTGTTCGCGGTTCTCTTGAGGGTTTTCTTTATGCGGGCCGTATTCTGTGGTGGTCAACTACCGCTTCCTTCTGAATTGTGCGTACATGCGAGTGTGAAGTAAGTCATTTGCATATAAGTGAAACATCATTTATGAATACTTTTGACGTACACCAACTCATTAAAGGACTGACTTTAATTTTCATTTGGCAACAAATGGAAATGTTAATATGACTCTATCTCTTAATGTATACCTGTGCATATATCTGTTAGTGGGTCGTGGATAGTAAAATTTTGTTGATTTCTCGTCAAGTGTGTTTGAAAGTCAAACTTTAATATGACAACTCTAGGATCGGTTTGGTTATTTGTGAAATGTTATCATCTAATAATTGGGTTTTATTTGCTATAAACGATTATTGCACATCGTTCATTTTAGTAATCCAATCATTGGATGAAGTAAAATGTGTGAATGTTAGCATCTAATTATTGTTTTTTTTATTTATAAATGATTATTACACACTGTTTATTTTAGTAATCCAATCATTGGATGAAGTAAAATGTGTGGATGAAATGTTCAAGGTTGTGTACTTGTTATGCATAGATGCATAAACATTACCGAATAATTTTCACATTTATTTACAAATTAATTGCACTCAATTTTGTCTTGTGGTGGTACATTTATTTTTCTTTGTTGTTTATGGGTCACATATGATCAATGTTATATGATAATAAAATCATAAGACAGTTTGCTCCAAGTATTATATTTATATATAACTGTAATGAAATATAACAGAAACATGATAACATAAAGTAACTTTGATAAAGAAATAAAACATTAACAAAAAACAGAATCACAATAACTGAAATATATACATTAATTTTCCCACAACAAAAAACAACATTAATTAACAAATACATAAATTTAATAACTTTAACAAGACAAGCATTAACAACAGTCTGGGTTGCATGTTTAATAGTATGAAAATTCAAAAAAAGAATAATATAACAGAATAACTTATACAAATACATAAATAATTATCAGTAACCACAAAATAACTTAAACAAGTACATAAATCCTACAACAAACAACTAAAATAAAAACATTAATTCTATAACAACAAAACAACATTAACAAATTCATAAATTTAGGAGCATAAAAAAACAAAACATCAACAACAATCCGTATCAGTGTCTAGACAGAGTAAACAGATCCAACCTCCTTCAAAAAATCTTCACATACAATATCATGCTCTTCATAAGCTGTCCAGAGGTCGTGGAGGCAGCCATCTAGGTCCTGGTATGCCAGTCTCCAGTTCCTTCTGACAGCCTGCTCAGAGACCAGCTGCATGGTCAGGGTGACCAGCTTTGCCTCCTGCAGAAACAGACTGGCCAGCACGTAAAACTGTAGATTAGCCTGACCCGCCTTTCCATTCAGACGCCTGTGCTAACCTGGAAATAGACAATAACATGTAACAATAACGTAAAAAAACACATACAACTACATTTTGATAACCAAATTTCATGTTTAAAAGGTACCACATACTGGCTATCTACATAGCGTTTTTAATATTGTTAATCATCTTACCAACTTCAAAATCCATGACGAAGAACTCAACCACAGGGGATACATCAAACATCTCCATCAACTTAAGTAGGACCTGTCAATATCTGAGATTGATACTTTAATAATCAAATCATTAAATATACCTCAAAGTCTAAAGACGTTTGATCCTCAGGTCGGATCTTCTGGCAGGCTAGGTTGAGATGACAAACCAGGTTTGACGGCATCGGTAAGTTGAAGTCGCCATGCTGCTCTTGTGCTCTTTTTGCAATCAAACATTTTTCATAGTAGTTTTTTTTAAAGTGACGTTAAGAATTCATTAATTTTCACAAAGTTAGCATCGCCAAAACAATAAAAAATACGGTCAACACGGCATGGACAAAGTGGTTGTATTATTTTAATGATCTCCGACCTTCCGTAAGCGAGATGTATAGCTGTCTTAACAGTTATTGCATTAAATATGACATACTTGTATGCATAGCGAAAATAGCTACCATGAATTTATTTTATCGCATTACATTAATTAAGACAGAACATTGAAAATGCTTATTTTTTTCTACAAGAATAAGTCTGTGTGTCTAGACAATATTAAGTACCCGCATATATATCCGTCAGGAATTATGTAGGTGTATATATATTTCATGAACACAAAACATAGCCACCAATGTTAATACAGGCAAGAACAGGAAGTGGAGAAGAACGGCTTGTAAGCACATTCGTCACATGTGTGACCATGCTTAAAGGTGGCCGTTATAAACAAGTAATCATTAACAAATGCTTGACTATACAGTCAAAACCTGTGAACAAAGACCAACCTTGAGAAAGACAAAAGGTGGCCTTTATTGACAGATGGCATTCAACTAGAGGTCACTTTGTTCTAAATAATCAGTGACAGAGTTTAAAAGAATGGGCTTTATTCACAGGGTCATCTTTCTTCGAAGGTGGTCGCTAACAAACCTTTTACTGTATATTGTGTACCATTTGTAACAATCGGTATAACACTCAGTAATCGTAACATTCAAATGACTTCAGCTGTGACAATTTGGTGGCCATTCTCAAGTATTGGAAGTCCCACAAATTCATATGCAGTAAAACCTTACATTGCAAACACCTCAATATTACAACCACTTTGTTACAACGACCCTTGTTTTCAACCTGACACTTTTTACGCCCAATTTTTCATGTCCCAATGGTGGTCTCAGTATAAAATAGTTTATTAATAATTTTATAATCTACTGATGTGCTCCTTATTTACCTTCTCCAGACAAATGAATGATGAAAATCTCAGTTTGGCCCAACATTCGAAGTCAAACTTCGAGTAAAAATTGCAAAAATGGGCCCCATTCAAATTTGATTGATTCTGGGTCTAAAATGCAAAATGGATTCAGACAAATAAATGTGGAAAATCTCAGTTTGGCCCAACATTCGAAGTCCAACTTTGAGCAAAAATGGGCCCCATTCAAATTTGATCAATTTTGGGTCTAAAATGCAAAACAGATTCAGACACAAAGATCCCTACACGTTTTCTAGATCAGTTGAAATATGTCGCAGAGAAAACAAAAATACGTAGATATACAGGTGCTTAAATCATGTTACATTAACAAACTGCTCATCAATCAAGTGCATCAATTGTCATGAGACACACACTGTAAATAGTCTACAACGATTGTGATACTAACTACCACGCCAGGAATCAGTGGGTGTTTCTATGAGGTTCATAAAAAGTACAGCAAAATGATTCAGTAGCAATCAACAAGCTTCTGTCACTTTAAATCAAGCTAAGAATGCAACACAAACATATTATTACATATATTTTCTGAGACTTTCTCTGATTTGATTTTTGTATAAGTCATTACAAAAATTCTTGTACACATATCTAGTATGTTATCTGTTGTAACGATGTACTTTTGTAAAAAATGATTATGACACTCACCTTTTATACATTCTTAAAAAAGAATGGTTCCAATTTGATGATAACTCATTGCACTGTAGTATCAACCAGGGAAACGATGATCTTAAAAAAAAAATAAAAAAAAAATTAAAAAATCAGGAAACTAAAACAAAAAATATAACAAAATAAAGTAAAACAATTATTTAAAAAATAACAAAATAACCTACATCTAAAATACTATTCTTTACATAAGTTATTTTTGACAAAAATGTCAATTATACTCCATATGAGAAGTTGCCAGCTCCTTGTAGAAGGGTAAATTAGTACTGGTTGGTATACAGTCCAGGAAAACTGGTTAGGTAAACCGGCGTTAAACCCCAGTGACAATATGTCATATAAAAACAAACAAATTACACATAAGTCAATAACAACTGAAATAAATAAGAAATAATAACAAATTATCCTATCCAAAAAAGAAAGATATTAATAAAAAAGTAACAAAATAACCTACACCTGAAATGTATTCTCATTAAGTGATCATACATAGACTGTAAAAAAAACATTGACTGATAAGATTAAAAAATAATAACAAAAATTATCCTATCAAAAAAGTAAGATATTAATCAAAACTATAACAAAATAACCTACACCTAAAATGTATTCTAATTTACTTAAGTGGTAATAAACTGTAAAAAAATATTAACTGATTAAAAAATAATACATTAAGACACAATATGTAGATACTGCACTTTGACCAGCGGGCGCAACTGATCATCGTACAATCTCTACATATGGTTATATCCTATCAAAAAAGGAAGATATTAATAAAAAATGTAACAAAATAACCTACACCTAAAATGTATTCTAATTTACTTAAGTGATAATAAACTAAAAAAAAAATATTAACTGATAAGATTAAAAAATAATACATAAGACAAAATACGTAGATACTGCACTTTGACCAGTGGGCCCTACTGATCATCGTACAATCTCTACATGAGGTTATATCCTATCAAAAAAGTATTAATAAAAAATATAACAAAATAACCTACACCTAAAATGCATTCTAATTTACTTAAGTGATAATAAACTACAAAAATATTGACAGATAGGATAAAAAACAATAACAAAAATTATCCTATAAATAAAGTAAGACATTAATTAAAATATAACAAAATAGCCTACAACATAAATGGATCATTCTTTACACAAATTATTTTTGACAAAAATGTTGATTTTCCTCCTTATGTGGAGAAGTTGCCAGCTCCTTGTCGAAAGTAAAGTTAGTACTGGCTAGCATACAGTCCAGGAAAACTGGTTAGGTGAACAGGCGTTAAACCCCAGTGACAATATGTCACACTGTAATAAATATAAATAAAACAAAAATAAAATGACCGATAAGAATAAAAAAAAAACACCCACATCCCACACCAAGGTCCCCTACCTCACACCACGGCTCCCCTCACTCACACCCAGGCTCCCACACCTCACACCAAGGTTCCCCCAACTCACACCAAGGTCCCCCTACCTCACACCATGGCTCCCCTCACTCACACCCAGACTCCCATAAATCACACCAAGGTTCCCCCAACTCACACCATGGCCTCCCTACCTCACATCCAGACCCCCCCAACTCACACAATGGCTCTCCCAACTCACATTCGGCCTCCTCCAACCCACATCAACGCTCCTGCAACTCCCAACAATGCCCCTGTATCTTGCACCCAGACCCCCCCAACTCACACCAAGGCCCCCCCCACCCAAACTCAGTGCCCCCCAACTCTCCCCAAGGCTCCCCCAACTCACATCCAGGCCCCCCCAAACCACACGAAAGTTCCCATGACTCGCATTAGGGTTCCCACAACTCACACCAACGTTCCTGTATCTCACATTAAGTCCTCCCAAACAAACACTTAGATTCCACCAACTCGCACTCAGGATACACTTGCCCTCTTCCAGATTCCCCCAACTCGCATCCAGGCTACCCTAACTCACAAAAGCGACCCTGCCACTCACACTAAAGTCCCCACAACTCACACTTAAGTCACTCTCACTCACACTCAGATCCCCTCAACTCACACTCAGGTACCCGTCACTCACATCAAGGTTCACACACCTCACATCAATGTCACCCAAAACTCTTAGGCTTTCAATACACTGCATTCCGATCAGGGGCGCTACTGAGCGGCTCACAATGCATTTGAGAATGACATTAAGACACAATACGTAGATACCGCACTTTGACCAGAGGGCGCAACTGATCATCGCACAATTTCTACATAAGGTTTCAATGCCAAACTCAGATCCTCAATCCTCCAGTGTGCACACACTGGTAATTTTGAGGACACTCAGACTGGATGCCATTCTGCCATTAAGAGTTTCGGATAACATCAATATGAGATATGGGAACCTTAATGTAAGTTAGGGGTACCTGAATGCAATCTGAGAGAACCTAAGTGCAAATGAAAGCAACCTAAGTGCAAGCTATGTGAACCTTGATGTAAGTAACAGGATCCCTCCTGCGAGTTAGGGCAACCCGAATGTGAATTAGGACAACCCAAAAGAAAGTTTGTGTACGTTGAATGCCAGTTAGGGGAACCTAAGCGTGAGCTTGGGAAGCCTCAGTGTGAAATACGAGAACATCAATGTAAGCTACGGGAACCTCAATGCGAGCCATGTAAACCTTCGTGTGATCCAGGGGAACCCAAATATGAACTGGAGAAACTTTGAGGAGAGTTAGAGGACACCGAATCTGAGTGAGGGGAACCTTAGTATGAACTGAGAGAGTCTAAGTGCGAAATACAGGAACATTGGCGAGACTTACAGGAACGTTAGTGTGGGTAAGAGGAAACTGAATGTGAGCTAGGGGAACCTTTGCATGAGTCAGAGGAACCTGAATGTGAGTTAGGGGGGCTGTAGTGCAAGCTGGGGGAACCTCAGTGCCAGATACAGAAATCCAAGTGCAAGTAAGGGGAACCTTAGTGTGAGATAGGAGGGCCTCAGTGCAAGTTGGGGGAACCTTAGTGCGAGATGAGGGGACCTAAGTATGAGTGAGGGAAACCATAGTGCGAGTTAGGTGAACTTTAGTGTGAAATGTGGGAACAAAAAATACAAACACCTACCATTCACCTGGTGCTTTTGAGAATAACATTAAAACATATGGTTTCAATGCCAAACTCAGATCCTCCATACTCCAGTGTGTACACACTGGTGATTAAAGGATTTTCGGACAGGATGCCATTCTGCACCAAGTGAAGCCTTAACATATACAGAAGAAATGAAATGTAAAACATAACAAAAAATACAAACACCTACCATCCACTTGTTTCTGATAACCATTCCTCAATATCGCTTTCCTGCAGTATGATCTTCAATGATCCACATTAATGTTGTAACCAACTTCATGGACAATAGTTGAAGCTGTCTGATCTCAATGTGGCTACTCCTGAAAATTACAAGTTAAAATAGAAATGCATATTCATTCATAAACAAAATAAAAATAAAAAAAATCAATGGAAGAAATTGATACCACATAGCTTTGTTTTATCAAATGTTCCAAATTTATTAAGTGTTCCAGAAATTTTTTATTCATCTTTAATTAAAGCACTCAGGCTACTTCAATCAACATAAATAAATGTCACGTCCACTTAAAGATATAGCCAGCAAGGTTTATTATATTCACAACCTAAGATAAATCAACACACTGAGAGGACTGTTGCTGGCTGGCTTTGCAGCATTGTGAGGTGTAAAAAATTGTTTGTTCCTGGTTACCTGACAAACCTTGTCAGGTAACCTTAACTTTTTATTAGCCCGAGGCTATTACAAGTACATCCTATTTGCATTTGCTCCTTAGGTGCTTGTTAATGGCCATGAAATCAGAAGACTTAGGAATTAGATATTATCAGGGTTTTCACTAGACATCAAGGGTTGTAGGTCAGAAATGACCCTTGGCTGATGATAATTTGAAGTCCACAAAATTTCCTTCTATTTTTATTGTACATTTGACCCAGTGGTACAAATTCTCAAGAGTCATAAAACTTTATTTTACCGATTTCAAGAGTCAAAATGCTGTTTTAAGGGTCAAATGCCCTGATTACATATTTTCCATTGGCCAATAGGAACACGCAGATGGGTGGACTGATTAGCTATCTCAATGTGAGATGCAAGAATTTGACATTGCTGCTGTAAATCCTTATTTAAAGGTATTAACATTCTGCCAAAATGAGCAGTATATTGTATATAAGACAAGTTCAAAGCATTGGTACAAAAATATTAAGCTGGTATGCAAATAAAAACTGACGTAACATCCTTATTTCAAATAAACTAAATGTCACCAAATGCAGTTTTTTTTAGGGACTGGGGACTCTGGAAGCTGGTCAAAAGGGGAAAAATCACATGAAAAGGGGAAAGTTGGGGAAATTATCAAATTCTAATACACTGTCACATAACCAAAACAAATGTTTTCATGAATCAATGATTTTGACAACAGCATTCAAAACAACAATCTACAGGTCAATATCTTTGTCTTTTCTACACTGGAACAGGTCTACCACATTTTCATACTTATAAACAGTCAGATTTTCTGGCCGAAGATTTATTCTCATGAGTGAATCGAGCAGTATCGAGACGGTATCTTTACTCGCTACAGCAAAAAAGGAGTTAAACCATCCAGTATGCTTTGTGTCAGATATCCTATTTCTTAATTTCATCAATTGTGTGTCATTTTACCGGAAATGGAAATGTGCACCTGCTTCCAGGCATCATACGCGTGGATATACGCATGCGTCATGAGCCGGGATCTAGTATTGGTTCCTTTCACTGCGTATATTGTTCAACTATGGCAGGGAATAAGCTCATTCGGATTGATCCGACAAACATTGTCATAAAACTGGGAAATCCTAATCAGTTTGCTTAATCAATACAAAACAATTTAACTCAATTTAACAATAAACCTTGGTCTGATAGATATTTCGGCAGAATTAAATCTACTAGAACAGAAATTGTAAACTTTTGGTATTTTTGAATAGCTTCAAAGAGGAATTATGTATCTTAGCGAGGGGAAAAAAGCTTCTAATCAGTACTCAATTCTGATTTCACATGTTTAACCTATTCCCGCTGAGATACGCCTTTTTTGTTGTCTATCGATAGCCACTTGAACACGCATAATTTGTTGTCTATCGATAGCCGCTGGAACACGCCTTTTTGTTGTCTATCGATAGCCGCTCAACTACGCATATCTATGCGTCTGGTTTAAAGTGTGTATTTAGCCATTAATAACCTTAAAATCAACCTATACATAAATAATAAACATTCGTGAAACCAACAAGCAAAAAAAAATGTGTAGTTGCTATTTAAACTTTTGTCGTAATTTACCTTTAAAAAGTGTTAGACCATAATATGGAACACGATTATTCCACACAGACAATAAATTCTCCACAAAAAAATCAATACCTGTTTCCACTAATGAAAATTACGTCACAAATATTTCAAGCGGACGAAACAACCTATTTTTTATTTTGCACTAGAAAGCAGATATCAAGGTCGTAGTCAAAAATAAACGTCCAATAAAAAGTTGACAATTCATTGATCACACGGGAATTCCCCATACAACACAAGTTACGGGTCAGTGATTGTTTCTGAAGTTGACAGACGATTTCCTGTGTATATTTCGAGGCCAAAAAACCTGCTGACACTGAGAGAAGTAAGTATATGTAATTGTTAATTGAAATTTATTTATGATGTTGATTGGAAAAAATGCAGCCATTAGAAACTAAGTGATTGATTTAGGTCCATGACGAAACTTACGACTTACTTTGTCTGATTTTGAGTTTGATGATTTATTGTCTGACGTTGAGAATCCTTTGCTCAATGAGAAATCCTCAGATTATGATAATGCTGATATTTCCTAATGATGAATGAACATTTCTCTAGGCTATGGTGTGTGTTTTTTTAAAAATAATTATAAATGTTTTGTTTATTCAATGATTTAACATTTAATTGTTGTAATATACATGCAGCATAGTAGAATAAGATATATATATATATAATGATTTGAATAGAGAAATGATCTCAGATATTGTCTTGTCTGTAATTTTCAATAAATAAATAATTAAATAAATAAGAATATTCATTGTTTTTTCCTGTCATTGATGTGAACATATGAGAAAAAATGCTTTATCAAAAAATATAACAGTAGTCTGTGTGCTCAAAGGAAAAACTTAAATTTATTTTTACATTGTTACTGTGATTTGTTGGTAATAAGATTCATTACTGTGATTGCTTATTTTTGTCATTTTATCTTTCAGACTGAACAATTTGTTGAGAGGACTGGACCAAATATTCCTGTTGACTTAAACATCTAATTCAGGAACATTATATCAGTCACTTTATAGAGAATATCTACCATCATTGTTTGTGTAGCAAGTTCGGATTGCAAGTACTGATTAGAATTCCTGGAATATCTGGTGTACATTTATTCATTCAGTTGGATTAGGAAATAAGTCAGTGTTAATGTTATTCATTTATTCAGCCAGATGACGAAATATGTCAGTGTTATTTAGTTTATTTATTAAATATATCCTATTCTAAAAATCACAGTTGATTGATCTGAACATTATTTTGAAAACAGTGGGTTTCCAAGAATAAAATATTTGAACATAAGGAACTTTGGAACTTCACATTCATCAAAAATAAGTGACAATACAGACTGTTACTATGTCAATTGTCCACATTTTTTAATATAACTATTTAATATTCATGAAATTATAATTGAATGACGTGTTATATATTCTGTGTATTTGTTGAATTACTTTTTATTTGTTATAGTCTTCATATCAACTGGAAATAACATCATTTATCACTAAAAATCATATTTTGTCCTGTTTATTTCTCCATAAAATCACTTTGGATTTAAATACAGACAAAAAAATGGTACCATAAGAAAGGAAATTTAATTCTCTACAAACTTTACATTCATCATAAAATGGTTAAACCATGATTTATTATAGTAAATTCAGTTTAAACACAATAGGTATCAATTTTAAATATTTTCCCTATAAACCCTGATGGTACAGTGTACTAAGCTGATACCTTATCTAATGGTTACTGATAAGCCATATACTGATAGCACTGTATGAATATGTTATCTGATTTAAGTTATCTCTAAGTGGTAATGGGTTAATGTTTTAACTCTTACATTTGACATGTTCAACTGTTATTACTGTACAGTTTTTTCCCCAGAATTGGGAATTTTCGTGACATTTTGAACAAATTGGGAAAAAGTCGTACTGTATAAAAATAACTTGAATAAAATAAAAATAACAAATATTATTTATGTTCATTTATGTATTTAGATATTAATAACTTTGTTATTTGAATGGTTTAGGAAATCAATAAACATTTTAACTGCTGTAAATTAATTCTTTCTTGTTTCTGTTTCTCATTGAATAGGGAATTTTCACATTGCAACTGGGAAAAAAAAACATACTTTTTGCCATATAATAAACATAAATTCGTCTGCACTGCGTTCAACTGATTAAATTCTTTGAACGAAAATATTTCAGCCAAGAAGAGTCACCACCTCTAAATTATGAATGAAAATATTTATTTGTTTGTTCAGAGTTACTTCCCTTAGTTTACCCGCGTTCATATAAACAAATTGCTGACTAGAAATTCAAATAGGATTTTTTTCCATTTTTCAAGCATATGTTTCAAAAATGTGCACAATCTTTGAAAAATTAGCATGAATCCCGCGATCGCGGGTCCTAGAATAGACACTGGAGCCTGTGCATGACGGGGCAAATAAAAAATGTCTCGCTGCCACAAACTCATGAAACTGCCTGACTAGCTTTAATTATAACATGTCCTCATTATCATTGTGCTGATTATAAAATACTTGGTAAAAAACACTAGTTATAAAAACATGTTTCCTTTCAAAATGCAAAATGAGAAAAGGCAAAATATTGTTACTAGAAAATATTTGGAGGAATAACAATTGACATTGAAGTATGCACAAATCAACACCAACTACATCTGGTTTTTTTCTCAGCATTTTTGGAACATGGCCTGACCCCCCCCCCCCCCCGAATTGAGGATTTTGCGACATTTTGGACAAAATTGGAAAATTGTATCATCACATTGTATAAAAATAACTTAAAATATTCACACAAATATTAGATATTGTTTATTTTTATCTTTTCTAACCTTAAATTCCTCCAAAGATTCAGTCATGATATGTACTTCTCAACTGACATCAGTTCCCTCGGTGTATACACTTATGGCTTCTCTGTGCAGTGAATTTTGTTGGTAGGGTTTGTCTGTGAAATAAATCATTGTATTAAATTAGAACAAATTCTGCCCAAATGCACAAATAAATACTGAATTTAGTTCAGTGAAATTCAAACTTGAGAATAAAATGCAATGGACTATAAGTAGAATAGATCCACAAACTTCAATAAAAAAATCAAAATGGCGCCAGCAAAAAAATTGAAAGAAAAAACAAATTTGAAACTTAATTAACTTAATTCAGACCACAGTTCCTTGCAACATGAATTCTTTAACTTCGCTAGATCAAACGCTCGCAAAAAGTTAAGAGAGTCACCTATTTTGTTGGAATAGTTGGTCTATACATAAAATCTTAATTGAAAGTATTGAGAAGAAAATCAATGTAATTATTGTGACGCTAGACTACCATGAGAAAACTTACGACACATTAAGAATAATAAATAATAAAGTTTACTGTCAGATATAATGTTGGCAACTTTATGAATGATTTATTTGACATTCTCAATATTTTATATGAATGCTATAAAAACAAAAGATAAAATGGAACAAGTAAAGAATTTCTTTAGATAAGGCCATTTCCAGTTTATTGGCATCAAAATTGAAATTGTATGTACTATATCAAAGTCCAACTTTGAGTAAAAATTGCAAAAATGGGCCCCATTCAAATTTGATTGATTCTGGGTCTAAAATGCAAAACAGATTCAGACCAATGAATGTGGAAAATCTCAGTTTGGCCCAACATTCGAAGTCCAACTTTGAGTAAAAATTGAAAAATTTGGCCCCATTCAAATTTGAACAATTTTGGGTCTAAAATGCAAAATGGATTCAGACAAATAAATGTGGAAAATCTCAGTTTGGTCCAACATTCGAAGTCAAACTTCGAGTAAAAATTGCAAAAATGGGCCCCATTCAAATTTGAACAATTTTGGGTCTAAAATGCAAAATGGATTCAGACAAATAAATGTGGAAAATCTCAGTTTGGCCCAACATTCGAAGTCCAACTTTGAGTAAAAATTGCAAAAATGGGCCCCATTCAAATTTGATTGATTTTGGGTCTAAAATGCAAAATGGATTCAGACAAATGAATGTGGAAAATCTCAGTTTGGCCCAACATTCGAAGTCCAACTTCGAGTAAAAATTTCAAAAATGGGCCCCATTCAAATTTGATCAATTTTGGGTCTAAAATGCAAAACGGATTCAGACACAAAATCTTATGAGATCCCTACACGTTTTCTAAATCAGTTGAAATATGAAAAGAAAATACGTAGATATACAGGTGCTTAAATCATGTTACATTAACAAACTGCTCATCAATCAAGTGCAACAATTGTCATGAGACAAACACTGTAAATAGTCTACGATTGGATACTAACAACCACGCCAGGGATCAGTGGGTGTTTCTATGAGGTTCATAAAAAGTACAGCAAAATAATTCAGTAGCAATCAACAAGCTTCTGTCACTTTAAATCAAGCTAAGAATGCAACACAAACATATCACTAGTACATATATTTTCTGATTTGATTTTTATATAAGTCATTACAAAAATTCTTGTACACATATCTAGTATGTTATCTGTTGTAACGATGTACTTTTGTAAAAAATGATTATGACACTCACCTTTTATACATTCTTAAAAAAGAATGGTTCCAATTTGATGATAGTTCATTGCACTGCATTATCAACCAGGGAAACTATGATCTAAAAAATAATAAAAAAAAAAATTTAAAAAATCAGGAAACTAAAATAAAAAAATATAACAAATGCAAGTTAAACAATTATTTAAAAAACAACAAAATAACCTACTTCTAAAATACAATTCTTTACATAAGTTATTTTTGACAAAAATGTCAATTTTACTCCATATGAGAAGTTGCCAGCTCTTTGTAGAAGGGTAAATTAGTACTGGTTGGTGTACAGTCCAGGAAAACTGGTTAGGTGATCCGGCGTTAAACCCCAGTGACAATATGTCACATAAAAATAAACAAATTACACATAAGTCAAAAACAACTGAAATAGATTAGAAATAATAACAAATTATCCTATCCAAAAAGAAAGATATTAATAAAAAAAGTAACAAAATAACCTACACCTAAAATGTATTCTCTTTAAGTAATCATAAACTGTAAAAAAATATTGACTAATAAGATTAAAAAATAATACATTAAGACACAATATGTAGATACTGCACTTTGACCAGTGGGCGCAACTGATCATCGTACAATCTCTACATAAGGTGATATCCTATCAAAAAAGTAAGATATTAATAAAAAATGTAACAAAATAACCTACACCTAAAATGTATTCTAATTTACTTAAGTGAAAATAAACTGAAAAAAATATTGACAGATAAGATAAAAAACAACAACAAAAATTATCCTATAAATAAAGTAAGACATTAATTAAAATATAACAAAATAGCCTACAACATAAATAGATCATTCTTTATACAAATTATTCTTGACAAAAATGTTGATTTTCCTCCTTATGTGGAGAAGTTGCCAGCTCCTTGTCGAAAGGTAAGTTAGTACTGGCTAGTATACAGTCCATGAAAACTGGTTAGGTGAACTGGCATTAAACCCCAGTGACAATATGTCACATAAAAACAAACAAATTATACATTAGTCAATAACAAATGAAATAAGTAAGAAATAATAACAAATTATCCTATCCAAAAAAGTAAGATATTAATTAAAAAATATAACAAAATAACCTACATCTAAAATGTATTCTAATTTACTTAAGTGATAATAAACTGAAAAAAAATATTGACTGATAAGATTAAAAGACAATAACAAAAATTATCCTATCAAAAAAGTAAGATATTAATAAAAAATATAACAAAATAACCTACACCTAAAATGTATTCTAATTTACTTAAGTGATAATAAACTAAAAAAAAATATTAACTGATAAAATTAAAAAATAATACATTAAGATAAAATATGTAGATACTGCACTTTGACCAGTGGGCCCTACTGATCATCGTACAATTTCTACATGAGGTTATATCCTATCAAAAAAGTAAGATATTAATAAAAAATATAACAAAATAACCTACACATAAAATGTATTCTAATTTACTTAAGTGATAATAAACTACAAAAATATTGACAGATAGGATAAAAAAACAATAACAAAAATTATCCTATAAATAAAGTAAGACATTAATTAAAATATAACAAAATAGCCTACAACATAAATGGATCATTCTTTACACAAATTATTTTTGACAAAAATGTTGATTTTCCTCCTTATGTGGAGAAGTTGCCAGCTCCTTGTCGAAAGGTAAGTTAGTACTGGCTAGCATACAGTCCAGGAAAACTGGTTAGGTGAACCGGCGTTAAACCCTAGTGACAGTAAGTCACACTGTAATAAATATAAATAAAACAAAAATAAAATGACTGATAAGAATAAAAAAAAACACCCACATCCCACACCAAGGTCCCCCTACCTCGCACCATGGTTCCCCTCACTCACACCCAGGCTCCCACACCTCACACCAAGGTTCCCTCAACTCACACCAAGGTCCCCCTACCTCACACCATGGCTCCCCTCACTCACACCCAGACTCCCATAAATCACACCAAGGTTCCCCCAACTCACACCATGGCCTCCCTACCTCACATCCAGACCCCCCCAACTCACACAATGGCTCTCCCAACTCACATTCGGCCTCCTCCAACCCACATCAACGCTCCTGCAACTCCCAACAATGCCCCTGTATCTTGCACCCAGACCCCCCCAACTCACACCAAGGCCCCCCCCACCCAAACTCAGTGCCCCCCAACTCTCTCCAAGACTCCCCCAACTCACATCCAGGCCCCCCCAAACCACACGAAAGTTCCCATGACCCGCATTAGGGTTCCCACAACTCACACCAACGTTCCTGTATCTCACATTAAGTCCTCCCAAACAAACACTTAGATTCCACCAACTCGCACTCACGATACACTTGCCCTCTTCCAGATTCCCCCAACTCGCATCCAGGCTACCCTAACTCACAAAAGCGACCCTGCCACTCACACTAAAGTCCCCACAACTTGCACTTAAGTCACTCTCACTCACACTCAGATCCCCTCAAGTCACACTCAGGTACCCGTCACTCACATCAAGGTTCACACACCTCACATCAATGTCACCCAAAACTCTTTGGCTTTCAATACACTGCATTCCGATCAGGGGCGCTACTGAGCGGCTCACAATGCATTTGAGAATGACATTAAGACACAATACGTAGATACCGCACTTTGACCAGAGGGCGCAACTGATCATCGCACAATTTCTACATAAGGTTTCAATGCCAAACTCAGTTCCTCAATCCTCCAGTGTGCACACACTGGTAATTTTGAGGACTTTCAGACTGGATGCCATTCTGCCATTAAGAGTTTCGGATAACATCAATATGAGATATGGGAACCTTAATGTAAGTTAGGGGTACCTGAATGCAATCTGAGAGAACCTAAGTGCAAATGAAAGCAACCTAAGTGCAAGCTATGTGAACCTTGATGTAAGTAACAGGATCCCTCCTGCGAGTTAGGGCAACCCAAATGTGAATTAGGACAACCCAAAAGAAAGTTTGTGTACCCTGAATGCCAGTTAGGGGAACCTAAGCGTGAGCTTGGGAAGCCTCAGTGTGAAATACGAGAACATCAGTGTAAGCTACGGGAACCTCAATGCGAGCCATGTAAACCTTCGTGTGATCCAGGGGAACCCAAATATGAACTGGAGAAACTTTGAGGAGAGTTAGAGGACACCGAATCTGAGTGAGGGGAACCTTAGTATGAACTGAGAGAGTCTAAGTGCGAAATACAGGAACATTGTTGAGACTTACAGGAACGTTAGTGTGGGTAAGAGGAAACTGAATGTGGGCTAGGGGAACCTTTGCATGAGTCAGAGGAACCTGAATGTGAGTTAGGGGGGCCGTAGTGCAAGCTGGGGGAACCTCAGTGCCAGATACAGGAATCCAAGTGCAAGTAAGGGGAACCTTAGTGTGAGATAGGAGGGCCTCAGTGCAAGTTGGGGGAACCTTAGTGCGAGATGAGGGGACCTAAGTATGAGTGAGGGAAACCATAGTGCGAGTTAGGAGAACTTTAGTGTGTGATGTGGGAACAAAAAATACAAACACCTACCATCCACCTGGTGCTTTTGAGAATAACATTAAAACACATGGTTTCAATGCCAAACTCAGATCCTCCATACTCCAGTGTGTACACACTGGTGATTAGAGGATTTTCAGACAGGATGCAATTCTGCACCAAGTGAAGCCTTAACATATACAGAAGAAATGAAATGTAAAACATAACAAAAAATACAAACACCTACCATCCACTTGTTTCTGATAACCATCCCTCAATATTGCTTTCCTGCAGTATGATCTTCAATGATCCACATTAATGTTGTAACCAACTTCATGGACAATAGTTGAAGCTGTCTAATCTCAATGTGGCTACACCTGAAAATTACAAGTTAAAATAGAAATGCATATTCATTCATTAACAAAATAAAAATAAAAAAAATCAATGGAAGAAATTGATACCACATAGCTTTGTTTTATCAAATGGTCCAAATTTATTAAGTGTTCCAGAAATATTTAATTCATCTTTAATAAAAGCACTCAGCTTAATTCAATCAATATAAATAAATATCAAGTCCACTTAAATATATAGTCCGCAAGGTTTATTATACTCACAACCTAAGATAAATCAAAACACTGAGAGGACTGTTGTAGGCTGGCTTTGCAGCATTGTGAGGTGTAAAAAATTGTTTGTTTCTGGTTACTTGACAAACCTTAACTTTATATTAGCCCGAGGCCATTACACGTACATCCAACGTCTCACATTTTTACCTCTGTGTGCAAAATATATTTTTCGGTATTTGCATTTGCTCCATAGATGCTTGTTAATGGCCATGAAATAAGAAGACCTAGGGCTTAGATATTATCAGGGTTTGCACTAGACGTCAAAGGTTGAGGGTCAGAAATGACCCTTGGCTGATGATAATTTGAAGAGTCAACAAAATTTCATTCTATTTTTACTGTAAATTTGACCCTGTGGTACAAATACTAATTTAGATATTAATAGTTGGAACTAATTTTCAAATTTCAAAATCAGATTTACTGATAATGATTAAAAATCAATGATTATCTGCTGGATAGATTGTAAAAAACTTTATTAAATTTAATAGCAGAATTACCATTATTTGTCACAATCTAATATCAAATTAGAGGTTAAAAGTAGATGAGATCACAATTATCATAATCATTGGTACAATGTTTGAATTAATGTTATAATTAATGTTTCAACTTTTTTCACCATTTCTTTTCTTTCTTTAAATAGCATGTTTCATTGCATCAACAACATTTTTGTAAAAAGAATTATTGCGTTTACTTATGAAAGAACATACTCATAGATTGGGTTAACAAACAAATTATTTTTTTTGAAAAAAAATTGATGAAATTTTCTATTTTTCTACTAAGTCAACTTTTTTCAACAAGAGAAGATATTGACACTTAAACATGATTTGTATTATTGATACACATGTGAAAACTGAATAAACAAAACATTTTGCTGAGAAATGAACAAATTATGGACAATCAG
Organism: Lutraria rhynchaena; assembly: GCA_008271625.1. Classification (NCBI taxonomy): domain Eukaryota; kingdom Metazoa; phylum Mollusca; class Bivalvia; order Venerida; family Mactridae; genus Lutraria; species Lutraria rhynchaena. Next base: position 88,576 of record VIBL01000318.1, on the reverse strand, counting down.
ATGTCTGAAAAAAGCGGGACGGACATTACACATAACATTTTTATTTTTCAAAATTATTCCAAAATATATAGATAGAATTAGTAAAAGTGAGGTGTTTGGGAATAATGTAATGCATTTTAATACTATTTCCAACAATATTTTATGTTAATACACCCATGGGACGGACATTACACTTTTTTGCAGCGAAGAATAAAATTCTTCAATTTTGTTAAAATGACTAATTATTGTCTTCATTCAGATAAAACAAGGATGGCTAAACAATAACTTGACAAACCTAGCTGCACCAAATAAATGGAAAAAATATGACTTTTTTCATGCGGATACAACTTTGCTGCACGAGTTGACAATATCAAGTTGATTGAAACAACAACTTACCTGAAATTGTCCGTAAGTCGATTTAACTTCTAACCTCAGCTGGTAACATAACAAAAACAGAATCTCCAACAGCAAGAAGACGATTTTCCAGAGCTAATTGCCATCAATCATCTAAATTACGACCTCCAAACGCCTTCAGGATCTTCTAGAGACGACCATCTTTACAGCTTTAGCAGGTGCGCGTGAAAAATTCAAAATTTTCACGTTTTTCCGGTCTCACTAAAAAGCGACAAGAAGAATGTAAACGACAAGAAGCGACACGAAGCGGCAATTTTTTTAAATTATTCATTTCCATCAACTGTCTTACATTTAGTGGAAATAATATCAATCTTATATCTTAGTTACAGAAAGAATTTGGCATTTTTTATATCATCCAAATATTTTTCAAAGTAATAATCAGTCTTTTATCCACTAAGGTGAATTATCATTTTTCATCATTTTCAATCAAAATTTAACAGATCTTTCTTTGCGTGTTACAGACAATGGGAATCTCCCAAGTTCACCGAACTTGGTTTTCCAAAGATGCCAACATTCCACAGATAATAACACAATACAATGAATTACTGTATTATATATCCTTGTTATACGTATTACCGCGAATCTAATTTTTTACCTGGCTAAAACTTCATGACAGTACTAGTATGCAATCATGATACAATTTAATTCTCATTAACTATTCTTTTTCATGTCAAAAACATGAAAATACTGTTATAAACAAATGAAATCATATGTGAACTGACGGCCATATTGATTATTATTGTGTAAACATATTTCCGTGAATCTGCTAATTAAATGCAAGATAAGAAGTCACATGGAAAAATACTGGTACTATACTAAACTTTTAACTAATATTGAGTATTTTTCTTTACTGAGATACCACAAGGGCATTTTCATGTAAATGGACAACATGCTTTTAACAGACTAGAATCTATGAATGCAAAAAATATTTGACATTATTAATTTTGATTCGTTCCATTTGACTGTGTAAAAAATAGTGGGACTAACACAGTAGAAAATGTTGACAGTTGTGGTACATAATGTAAACAATGCTAGGTGGAAACTGAAGTTGAGGTGATGTGCATATGTTTTAGTTATTGTTATTTTACTCTCGGTAATATGTACATCGTGGTAATAAGTATACAAGGGATATCATTTTTTCTTCCAAAAAATATCGTTTATAGAACACCAACCTATTTAATTTTTATACGAAAAATCCGAAAATTCTTACCTTTAATGCCTCACACATAAGAGGAGTCGAATTGTCTAGACAGGTAGAGGTTGAATTGTCTTGACATAAGGGGTTGTCTAGAGGTTGAAATGTCTCACAAAAATATTATGGGTCGAATTGTCTAGGGGGCGAATTGTCCTGATACCTTCCAAAATAACCGACATTACACGAAGAAATACAATCTTTCAGGGTCCATATTCCTTAAAATGAACTTTCACTTCGTTCAACATGAGAATTAGGCAGTAGGTCAAAGTATACAGCTTATAAGTCAAAGCGGCCACCCCTCGGGCCGCAATTTAGGGATATTTTATCTTGGGTAAGATCTGTCATAACACCGGTTGTTCCCAGGATAGGTGGCGTAGTTGCATTTCCGGTTTCATTTCTAGCTTGCAGGATGAAGTTGTACGTGTTTATCTTGTTTTGCATTCTTATTGGCATAAATGCAGAATTACCGAAGATACGATTCGAATATAAATACAGTTTTAAAGGCCCACATTTAGTCCAGAAAGATCACAGCATTCCATTCTGGGAGTATAACGGAGGTAAGTTGATCCTAGTTTACAGATAGGGACACGTGTAAACAATAACACTGGCGTATACAAGTAGAATCTGCCATATGTTTACCAGTTTATTCTGATATCGTGTTGTGTTTTTTGTAATTTGTAAACTAATTGGCAGTATGTAAATCAGTTCAGATTAGCGATCTTAGTTTTAATGGAATTTGTTTATATTACTTTTCGTATTTTATAATTTCCTTATGTTACCGTACTTTATTAATATTGTGCACTGTTATTGCATTCTGTTACGTTTTTTGCATGAATTGGTAAATATGTAGCGGACGTGTGTTTTGGGGAATATCCTTAACTAAAAGATTTTTATTGCAATTTCATATTCACATTATCATAAATATATAAACTGGTACCAATATTATGAATGTACTGGTCCCAGATATTTCAACATTTCAGCAAACACGACTTCTTGTATTCTTAGAATGAAAGCATGATTTGATTAATCATGAACATGTTTTTATGCAAATGTTCGTATGGTTGGATGAATTCAGCCTATGGAATACTCCCCTCAGATTTTTCATTTAAGATAAGAGACTATTTTCTAGAGTGTTTTCTAACAATATGTTATGGACTAATTTTACTGTTTTTCTTTTTTACAGATGCAATTGCAAGTGATGATAATATAAGAATTACCCCATCGTTAAGAAGTAAAAAAGGTAAAAATGAAAAAATGTACTGATGATGTTATCATTATGAAACTTCTTGCAAGCCTCAAAATGATCGGATATGCATTTATTGGAATATAATTGATGTATTAATTATATCAGACTGGAGAAAGTTCTAAACTTCCTTCTCAGTGCCCAATTGTGAAATAGGTGTCTGGAACTTTAGTGTTTGTTATTTTTAATGTTTGAATTCCAGATAACATGCAAATAGCAAAGGCAGGAAGATTTTTTGTCTTTGTGAAAAATTCTCAATCCATGCCATAATGAATTCAAATAATTTTAGGTTCTGTTTGGACTAAGAATGCTGCTTCATTTGAACATTGGTCGATAGAGGTTGTCTTCAAAGTAACAGGTAGAGGACGAGTTGGTGCAGATGGATTGGTAAACAATCTATTTTTTTTTCTTACAATCCATGATTCAACATTAAGACATGTCCGAATAACAATCACTAGCTGATTACTGGTCTGGTCTTGTGCAGATTGCTATATGGTAGTAACAATGGGGTCAGGTCTTGTGAAATTTCAGGCTGACAAGACCACTAGTCTAGCTGTCAAAAAAGTTCATGTCGAACCCTGCTATCAAACATTTTTTATACGTCTAGGTAGATTTTAATGTAAGACCAGAAATGAATATAAGCTCTGTATGGGACTTACTATATGATATAATATATGTGTACTAATATATATTTATATTATTCATGAGCCTCCATGTTGTCAAAGTAGATAGTGCTAGAATTTCATGTGATAGATAATGCCCTTACTGTCAGAGCTTTTTGGGGAAAAATAGAATATAGTGTTGACAATCATTTATTTGTGATGTGGCTGTATAAAGTTGTGTTGTCTAGTAACAATGATTGTGTACAATAGATATTTGATTGACATGTTGACAGAACACAGCCTAGAGGGAACTCTCTTATGAAGTTTTATACACTGAATGCCTGTTCATGCATTTGATTGTTGAAGTATTACGTAATTTGATTCACGTTTTAAGAAAATGTTTGTGAAAATGAAATTTATGTCACTTACCACTTGAAACCTTTCATCCAGTGACAGAAAAAAAACACTACATTATCATGTATATTTACTACAGGCTGTTTGGTTTACCGAGATGAAGGGTATCGAGGGACCCGTATTTGGTAGCAATGATTATTGGAAGGGACTTGGTGTATTCTTCGATTCTTTCGACAATGATGGACAGGTGTGTATTTATGTGTTTATGATCTGGTAGTGAATGAACAATGCTTATGTTAGTACGTACCTAGCATGTATTGTTACGCTTTTTTTACAGCTTACATATCAAGTATATCATACTTGTTGCAATTAATTCCCCCCAGTGTTGGCTTCCTGAATTACCCCCTGTGTGCCCCTTTAATTGCATCCTCAATAGAAATGTTTGTTTCTTGTCTATTATTTTATGCATAATATGTTTGTATGAAGACATAAGTGTTGGGGGATTTGTTCAACATGAGGAGTTGTATTAAGTAGCATGACCTCTCCATTGTATATCATTATAAAATTGGAAGGTTCATTAAACATCATGTAGATGTGTTTTTTGTTGTCTGTAATAGATCAAATGCACCTCTTGTATGGCTACAGTTTCTTACTTTTTTCAAACTAAACATCCTAACTTATTGTCAGAAGGGATTCAGTTTTTATACATTAAAGCAGACTCTCTATCTGGTTATTAAATTTCTCACATTAACCCCTATAAAACTTCAGCTAAAAAGTGGCCGTGGTCTAGTGGTAATTGGGCCGGACTTGTAACCCAGAGATCCTTGTTCGAATCCCGGTCGTGGCAGGTCATACCCCTCTTTTAAAATTGACAAAAATGTTGATTTTCCTCTATATGTGGAGAAGTTGCTGGCTCCTTGTAGAAGGTTAACTTAGTACTGGTTAGTATACAGTCCAGGAAAACTGGTTAGGTGAACCGGTTGCTGTATACAACTGAAAAATTGTTGAAAAATGGCGTTAAACACCAGTAACAATAAGTCACATAAAAACAAAAAAAAAAAAATCAGCTAAAAATCACTGATCAGAAGTTTATGAACCATCTTGTATTAAACTCTGGACAACAAACTGTAGTTAAAACACAGTGATAGCAAGTTTATGTAGTCAATTCTGTTATTACCAAGATGTTTCTGAACAATTGTTTAGTAGACCATTTTAGACTGATATAATATAATTCTAGTCAAGTATGTATGGAAGGACACTCTTTCTGTGCTGTCTTTATTTCTGATCCTCTCTGTATATATCAGCATATCAGCCAATATTTAAGACAATCTTAATTTATATTCATTATCAATGGTCTCATACAGGGCTTTCATTTGACCCTTAAAACAGTTTTTTGACTGTTGAAATCAGTAAAATAAAGCTTTTGACTCTTGACAATTTGTGCCAAAAGGTCAAATTTACAATGAAATTAGAAGGAAATTTTGTTTACTCTTCGAATTATCATCAGCCAAGGGTCATTTTTGACTCTCAACTTTTTGATGTCTCGTGAAAATCCTTATCTCAGTAATAAGATGAATTCATTTTTAACTTTCTCTAATCAAGAAAGAACAATTATTTCAGTTTTAAGTTGAATCTACATGAGTAGTTAGAATTGATATATTCTCTGATCATTCTTTTGGTGATGAACACCTCTTATTATGTTAGTACTTTGTTGTTGTTGAATTATGGAAAGAATGTGCATGAATAATGTAAACAATATTATAGTTAAACCTCACATAGTGACCACCTCAGTATTACGACCACTTTGTTACAATGACCACTTATTTTAGGACCGGCTTTCAGTGTCTCCTATAATTCAACTTAATAATGAGACCACCTCATTGATATTATTACTGACTTTTTAGGAACGAAAGGTGGTCTTAATATTGGGGGTTTTTCTGTATATTAAATGTTTAACTTTTGGGAGTAATGAAACTCGTGTATTGTATTTCAGGCATCCCAAGCTACGGTACATGTACACACATTGTATAAATAAATAGCTTTTATGATATGCCTGTAATTCGGGGATAGTGTAGTTAGTTTTCACACTGATTCAGGGCTTTTTTTACAGAATCCCATAATGGATACCCTCAGAGTTGAAAGATAAATTTTCCTTATAGTGGCACTGAAAGTTTAAAAAGAAACAAGTAAAATTTTGAATTTGTGATGTAAAAGGCCCTCAGATATACTTTATTTTGGACATTTCAATTTATACGTGATTGAAATGGGTAAAAATGTCGATGTCATAGGCTAAACACAACACGCAGTAGAATACTGTTTAATAAACATTTTTGAATGATGTTTTTTCCCAAAAATAATTATCACCTCATGCCTAATTTCCCAATTTGAAATGCCAACGCCCTTTCCCATTTTCTAGAAAAAAGCCCTGTGATTATCAGTAAAAATTGAAAGTGAATCGATGTTATTATCCAGTGATTAACCTTAGGAATTAAAATTTATTGAATTACAGGTGTATGTATTCTCCTAACATAATAATATTATTTTAGAGTCTCTGAGTCTTTTATAGTAATTTTGGTCAGTTTGGTTGTTTGTACTTTCTTTTTGAATGTAACTCTACTGGTTCTGAAACAACATATTTGTCCAAAAAGCGGTGATTTAAATTCCTGTGCTGGACTTGTTGGTGGCTTGACTCAGTTTGGAAATAAACTCACAGCGAGACTGTTGGGAGCCATGATTTGTCTCCCCTTGTTTGCTTGACTCAGTTTGGTAATAAACTCACAGCGAGACTGTTGGGAGCCATGATTTGTCTCCCCTCCATTTGATTATATTTAGTCTTAAGTATGTTACATGATAATTTTGTCTTTTTTACCTGAGATTCTGTGTCATTGTCAGGGATCTGTCAAGTATGGCATTGTTGTAATGTTATTTTATTTCTTATGATCATTTCTCTGTCAAGTTTTCTGTGGTCTGTAATGTGATATCATTGTTGTTTTTTATTCTGGTAATGGTGTGTGTATTCAATGACCAATTCTATCCTGGGACTTGACTTAATGTAAGGAACTGGCACTCAATAAGTCACATTTTTAGATGAAATGTTTTTTCCTTACAGTTTGTGTTTAAGTCGGGGTTTTCGTTAAGAACTGATTGCCGATTGAAACCACTGGTTGTAAACATATTTGGATCGGTTGTTTTTCCAAGATTTTTAAATTTTTTGCCGAAATACAAACAATTTTTGCTGGATTTATCCGTTGCTTTGGCAAACAAATTTGTTACTTAATTTCTTAATGAAAACTCTGTAAGTATTAATTGTGTTAATGAAATTATCAAAGGATTATGCTGTCATTGTTAATGAGAAAATGTAAACAATCCAAAATGATAGAATTTATAGCCATACAGTCATACACTGAGTCGAATTTCTAAATATCCACCTTGTATTTGATAGCACTGGATGAAAGTCATTGAACATTTTATTTAGTTTATTACTGGATAAACTTTTAATAAATTCACGTAAGCATTAACTTTCAGTACTGGATATCTTTTCTGTAGATTGATTTTAAGTTTTGTAGAACATTAGGAATTGATTCACCTCTTTGGGTTCTTCCAAGATTCAAATTTAATGAGATGAAAGTTCAGAAATGTGTCACAGTGTTCATGGTGTTCGGACAGCTCATCTGTAATCTTCAGACACTGTTTCTTAGGGAAATATTTCTAAATTAATTAGACACAAGACCTGAGACTCTAGAAAATAATTACGATGTAAAACTGTGTATGATTGGGGCTTAAAAAAGAACGACAAAAAAGAGTTGTATGTACTGCATGTTTGTATTTTCGTCTGACATTGTTTACCAGGCACTCGCAGTGTTTGAACTATTTTTTTTTCAAGCTTTAGCCTGAACTATAAGTGTTATGTTGAAAATAAACAATTTAGTATTTCTTACCACTAGCCCGATTACACTGTTATGAGATTGTTCACTAGCTCACAGAAACTTACTAGCCCTGGACTTTGGGCTCGTGGGTTAGTGCAAAAACTGGGCTCATGAAATTTTGCACCTATTGACAGGTAATTATATCGGTTTAATGTAGATAGTAACTTTCAACAGTGTGTACTTGCTAATGGCAAGGACAATTGATGCGCAAAGCGTACTAAGTGAGTGCCAGACCAATGTTGTCCTACAATAATTAACATAGCACTGTATATAAAATAGCCTGGGCTGTTACTATTCCGTTATTAACTTTGGTGCTGTACCTTGCTTCTTGTGACTGGGGCACTTGCATGTTGCTTATTTGGTCTGTGTTTTTTATATACTGTTATAATGTGAATATCTGTAATCTAAATTATTCATGTCAGTTAGCGAATGTGTGTGTTTTTTTGTTTGTTTGGGAAGTTAGCAGCAGTAGTAACTTAACACGGTGTATGCAACATTCATGATGGTGATCAGTTCTCTGCTTACACTTGTCTGTCAGCCTGTCTGTCTGTCTGTCTCTGTCTGTCCGAACAGATGAGAGATACATTAGGGTGTCAGGGTTAGTATACAAACTGACATTATGAGGTTCTTTCTGTACAATCGTCTCTGTCCGTCCGTACAGACGAGAGATACATTAGGGTGTCAGGGTTAGTATACAAATTGACATTATGAGGTTCTTTCTGTACAATCTGCCATTGTGGGGTTAAGTTTTACTTGTGGGGTTAGAAAATCTCTTGTGGGGTTATACTGTAGCTCTTGTAAATACCTCCATCTTGTAAGTGTGTCCATCTTGTAAGTATGTCCATCTTGTAAGTATGTCCATCTTGTAAGTACCTCCATCTTGTAAGTACCTCCATCTTATAAGTATGTCCATCTTGTAAGTACCTCCATCTTATAAGTATGTCCATCTTGTAAGTATGTCCATCTTGTAAGTATGTCCATCTTATAAGTGTGTCCATCTTGTAAGTATGTCCATCTTGTAAGTACCTCCATCTTGTAAGTATGTCCATCTTGTAAGTATGTCCATCTTGTAAGTACCTCCATCTTGTAAGTATGTCCATCTTGTAAGTATGTCCATCTTGTAAGTATGTCCATCTTGTAAGTATGTCCATCTTGTAAGTACCTCCATCTTGTAAGTACGTCCATCTTGTAAGTATGTCCATCTTGTAAGTACATCCATCTGTTACTGCTTTGAGATCTGTATTACATTGTTAACTGCCAGTGTGATACGCAGCACAAGTGGAAATTATACCTTTTTAAAGCTGGTATTTAAGCTGTGTGTTCAAGGTTGGGCTTGGTTTTAATTCTTAATGGGCTTTTTCCAGCCATTTTGGGAAAAGGCCCCCTGGCTTAAATTGGTTAACAAACATGTGGCATATTTTGGGAAATTTAAGAAATATTTTCTTTGAATAAGTCATACTATTGTGTGGCATTTTACGCAAAATCTGATGATATTAGAATGAAGTGTATAGTGTTAAAATCCAAGTGTGCTGCAACTCATATCTCTGCTTGTATGCAACTTTGAATATTATCTGGATTTATTTAACAATTATTTTGCAGCTGTTTGTACATATATTTTGAAATTGGGAAAAAAGAAGGCTACTTTTTATTGGGAATAGGGCTGATATTCAGATTCTGGTGATAGGGTGAAAATACCCTGTCTTCATAAATGACATTATTGAGATTTTATCACTATACTGAAGAGTAGGGAGTCTTTGAAAGTAGGAAACTATGAAAGCTGTCTCGTTTATTTTATAACAGGCAATGGCGGCCAATTCTGGAAAACCAAGAGTAAGTGCCCCTTGTTGTTGTTGTTGTTCTAAATTTCATTTCCACGTATCTTTTATTTTGACAATCAAAAGGTCTGTTTAGGGATATGAATCTTTATGAAGTATGGGGTGGCCAGATTTACTCCATCTGATTCAGGTGGGTTTTTTTGTGCATAATACTGTAACAGAGGTTAGTTTTCCTTTTTTTCTAAATCTTATTGAGAAATTATTGTAAAACCTCACAATGTGACTGTCTAACTATTATGACCAATTTTTTATTACGACCACTTATTTTCAGACCAGCTTTCAGAGAGCCCCCCTTATAATTAAACTTGATAATGAGACCACCTCATTATTATGACCGATTTTTGGGCACCAAAGGTAATCTTAATGTTAGGGTTTTACTGTATTAGTTCAACTTCTGGTTTTATAAAAAGTTCAATCTATTCACAAATGATCAAAACTTGATCTGTAATTTATATTCTGTGGATTTTGATTGGTCAATCAGATATTCCATGGATTTTGATTGGTCAATCAGATATTCCGTGGATTCTGATTGGTCAATCAGATATTCCATGGATTTTGATTGGTCAATCAGGTATTCCATGGATTTTGATTGGTCAGTTTTATTTTTATATATATAGGAAGGGGGATAGGATTCTCAGTTTTTATCATGTGTAAATGATTATACATTGACCTTTAGTCAACACTTGCTTTTCTAAGTTAATTGAGCCATTTTAGATTACTTTGATTATATTTTATATTAAAATTTATATTGTGTTTTTTGTTTAACTAAGTGATAACAAATTGTATATTTTGTTATATTAAAGTCATCAATGTTTTTATTTAATAATTTTCTCTTGCTAAGATAGTGTAGACTTTTATTTGTTTACATTCAGTTATAATATGAATTGGGTGTTTGAATCTATTGTTGTGATAACAGACTCTGAAGAATGTTCTGTCTACTTTTGCCCTTTGTTGATTTTTAAATCATTCTTAGACAGTCCTTTCTTGATCTGTTCACCCTCCTTGAAGTGTACTATATAGCATGATATTTTGTTTTCAATTTAGGAAAGTGCATAAATGTAACTGTACAAGTTTCCCGTGTTATTACGTGTTTCCAGGTTCAAAAAATCAATATTAAGAGGAGTCACATTGTCAGGAAATTCATTCTAAATCAGTCTGAAAAGCTGAAATACCAGGAGCTTACGCAGGCTTCTCCCCCTAATCCCCCATCTATGCGGCCCCCTTGACCCCTGGCAAATTTTCCTCTTTTTTTCATTTTCTCTGTTGGCAGCCTTGTTAGATAGAGCATGGCAGTTCTCTGTGTTCAAAACATAAATAAAATGCTATCATTTATCATTATTTTCTTACAGATGTCTCTTTATTTCTGCATTTTATACTGATATTTAGAAAGATCTATCTTGTATCATTCTGCAGTATTTATACGTATAATAATGAAAGCTGGGGTTTGAACTCACAGCGACGAGAGGCTAGTGATTACTAGTCAGAGACCATCACTATGAAACCACAGAGACCTCCCATTGTTTTTATTTAGGAAATATCGATACAATACATCATTACATGTAACATGGGCTCTTTCAAAATGTTGAGGAAATCCATCATCGTTAGTTCACAGCAGGAAATGAATGAATTAATGATTGTTAAAGATTGATGTACTGCCTTTTGAGAATTTTGTGATTTCCGTGTGTCATAGTCCACCAGCACAATGTGTCACAATACATCATGATTTAGTCATTATCACGTTTTGTTACAATATTCTGAATTTTTTAAATATTGTTAAATTCAAAATAATTTTTTAGATTAGCCGTAAGACTTTTCAAACCATGTCAAACAAAGCTCTTTGTTGACATCAAATATTTTTATGGCATGTACTCCACAATAAAACCCCAAAATAGTGTCAAACATAACTTAAAACTTATAACAAGTTATTGAAGATCAAATGTTTCTAAACATAACTTAAAACTTATAACAAGTTATTGAAGATCAAATGTTTCTGAGGGATGATTTAGAAACAATCGGAATTTATAGTTTTGTTTGGAAATAGTAAAATTGGAATTGTTGCAACTTTGTCCCATGGGTTTCTATCTAAGAAGTTACTTTGTTCTCTGTTGCTGAAATTTAACAAACTGCTGTTGTCTTGTTGTGCCATCTGTTGCTTGTTGAATGAATATAGGTGCTTCTGTTTGAATGTGGTGGGTGGGGTACTTTATTGTTGTATTCTGTTGCTTATAGCATTGGTGTGATCTAATTTATATTTAACTCAGATCTACAGCTGAATATAAGTAATGTGATGGTTATATAACATCAATACTATACTCAATATAGCCACATGCAATATATGTGGTGTATGTAAATGTGTATATATGATTGTTGTCTCCTTGGTGACTGACTATAAAGTCATATTTTTAGTCAAGACTTGTATAAAAGTCTTTCTTTCTAAAATAATTGTGTGGTGATTGCTACTGTATCGAAAATTGTGCATAAATAATCTTACATCTCATGAATTGATTGCTTCTTATCAATCTATTCTTGCTACTTTTTACTTTTTAAAGGGAGATAAACCTGATTATAATGTTTTCACCTGGTGTCAGATGCAGTGATAAGAATATACAGTGCAACCTCTCCAGAGCGGCCCTCTCTTGAGGAACAACCTCCCTTCAACAACAGCATGATTTTTTCTCACTGTACGATTTAACTATTTATTTAACCTCTCCAGAGCAACAACCTCTCTATAACGACATAATTTTGCTTTTCCCAAAGCGTGTTGCTTTGGAGAGGTTGCACTGTATGTTTAAGTGTTAGAGACTGAAAAACTTGTTATGAGTTTCCCAACTGTCTTTGGTTTCAGACATCTGTTTAAAATCTGCCTCTGTATTTTAGTTTTATCTTTGTGCTCAATTTTTTTAATTTTGTCTCCATGTATGTCAGTACGAATTGCGTAATAAATGCGTGTATATGTATGTCAGTACGAATTGCGTAATAAATGCGTGTATATGTATGTCAGTATGAATTGCGTAATAAATGCGTGTATATGTATGTCAGTATGAATTGCGTAATAAATGCATGTATATGTTTGTCAGTATGAATTGCGTAATAAATGTGTGTATATGTTTGTATTGCAGCATAACAACCCCTATGTAATGGCTCTGGTTAACGACGGTACAAAACAGTATGAACATCAGAAGTAAGTTTAAATTATTGTACTTCCACATGTTTTACATCTTATAGCTTATGGTGTTCCATTATGAAGCAATGTAAAAAGACTCCAACTTGAAGTTTTAAGATAATTTAACTTTTTGACAAATAAATGTGTTGCATAAATCTCTTTTGTTATATTTCACTGGAAAGGGTCAGGTCCAGTTGAATTACGAAAAAATGTGCAGTGTGATGTCAAATATCATGTCAAATTTGGGAATTTTTAGGTCAGGAATTGAGAAAAATGTATTGTATTTTGGTTGGTCAGTCAGATATTCCATGGATTCTGATTGGTTGATGTTGATATTAGTCTAATGCTGTAAGTTTGGTACTGTAAAATCTCACCTTATGGACACCAAAAAATTACGGTCACCAGCGCTCAACAAATCCACTTGTCCGCTCGTAATTACGAGTAGGAATTGACTCAGGATGGGTTGAAATTGAACTAATAAAATTCTTAGCAGGTTGTCCTGCAGGACGAATGCTCTAAAAAAAATTGTCGAGCCCTGGTCACCCTGGTGTTTGGGACAGTTTTTGAAAGAACAGACACATTCTTCAACTGACAATTAAGCTCCACTATTAAGGACACTCATATTAAGGACTATTTTCACCAGAACCACAACTGTCCGTAATAGAGGAGTTTTACTGTACTTTGTGTATTGTACGGTTGCTGTTTATTTTTGTTTTTGAATATTTCAGTGATGGTATTAACCAGCAGCTTGGTGGATGTATGAGAGATTTCAGAAATAAACCATTCCCTGTTCGTGCTAAGATCGAGTATTACAACAAAGTTCTCACTGTAAGTATTGTGCTGGTTTTGTTTTGAACATTTCATAGAGAAAATATCATCTTGTCTTTTAAACTATAGTAACATTATGGAGTTTATAAGCCCTGTATTTGATGAAGTTTGTTGTTTGGTAGACTGGATACCATCACATTATCAACATCTGTTAAAAAAGCATTCTCGGCCAGCAGTTGTTAAATGGCAGAAATATTTCTTCATAACAAGGACAGTGGTCCAGTGGATAGTGCACTGGACTTGTAACCCAGAGATCCGGGTTCAAATCCCAGTCGCGGCTGGTCATACCCTTCTATGAAAATTTGACAAAAATGTTGGTTTTCTTCCTTATGTGGAGAAGCTGCCGGTTCCTTTGTGAAGAGTAAGTTAGTACTGGTTAGTATTCAGTCCAGCAAAACAGGTTAGGTCGCCATATATAAATGAAAAATTGTTGAAAAAATGGTGTTAAACCCAGGGAGAGAAATTAAAGAAAGAGAAATATACCTTCAAACATAAATTGTGGTATATTTAAGTTGTAAAGGCAGCTGCTCCAAGCTGAATAGAAAAAAGGGGATAATCGTCCCCTTTTTGTGTTTTCCCTGTCATGTGATTTCAAGTCCTAGCTGAAATCTGAATTTCTAACTCTGTTTTTTGTGCCATATAAAAAAATTAAAAATATAAATAAAGAATTGATTTCATCTTGGGTGATAAACGAATTAACTATGCACTAAAATGCTAATTCTGTGTTATGAAATGTTTGTTTTTAGGTATTTTTCAACAGTGGTTTGACTAATAATAAAGATGATTTTGAACTTTGCTTAAGAGCAGAGAATGTGGATCTTCCTAAGTCGGGATATTTCGGTGTCAGTGCAGCAACTGGAGGCTTGGCTGGTACGTTTAGTTTTTACTAATTTATTTTAGCTCCATTGTGAAACGAGCACTTTTGCTTATATTAATCATGCTTGAGTTGTCTGCTTCTTGGACACTACACCAGTACTGCTTCCAAAAAAAAGTTCATGAACGAAACCCATTGAATGCCGGTATTCGAACCCAAGACCTTTTGATCAAGGGTCGGATGCTCTACCTGTAGACCACAATACCTACAAACATGTGGATGGTACGTTTATTACAGTCATCGTCAGAGATAGAATATAAAACTATCAATATTAATCATGCAGAAATATTGACCAAAGATTTCTTACAATACAAAATACTGACCAATGAAATTTGTTGTTACAGATGATCATGATGTGTTGGCATTTTTGTCTCATTCTCTTGTACCACCTGGACAGGAAGTGAAACAAGGAGTGGATGATGCTGAACGTGAGAAATATGAAAAGGAGTTTGAAGAATATTATGAACAATTAGAGAAAGCCAAGAAGGAGTAAGTTTTATACAAACAATTAATATATGTCTGTAGAAATTATCAAAGCATTCTCGGCTGTGTTCTTAGCACGGCTTTGTGTATAATTTAGACTGATGAAAATGTAAGAATTTGGATGCTGAACCCTAATCTATCTTTACTTACAGAGCATTTCAAATTACTGTATTTGTTCTACGACATTAATGAAATATTCCGCTGCATTCAAGTCACCTTTGCTAGTCCACGCTTGTTCAAAGCTATAAACTAATTATTTGTAATGAAAGTTTCACTTGGGTGTAAACTTGCACCAGCTGACTGAGTCATCTGGTGACTTTCCAGCTTAAACATTGAGGAATACCCTTAGCGTACACCTGGGTAGAACCACCAACCTTCCGTAAGCTAGTTAGGTAGCTCCCTATGTGAACAGTGGTGAGGGATTAGTGATTATGAGTCAAAGACCGTAACCTCTCACCCACTGAGTCCCCGGAATGTTACATCATTTTATTTACGATGTTTGTTACTTATTTTTCTACAGATATAAAGAGCAACATCCAGGCAAAGAAGGAGAGTTTGCTAATCCGGAACAAGCTTTCGAGAATCAAGGTGACCGAGAGTTAAGAATGATCTTTGAAGGTCAGAATTTTATACATCAAACAATGAGAGAACTCAACAAAAGATTCGAGGAACTTCTTGGACGACAGGAACTTGTACTGTCTAAAGTGTCGCAGATTTCACAAGGAGGCGGGGTTGCTGTAGGACAAGGCGGGGTAAGAATTGTTGCCAAGCAACTGATATTGGAATAGTCTTTAAGAAGCAAAAAGTTCAGGAGTATTTGCTTGATTGAGTTTTTTTTTTTGTATGACTTAATACATGCCATCTATATGTCTGGTCTGTGTGGGATTTTTCATTGAAAGCTTTACTTTTGTAACATTCTATTCTAATCTGTCGTGGTCTCTATTACAATACATGAAGAAGTTGTCCGTAAATGTGTGCTGGTATTCTAGTCTGTCATGGTATTTGAAGTGCTGGTAAGTTAGCTGGTAGTTTTGTAATACTGTTTAAAAAAATGTTAATGCACCCCACTGACTGTTTTATTTTTATATGTATGATGTTTTTTTTCTGTAGGGCCAACCAGGTGGAGGTATGCCACAAATTGATACAATCAAACGTCATGAAGTTGACAGAGTTATCAACACACAGAATGAGATAATACAGGAAGCCAAATTTATCAGGTAGATAAATTTAGTTAGCAGTTTATTATATAGATAATTCAGTTAGCAATTTATCAGATAGATAATTTTAGTTAGCAGTTTATCATGTAGATAATTTTAGGTAGCAGTGTGATCAAAAATGGTACTTTTATGTGTAATATGTTGGTACTTCAGAAAAACACACTGACCATCATTAAGATGTATCTTAAGTAAGGATGTTAATATTTGTGCTTTTTTCCTGTATGGCCTGTCAATATTTATGCTTAATCCTCCTGATTGTTTTAATGTCGTTTCTATTTATACAGAAATATTGTGAATGATATTCAGCAACGTGCCAACTACATACAGTCCAATATAGGTCAAGGTGGAGGTCAAGTGCAGCAGGGTGGAGGTGGGGGCGGGGCCAGCCCTCAGTTACAACTCGCTATGCACGAAGTACAAGAAAATTTAAGAACTGTGAAATCAGATGTTAGTCAACTTGTAAATCGACCACAGGTAAAAAATTCCACAAATAATGATACCAGACTGCAGGTCAACTTTATACAAAAAAAATCACTTCATTCTGCTTATTGTGCTAAAAAACCTCAAGAAAAAGTTACTAAGAATTGGGTTGGAATCATTGATCAGACAGGCTAGTTAGTAAACTTCCTCATACCAGTGTATTTTTTCACCTTGAAATTTCTTGATCTGTTCACAAGAGTATATACTTATGTGACTGGTTGGCGGATTTGTGACTAAAAGTTACATGTAAGTGCCTTTCAGACCTTTTTGATGACAAGAATAAATATTTATTTGTTTCTACGCTAATTTAGAATTGCATGTAATACTCAGACATTTGGACATTGCATAATTATGTTAATGTTATGTAGGTGGGGTATGTTCCATGTCTGTATTTTAATCTAATTGCATCACACGCCTCAGCTTATTTGACTGTTTATATGATTTGGATTCTCCTTCCATCCTGAAGTGACGGCCTAAGTTAACTATTTCTAAATTTTTCATGACATTAGCTGGCATGTTTTTGTTGAAATTTTTTTCAACAGAAAACTAACATGATCTATCAAAATTCTGTTCAACTTTTGACTCTTCCGTTGGGCATCAAGTATGTGTGAATACCCTGAACTACACGTCTGTACATTTATGTATCTGTGTATCTGTATGTCTATGTCATACATTTTCAGGCTGGTGCTGGTAATATGGGTGGATGTCCTATACCACCTCCGTGCCTATCTCCGTGGATGTTCTTCATCGCTGTAGCTCTTCAAATCATCATCATCATAGGATTTATGGTCTATAAGTAAGTTAATTTCAGTGTTTTAACTTAATCTTTCATAGCACTAGCCTGAACTGTAACGTGGGCTATTGAAAATAAACAATTTATGGCTAGCCTGAACTATAATGTGGGCTATTGAAAATAAACAATTTATGGCTAGCCTGAACTATAATGTGGGCTATTGAAAATAAACAATTTATGGCTAGCCTGAACTATAATGTGGGCTATTGAAAATAAACAATTTATGGCTAGCCTGAACTATAATGTGGGCTATTGAAAATAAACAATTTATGGCTAGCCTGAACTATAATGTGGGCTATTGAAAATAAACAATTTATGGCTAGCCTGAACTATAATGTGGGCTATTGAAAATAAACAATTCATGGCTAGCCTGAATACAAATATATTGAGAAAGTTTACTTGCCCAAATAGAAATTTACGGGGCTTTGGAGGAGTGGGTCAGCATGAAGACAAAGATTTTTATTGTAATTGTTTTAAATCAAATAGAATTACTCGGAATATCAACAAGATAGTGTTTTTTCATTGTAATCCAGTGTTTAATAAAACATCATACTTACAAATTATTACATGTTGGTATAAATCATAAAAAAGGAGAAAATTTGAAAAAAAATCATTTATTTATATAGCACTTTTAGGGGAGAGAGGCTGTGGTCCAGTGGTTAGTGTGCTGGACTTGTAACCTGGAGATCCAGGTTTGAATCTTGGTAGCAGCTGGTCATATCCTTCCATGAAAATTTGACAAAAATGTTGATTTTCCTCCATATGTGGAGAAGTTGCTGGCTTCTTGTGGAAGGGTAAGTTAGTACTGGTTAGTATATAGTCCAGGAAAACTGGTTAGGTGAAGTTGTGGTTATATATAACTGAAAAATTGTTGAAAAATGGGGTTAAAATCCAGTGACAATAAGTCACATAAAAAAATTTAGGGGAGAGTATATATTTTTGGGCTTAGGAGAAACGGCTGATATTCGGAAATATAGGAAAAATATCCTTGGTCTGTAAGATGAGGTTTTACCATATGTTCTTTTTTTTCAGACAAAATAAAGAAAATCAAGCCAAGAAATTCTTCTAGTTTCAGCCAATGTCTAGTTTTATAATCAGCAATTTCTGAAATCATTCCATCAGTTATCGTGCGGCACAAACCATTACACGAAGTCATACATTGATGAATATAGAATATTGAATAATTGTACGTTTGTAGTTTTGTATGATGTTAGTTTTTCAGTTGTTATAATATTTGTACATACTTAACACTGTTTATTTCTACTGATTAGGAACCAGTCTCTAATCAAAATTATTGTTCGTTGTTTCTTTCATTCCAACAGAAAAGTAGTACAAAAACTTGTTATTTTCCAGTTTCTGGTACCCGAATGCGTGCTTTTATTTTTCTGCATTTTTGTTTTGTTAATGTGTAATTGTTGAAATAATTTTTTCATGATTACGTGGTATGTCTGCTTTACGTTTTGATTTAAGATGTTAGACTCTGTAACCATATTACCAAAAATAAATAAACACTACATCAAGAAATAGCGTGAAAAAAAAATCTGCAGTTTTCTGGTAAATTTTAACATCTTTAGTCTCCAATGTATTGCTCCAAAGAAATGGTTTCTTTTAGTTGTACAATTTGTTCCATTTGTGGCTTTATTCCTTGTTTTTTTTTTACAAGAATTTGTAAAAAACGAGACATTGACCGAGATTTGTGAGATAAAGAAAAACAACTCTGGATAGAAACTGACCTGACCTGACCTGACCTGACCTGACCTGACCTGACCTGATATCAAGTGTCTTATATTTACCGTTTAACTTTCTGTTCTCTTCTTGTCAGACAATATGTTTGTTGATGTCAGAATATTTCTGGCTTCTGTATTCATTTGCAGATTTGTACAAAAAATAAATAAAATTTGTCCAGTTAACAGGAAATGTATAATTTGTATTCTTTGATTAGTTGTGTAGGCTCATTATCAGTTTATATCATTCATAACAAAACATGTCATGATGACATTTTTTTATTTATACCGATCACTGAATGTAAGTGTCAAAATTGGATTCTGTTTGTAATTCATACGTTAGTTGTATGATTGCTTAATTATGCTTGATCGTGGAACAGAATGTTTTTAGTCAAATGGTTGTGAACTTTTTTAATGGTGTACATAATGATAAAGAGATGTTTATAACTAGTTTAGGATTTAATTGAGAAATGAACTGAAGAACTGAATGCTAGATTATCAGTCTACATGATGTGTATAAACATAGAATCATTTCAGAAGGTCTTAAAAAATAGCTTGTTTCTGCTACCCTAACCGACCCTAGTTTTTTGCTGCCGACTCTATATTTTTTGGTCATAGTATAGTTTTGTAAAATAAAAATAATGTTTGTCATATTCTAGAATAAAAAACAATGAAAAATCAATCCCTATCTACGAACCTTTTTTTTTTCAGAGCTGGTAGTGAAAACAAGTATTTTTTTGGCCTGAAAATTAAGCTCATACTTGTATAATGTCAGTTATCAGCTTCTTATATAAAACATTACCAGCTTGGCTACCATAGTGTTGGATACATTCTGTTCTTACTGATTTGTGAATTTTTTTGTACATCAATTCCTACGTAGTAGATGTGAATTGTCAACGCAATATTTTAAACATCTGTATGTTACATATCACTCTGTCTTTGTTGGTGGAATATTTCTGACTTGTATCATTTCACGAAGAAGTGTTGACTTTTATGATGTCAGTGTAAACTTGGACTCAATGTTTGTGTGTTATTTTAGCTATGTAAAATTTGTGTATGTGAGAACACGTATTGTTATCAAACGATTAATAGTTGAATGTTGTATAGAACCATTGTCATGTATGTACATAATATTATATAGCATCAGGAGACCTTAATTACTGTTTAACAGATATTTTGTATTAAGTTATGAATGTGTGTTTACTTGGTATTGGGGATTTTAAAATTTATGTCTGAGAAATTTTATGTATTTATTTTATTGTTTTATTGTTCTGTTGCATTAATTAATGACTATTTTAAGTGCTTTAGTGTTTTCTCAAATTTTAGGGTGTCTGAGAGAGAGAGCTAATATAAAAAATACCAACATTACGCAGTTTGTCAGGTACTACCTAAGCCAACTATTTTACGTCTCTGTTTAGTTTTGTTTCAATTTCTATGAAATTGATTAAAATTTTGTGCCATTTTTTGACATCATGTTTCTGCGTATTGTTCACAGAAGTTGGTCTGTATCAGTCACTTAGCTGTGATTTTCTGTCCTTTTCGCCAGCTTGAATATTTTCTGTGTATAAGTTACCTCCCTTAGATCAGTCAATTTCAACAAATTCTATATAAAGTGAATAAATTACATGGTTCATTATTCTCCATGTTTTATTAATATAAAAAGGAAGAATTTCTTGTATGGTTAATATGGTATTAGTGTCTTTAGTATTTATTTGCAAATTTTGATATATTTTTTCTTATGTTTGACTTTTTTTGTTTATACGTTATACTGTCTGGTTGGCAGAGTGTGAGAAGGTAGAACAACTTCCTTATGAGATATATTTAAACATTTGTGATATTATTTTATGAAATCAAAATGAGTAATTGTGTAAAATACTAAGTTTTTTGTGTGGGGACTGGGGTATTGTTTCAAAATGTTGATTAACCTTAAATCTCAGTATTGGTTGACAGAACAGCGCATTTATGTCCTTTTTATTGTGCACGTATTCTGCATTTTGTACAATGCATGTTTTCTAAATTAGGATTCAGCAAGGATATCGTTATGAATACATCTAGTGCATGACTTTCATTCTAAAATGATGACAAATCAGATGTATGAACAACAGTTATTTACTGTTGTTAATTATTGAGTGGTGATGATAAATGTGGAGTCACCTGAGATTTTGTTGAATGTATTTTTGTCATTTGAAGCTGTCCTGTTTTTACACCTAGTCATAAGATCTGTGTATAAAATGTTATTCTTAAAAAATAAATATTGGTAAAGAGAAATACCTGATTATTGTTGTATATTTTTAAAACAATATTTATGTTTTTCATACTATGTAATAGAGAGAATGCGCTAAAGTTGTGGTTATTTGGCTGAACATGTGTTGACAAATTAAAATTTTTGAAATACTGCTTGATTAAAGTCTGAATGAGGAGTGTATTCATCTCTTTTTTCTGGGGTTGAACATCGTGCAGACAACCAGGCTAATTTGGCGACTCTGCTTTAACAGAGAAGAAAGAATCCGAGCTTACAACTGGGTAGAACCACCGACCTGTAAGACAGTTACATTATGTGAAATTTGCTTGGTCCCAGGTGGGATTCACATTGTAAAAAATTTCTGGAATTTTCCTGAATCTCCGGATTTTCTTAGGTCTGGACTTTTTATTGCTTCGGCAGCACCGAGGTTAAGATTTCTGTTTTTAGTTCACCAGAACCGAAGGTTTAGGGTGAGCTATTAGGATGGGTAGGTGGATGCTCTGTCGTCTGGCGTCAACAATGGTCTTCTCCTCAGAAACTACCAATCGGATTTACCTCAAATTTGATGTGTAGAAGCCTTTTGACGTTCTAACTGTAATTTGCTCATATTATACCAGTTGGCCCCTTTTAGTGGTCACTAGAGCTAAAAATAGAAATACCTTTAAATGTCTTCTTCTCATGAACCAATTGATGGATCATTACCAAACTTGGTTTGTAGCATCCTTAGATGGTCCTCTCTCAAGTTTGCTCAAATAAATTTGGTCCGCCCCTTTTAGGGGTCGCTAGAGCTAATAATAGATATGCCTTAAAACAGCTTTTTCTCATGATTCTATGGATGGATTATTACCAAACTTGGTTTTTAGCATCCTTAGATAGTGTTATATCAGATTGCTGAAAAAAAAGTGGTTACTAGTTTTTTGATCACAAGTTTCCGATTTATCATCATTATCTAATTATTATGATTGATGTACGCCAATAGTGTTAAGATGATTAATGTATTATCAGACATGGTGTCATAATTTGTCTGATTACTGTTTGATTTATTAATATGTTAACATTAAGACATTGTCATGTGATACGCACGTGTACAGGATCTTAATGGTAGTATATTTAAAATAGTTTATACTAGCCTTGAATTATAAAATAGTTCAGAATAAAATAGTCTTAATCAGCAGTCCTATGTTTTTATTGAATTTTAATTAGCATGAATTATTTATCATGGCATATTGTGTCTATTCTATTTAACTTTTATACTTTTGCTATATTCGCTCCATGAGTTCTTAATCACTCAATACATGGAATACATTCCATACATAATAGCAAGTGTAACATTACTTACGTTTGAGTCAACAACATTTTGTTTTTTATAGCCTTTGCTTGCATGTTTGAACAGATTTTGTACAATCTTTGTACAATTCAAACATTGGAAGGTTTAAATCAAAGTATATACAAACCAACAGCTGTACAGACAGCAGTTATATATACACAAATCAAAGTATATACAAACCAACAGCTGTACAGACAGCAGTTATATATACACAAATCAAAGTATATACAAACCAACAGCTGTACAGACAGCAGTTATATATACACAAATCAAAGTATATACAAACCAACAGCTGTACAGACAGCAGTTATATATATACAAACATGTAACAACCAGTTATTTTTGTGCTAGTTTTAAATAACTCCTTTTTAATTCAACTTGAAAATGAGACCACCTCACCTTTACGAGACACAAAGGTCGTCTCATTATTGAAGTTTTATCGAAGCGCGTAATAAAACAAAAGAATGCTTTTCATTGAAAACCGTTAATTAATATCATTAAAATTCGCTCAATCAAAACAAACGCATTTAATTTTCATCCTGGTTTTTATTAAAAAAAATAAATAATGAAATTTTCTCGTTTTCTTCCTTAACAGAAACAAATAAATTAACTTTAATAAAAAAGTTTCGCTGGAAGAAACAATTTTGCAACATATATTTTGTCTTGAGAAGTACCATAAGAAAGAATTCAACATTTCACAAAATTAAATCAATCAATCAACAAAATTTTTGTTAGATTTCTACAAGTAAGAAAGTCGTTTGACACTGCGCAGTTTATGAAATACTCAACTTGCAGGACAGTCTGTTAAATTCAAGGTTTCTGGGTATACCGTAAAAACAACTTATGTATATACAGTGCAACCTCTCCAAGGCAATACTCTTTCAGAGAAGCAAAATTACGTTGTTGTTGTTGTTAGGAGGTTGTTGCTGCAGAGAGGTCAAAGTAATAGTTAAATAGTAGAGTAGGGAAAATCATGCTGGTAATGAAGGGAGATTGTTGCTCAAGAGAGGGCTGCTCTAGACAGATTGCACTGTATTTTATATCTGAGCTACTAGTATTTTATATCTGAGCTACTAGTATTTTATATATATGTATCATAGGTATCTCAACTGGTTGGTATTTTCACATATTGACAGTCTGTGCATGTAAATACCGAGTGAACTTGTTTTTTTCCTGCCGATTTCAGTCGGCAACAAAGGTCAAGGTCGTTGTTAGGGCAATGTTGTTTATTCGTAAAAATCTTGCCATTAAGACATAAACTTCAAACGTTCCAAAAAAGCCACAAAATAACCAAAGTTTCATAATTTACATTTATTTCTTGGTTTGGAGCTCTCGTTTGTCTTGTATATCATCTTGTATGTCTTGTATATCATCGATTTTTGAGTAGATCTAAATGATTTATTCCCAGCAATTCAGTGTGATTACAAGCAGACAATGTAATAAACAACACCGCATTATCCATTTATCAATTAAATGACTTCACGGAAGTACAAGCATGGACTCTCGCGGCCATTGGTATATTTTGCTGTTTTCAGATTATTTTCGTTAATACCGTCATTTATGTAAAACAATGTGTATCTGTATACATGGGTCCTTACATCATTCTCATATGGAACGTCTTTTTAGGTTGCGTTGCCGTTTGAAGGACTCAACGGTCAAGGGTCGTATTATGTTATGGTGCTGCTCATCCGTCCGTCTGTCTGTCCGCCCGTTTTCCTTGTACGGGCAACTCCTCCTTCATTATATGATCTATTTTCTTTATCTATATCTATTTTCTTCAAACTCTCACAGATGATAGCTATTGATGTCTAGTTGTGCATAAAGGGGAGGTAATTCACATTGCTGTTTTTTACTGAGTAATTGACCCTTTTTATATTTTAGCCACAAAGTCTTGTGTAGACAATTACACTTTCATATTTTAATTATAAGGTGTTTATCTTAAACTTCCACAAAGATCAAGAAGTGTCTCTGTTGTGCATGAGGGGGCATAACTTATCATCATAGCATTTTGCGGTGGTACTCTTGTTAACACAGCCCTCGGGCGTATTTTGCCCTGCTCTCTTGTTTCAGCCATATACAGCAGCCGATTCACCTAACCCGTTTTCCTGGATTGTACTAATCAATACTAACCCTTCCATAAGAAGCCGGCAACTTCTCCACATAGAAGAAATTCGACACTTTTGGCCAACTTTCATAGAAGAGTATAGCTTGCTGCGACGGGGATTTGAACCTGAATTACTGGGTTACAAGTCCAGCGCACTAACACCTGGACTGGTATAACTGAAAAAAATGTTGAAAAAATGACATTAAACCCAGTGAAAAAAGTACCATTTCCGGTTTATGAAAGAATCATAGCATGTTACATTTCGTTTTGAATATGCACGATATTCCCGTGCCTAAAGTATAAAAACTAAAAGTTGATACTGACTTACAATCTTTAAATTTCTAGATTTAAAGAAAACTGAGATATGTTTAAACATCAACCATAAAAAATCCTGTCTTTATTGGACTTTGCACGCTTGATTGCAGCATTTTCATTAGCATATAAAGATTTAATATTATCAAATCGTGTTCACTGGTTGACTAATTTCTGTACAGTAAATTTGAACTGTTATCAGCATCTTGGATTCATAAACATTGTACTTCGTCTTCTCTTTTTGTTTGCAATTTTAGCTCGTGGTGCATGCAACACAACATTTTATCATTTGGCCTAAGTGATTTTCGTCAACAAATCTTTTTATTCATCTTGAGGAAATCAACATTAATCATGGTTTGGGGGTTTAGGAATTAAAAGAAAAAAGAGTTTCATCTGAGGACCATGATAAGTAGTTGGTATGCTTCGTGCGATATATATGTGGTCTTTCTTGTAGATTTACCGTTCCGGAATCTAAAACGTGGGTAACCATTGTAACACAACCCCATTATGATAATTAATTGATTTTTAATTTAAAGTGACATAGAAAAACAAGCATAATTGCCCTTACTGGCGTGAAGAATTGAATTTCGGTGTGGCAAAATGTAAATACATGACGTATTCGTGCCGTCCTGATTGATTGCTCAAAATAACACTTATATTTAAATGACGTAAAAATTCAGCACGAATGTCAATCTGTCTAATTTTTTCATTGGTTGGTCTGATTATTCTATGTGGTTTATTCTAAGTATGATGAACAAACTTAAGTATTCTGTTATTTATAGTTTGTTTGTACCAAGTGAACTGACATGAAGTATCTTCCGGTGCCGCTTTTAATAAATCTACAGACACTCCTGGAAAGTTGATCAACAACAACAAACGTGTGAACAGGTAACCGTCGGTCAAACGGTTTACGTATGTATACACACTAAAACCTGTGAACAAAGGCCACCCTTGGGAAAGACAAAATGTGGTCTTTATTACAGATGGCTTTAATTCGGGTGTCTGTTTGTTCTAAGTAACCAGTGACGATTTTCAAAGAATGGCCTTTATTCACTAGGTGGTCTCTTGGGTGGTCGCAAACACAGGTTAGACTGTACCTGTTTATTTGTTTGGAAACACTTGTTGAAGATTTATACAATTAGATTTATACCAAACATCACAAGCTGTAACCCCTGATGTCATCATGTGTAGTAAAACCTCGCAATGAGACCACTTTCCGGGATATATCGATATATTTGTCAAATTTTCATACAAAAGTATGACCTGCCATGAGTTTGAACCCGGATATCTGGGTTACGAGTCCGGTGCACTAACCACTGGACCACGGTCGCAGTTGCTTTTATGTACAACAGATAATAAAAATTATGATAACAAAATAACTAAAATCACATCAATTACTGAGAATCAGTTTATAATTTCATATTACTTAGTTGAGAATCAGTTTAGAATTATTATTCAGTGTTTGGGATACAATTTAAGGGTTGAAATGGAGTTTATTTAGTTCATTAATGCAAATTTCTGGGTTTAAAACAATGCATTACAAGCACGCTTCATTTCCGTTAATGTAAGTTGATCTTAAAAAAATAGAATTGTCTTCAAAATTTACATTGGTTTCCAGTTAGTTTTGCGCTTATTTTGTAAACAAACTAATCCTTAAATTTGCGTTTTCCAAATGATTCAAATAATGATTAATATCATCTATTAGGTTACATTGTTACAAACGACATAGTTTTCTGTCATTAATGTAATCTAATTAATTAACTAACTGATTGATGGACATTTGACGTATGAAGTCAATCTAATTTACTGAGGCATAGCCAACTGTTAACCAATAAAACGTCACGTAAACACAACGTTACTTTGTGCGACCTGTACCGTACCTCACAAAAAGTACGAATCGATTAATTCATGCCGACAATAATTATTATAAATAGCAGAAGTGTGAAACCTGAAATGATTAAGTTTTTGAATACTGACACTGTCTGCTTCACGCGTAGTATCCATTTATTCTTTGTATTTTTATCAGCACTAAGATTCTTCAGACTTTAAACAACGGTTCCGTATCTATCTCCTAAAGTGAATTACTTGGATATTTGAAATTTAGCAATAAAACTTTTAAGCGCATTAAAACAAGCATTCATTACGCAAGAATTTTTGCGCAACAATCATATATCAACCGACGAATCTCCGGATGATGTTTCTGTTCTTATTGTGCTTAGCAACCATCGATGACGTCACGGGTCACGGAGGGATGCTGGAACCACCAATGAGAAGCCTCGCTTGGAGGGACGGTTTTGACGTACCAATAAATTATGATTGGATGTCACTATACTGCGGTGGCTTGGAAGTAAGTTTTTCTTTTTTCACTAATATTGCACCATTTTTGTGCACTAAAATCATTCGTTAATTCAACAACTGCTTGTTGATGTCTTGTAAAATGCAAACTGCAACGCAAATATTGTGTCATTATTGTCAAGCACAGCACACCAATTAATGGTGGACACATTAATTCTCCCACATTGTTTTCCGTCTCATGTTTATGTTGTAACGGTTTATTTATGTATATCTTTTCCCTGTACGTATATACAAATAAAAAAAACAAAAAACAGTAAATAAATGTCCAGAGACAGTGTTCACGTATACATTACAAATAAAACATAGTCTGACAGAAATACATAATAATAAATAAGATAAAATATAACAATAATAAATCGCTGCTGAACATTTGCGAATTTGTTGTAATAAATTGTTTCAGACTAAATTAAAGATGTATAATTTCTACATGCACATTAAAACACTTCAGAATCG
Organism: Lutraria rhynchaena; assembly: GCA_008271625.1. Classification (NCBI taxonomy): domain Eukaryota; kingdom Metazoa; phylum Mollusca; class Bivalvia; order Venerida; family Mactridae; genus Lutraria; species Lutraria rhynchaena. The sequence goes on along the minus strand of VIBL01000318.1, from coordinate 60,673 downwards.
ATCAATTACAATATACAATACTGAATTACGACCTAAGAATAAAGCCATTTATTGTACATATAAAAGTAGAAAAAGAATAAATCAAGTACAATTTATTTAGCTCAGTAAGAAGATCTACATACAAAACGAACAAAGCAAATTTTACCACAACCACGAATCAAAGACAGATTTGTTGATTAACCACGTACATTGAGCGAAGTATTTATTTGGGCCTGAATTATCCATTGAACTCAAAATCTACACTAATAGTCAGCCAAACATCTACACCGACAGACAGTCGTTGGCTTCTAGGCCACCTCGCTTATTAAAGTCGAGTTTGGAGCATATTTCGCGAGAAAATAGCTTTATTTTGAACATATTCAATGCATGAAAAGATTCTGGTACATGAGATAGCCACACCATAAGTCAAACAACAGAATCAGATTATGTTGTAACCACATGGAATAAAATCCTTCCATATAACTTATATACAGACCTGAAGATTAGCGCTCTTGACAACCGCTCTTGCTCTTGCAGCAAAGTTTAAACGTGTATTTAAAGGAAGACCAAGCTACTTATAACAACAAACAGCATCCAAATTACTGAAACCTGTAAACAAAGATCCTTGGGAAAGAAAAAAAACATGGCCTTTATTGAAAGGTAGCCTTTATTCGGAGGTCAGTTTGTTTAAATAATCAGTGATAGTTTTTCAAAGAATGTCCGTTATTCACAGGACAGTCTTTATTCAGAGGTGGCCGCAAAGGTTTGACTGTATCGGTTCTCTGATCCGTTTGAGGGTGGACATGCTTTATGTAACTCGTTAAATGTCCAGAGGAAGGATCTTCTGTTATATGACAAATAAGTCACGTGTAAGTCGGGGTCTTCATTAATCTTTAAAACTGGAAAAATCGCCACCATATGACCAAATTCTGGTCGCGGCAGGTCATACCTTTCTATGAAAATTTGACGAAAAGGTCAATTTTCCTCTATATGTGGAGAAGTTACCGGCTCCCTGTGGAAGGGTAAGTTAGTACTGGTTAGTATTCAGTCTAGGAAAACGGGTTAGGTGAACTGAAAATTGTTGAAAAACGGCGTTAAACCCCAGTGACAATGCTATATAAACACAAAAAAATCTTAATAGAGCAGCGTTAGCTGCAGCAGTCTGATATAAAACAAGCACGATTTTAAGTTTAAAGAATAAAATGGTGTATTTTACTTCATGTTACAGAATTTAGGGGAAAAACCGAAGACTTTTAATTTAATTAAACAATACACAATAAAACCCATTGCAACCGGATTCTTTCCAGGACTGGGCATAAAGTCCAGTTTTCGGAGAATTCCGGTTTTCACAAAAATCTGGTTATCTGAGAGTACGTTTTTTAGGGGTTATACTGTAAACTCTAACGAATAAATAATGTGACAAATTATCGTCTACACTACAGTATTCGTTTCTTAAACAATTAATCATCAAAACACATTGTATTACATAGTCAATTAATTAATATATTATAACAAGATTTAATTAATTAATCACAATTATGTACAGATTTCAAGTACTTAAAATGCCGCTCATCAAAAAACAACAATAAAAACCCATCAAGAACGTGCAGATTTCAAACAAAATCTAATAATGTCAATTATTCATCTCACTGAAGTTTATATGTTCAGTTTGTATCAGTCTTGGCTTGATTGGTGCGCATTTATTTCAAGAAAACTATTCCTCTCAGTTGATTTCTGAAAAGACACTGTATGTTGAGGCTTAAACGTGAAGCTTGGTTTTCTGAACAACACCACAGATATAAACATCGGTTAAATCGGTCTTTCTTTTACCAAACTTTAGAGGACCTTTTCTAAACAACGTCGACTGTAGTATCGTCAGTTAATTTTCACCAATGAGCTAAATTTGAAGTCAGGCTAAAACTTAAACCAGAAACAAAATGGTTGCCTTTGTTTCATGAAAATAATCCTAATTTTATACAATCACTTCACCAATTTTAACCAAAAATTCAACCTAACCTCAAGAGCAACAACCTCTGAACAACGACATAATTTTGTTTCTGTTGCTATGGAGAGGTCACATGATACAACTTTGTGATCCACCACCTAAACTTTAAGGTTTCTTTGTTTAAATACTTCTTTGGTTAAAAAAAACTCTTTAATTAAAAACTTTGGGAGGATATCTTCTGTGAATAAAAGCATTTTTGGTCATTTATTATGATTAGGTTCGTTAAGAACTCATTTTATTACAAAAAAATAACGTTTTAAAGATGCTGTTAGTAGGTTTTAAGCATGTGTCAGCCTGTACGCTCAAGTTTCCTCTTGTCTTTTGGACCAGGTCAGCCGATTAACACAAAGCCATTAATTGTTGAATATTTTTTTAAAAGTCGGTCTTCAGCTGAACCGAAGATTATAAAATTCATTTGATTGAATCACGTGATTGTATGATAATGAAGTGCAATGAGCTGCAAGAATGATTTTCTCAATATCTACTTCAGTAACAATGTAGTTTGTATTCTTTCAACGTTTTAAGGTTTTGAAATTTATAAAGATATGCACTGTAAGTATATGTTCGACCTCAGTGTTCAGATTATACAAAAATGGAGTTACATTTTCCAATCTATCACTAAAATTGTGCAAAGACATGTGCTATGCTTTCCACTTTATCATTAAAATTATACAAAGACGAGTGCTATATTTCCACTTAATCATTAAAATTATACAAAGACGAGTGCTATATTTCCACTTTATCATTAAAATTATACAAAGACAAGTGCTCCATTTTCTTAAGTCGCAATTACAGTGCAACCTCTCCAGAGCAGCCCTCTCTTCAGCAACCACTTCCTTTTCAACAACAGCATGATTTTTTCCCACTGTTAACTATTATTTTAACCTCTCTAGTGCAACAACCATTACACAACAACGTGATTTTGCTTCTTTCAAAGAGTATTGCTGTCCAGAGGTTGTACTGTATGTTCTTACTATTCACGGCTGTTTAATTTTTACTTTTTGTTACTTTACAGACATTCAAAAAAAACAACGGAAGATGTGGGGTTTGTGGTGACCCCTTTAATGGACCATTTCTTAATGAAAAAGGAGGCGTATACGATACAGGAATTATTGTGAGGCACTACCCAGCCGGTATGCGTGAAATTGAAGTAAAAGTTGAGATAACTGCGCATCACAAAGGATTCTTCCAGTTTAAGATATGTCCTAATGATAGGGAGGAAGTTACACAAGAATGTTTGGATAGGTAAATGAAATGTTTGATCCTTAAACTTGCATAAGCATACTAGTGACAGGATACAATATTGACCTGTTCTGACAAAAATGAAATCTATTTAACAACTGTTTCTTTAAGTCGTTCACGTAAGAAAAAATCTCTCTCCATATATACAGTTTTATGGTGCGCTTTGTATTTTATATGTTATTTTTCATATTATGTGAATACATCATGATTCCAAACAAATGTCTCATGTCGTTATGTGCTCGTATTATTATATTAGGCACGTGTCTTGTTATGCTGTTTTCTGATAAGCCGCGGCTCGTGGTTAATGATTCTTGTATATGTACTATTTTTTTGGTCATTTGTTAATTTTTGGTCAATTGTTTGTTATTCGCTTTAACCAGCTGTCACTTCTTAATTTCGATTATAGCAACAGTAATCATAGTAACTCTGTTTATCTTCTTTCAAAAACAGACACGTCTTAGATATTCGAGAAGGGGACGAACTGGACCCTACAAAGTACTATCCACCAAAAGACCCTAAACTAAATGAATTGCATGTACGTTTACCACCGTCCATGATTTGTGATAGGTGTGTTTTACAGTGGACCTACACGGCAGGTATGTTGTTGTTAAACTATTTTGGGAAAATACAAGAGACAACCTTTATAAGTCCCAAAGGTGGAGCTTTTACTATATATTATTCAATAATTGTTCACGTAGTATAAACTATGTATCAACTTTTGCTGTTTTTTATGACATGAACCCAGACTTAACTTGTGGTGTGAAATAGTCATAAGAGGATAAATTTGTTCATGAAGAAAAAAATCATGCTTAATTAATGACACAAATAATTAACACCGATGTATTTATGACAAAATCGAACATTTTGTGCACTTTGTGGTCAGTGACTTTATGACATGTTGTTTGATGGACGTGTTATCATCATTTGTCATGTAACTATAAATAGAATTCGGCACATGAACGTTTATTTGTAGATACAAATCGTTGCTGTTTAGGATCACTAGCAAGCCTTACGAGATGGTTTCTATGGCATGCACGCTCAGAAAATAAGAAAATGAAAGATGTATATCCAGATTTAACGGTAGTACCGCCAACCTTCCCTAAGCTAGCTGGACAGCTTCCTCACATGTGAAATTTTCAGTCAGCTGTCATTACAACTCATTACAGTGAATGACTGGTACAAGTCAGAGACCATGATCCCTTGACCTCGGAGGCCCCTTGGCTCTAATTGAGCCTTTTAATTTTATGTCCCCATGTCATGTTTAGGGATTTACAAATCAATCGATTATAATCTAGTATCGAACTGGACGATGAAGTCCTTTTTACCAGGTGTGCTCATCTCTGATTAGCAACGACCCTACGTGGTCCAGTGGTTAGTGTGCTGAACTTGTATCGGCAGGTCATACCTTTCTATGAATATTTTGACAAAAATGTCGATTTTCCTTCATATGTGGTGAAGTTGCCGACTCCTTGTGGAAGGCGAAGTTAGTACTGGTTAGTATACAGCCCAGGAAAACTGGTTAGGTGAGCCGATCGTCGTTTTAAACTGAAAAATTGCTGAAAACGGCGCCAAACCCCAGTGAAAGTCAGCTTTAAATCAGGATTAAAATAACCCGGTATCAAAATTCCTCAATTTTTATTTAGTAGACACGCAAGTTCTGAATCCACAGAAAAGTTTTGATAATAAAAGTACGAAAAAGTGTCTTCACATAAGTAGCATGTCGAATATGATTATTAGCGTAAATGATATGTGTTAAAACTTGTATGTATTGTAGTATCTAAAATCTGCAGCATAAATACGTTTTGCACATTAAATTCTAGGAGTTGTAAACAGTGGCTTTTCGTAATTTTATTCACTTTGTTCCCTATTTAACATAGAGAGAATTGTGTGAAACTTCTGTTTGAAAATATGTGTAAGAAGTACAGTGCAACCTCTTCAAGGCAACATCCTTTGTGAGAACGGAAATTATGCTGTTGTTGTTGTTGTTGTTGTTGTTGTTGTTGTTGAGAGGTTGTTGTTCTAGAGAGGTTAAGTTACTAGTTAAATCGTACAGTGTGAAACAAATCGCGCTGTTGTTGAAGGGATGGTGTTGCCCAACAGAGGGCTTCTCTGGAGAGGTTGCACTGTAGTGAATTACCAGTTAATGTATAAAACTATTCCTTCCGTGGTAAAATTGTGGACCCATTTTTCATCATGTAACGTGTTTATGTTAAAAAATAGATTTTCGTATCCTAAAACAAAACGTACGAGACGATTTAACACTATATAACCATTAATGTACTTAATAGCCCAAAGAAACAGCTCTATGCAACCTTCCGTTCAATTATGTTAACAATATCGCTCGAATAACTTTGCCATATAAGTTATTACTGATATGATAAACAGCTCAACGCTTCATCAGCTATTCAGAACAAATAATAATAATTTCGTTTCATTTCGTTCGGAGTTGTCGTTCTTGTACGTTTTCTATGTTACAGCCACAGTTAGTACGTTTTTGTCACACACATTTATCTTAGAGCAATTCATACTTAAACAAATCTTTCTATGTTACAGCCACAGTTTGTACGTTTCTGTCACACACATTTATCTTAGAGCAATTCATACTTAAACAAATCTTTCTATGTTACAGGAAACAATGTTGGCAGATCCAGGACAACCGGGGAGCTTTGTCTCGGTTGTGGCATACAAGAGACATTCGTTAACTGTGCGGATATTAGTATAGGCGGGACTGTTGACTCTGTACGCGTGGCTTCTCAAGACACAAGCGAACCGGAGGTTGTGATTAACCAACTTAATGATGTTAATGAAATCATAAACACGGTGAGACCGAACTCATGGGAAGATGAAGTTTCGTCCGATGGCAATCGTCACGTGACCAATATCCAGCAAACACGTGGTCAGAACTCGATACCGGCAAACATAAACACGGATTTGGACAGAGACGTGCAGCATTCTAATGTACCAGTGCCTTCTCTAATTGATCTTGGCACGAACATTCAGTCACACAGTCACCCATCAATTTCTCGGTCGAATATTCTAGGTGCAAATCAGTTTAACGGACACACGGATAGAGAGACACACAGACGCGTTTTCTCTCCACCTCAGTCTCCGGGTTTGTCGTTCAGACCTGTCAACATAATCAATAATCAGTTACATGCAGCAGTTTTGGGATCCGGTCACGTGCCACAGCCGCTACCACATCACTGGCTGCCACCGCCATCACAATTATCTCTACCACTCCCCTCTGATGTAAATTCTCTTTCTGGCCAAACGTCACGTGACCGAAATTTTCATCCAAGTTCAATGACGTCTAATTTTGGATCACATTCACTTCTTGGCTCAGTGAGAAATGTTGTCAAAAAAATTAACGGCCATAATACGATTCCCCAACTTTCACATTCTTCTCAACCACGTCACGCGAGAACAGGTCCGAGATTTCATTCAAATCGGGAGTTCAGTGATCACCATATACATCGACCAACACGAATTATGCCCCCCTCTTCGAACTTTCTTCCAAGCATGCAGCGAAATGTCCACCCGAGTGTGTTAGCAGCCATACGTCATAGTCGCGAAAACTGGTTATCCGGACAGCAATCTCAGTTGAGGCGTCATAAGCTACGTGTGGCCAATCAACAAGCACACGTGGCCAATCAACAAGCACGTGTAGCCGATCAACAAACACGTGTGGTCAACCGACACAAAACAAGATCGAGAATGCCTAGACGAATTATAGTACACAGCATTGAAATCGCTGAACATTTACTGGCTAAATATCCCCAGTTGAAAGGACGAGTGTATCTATCAAGACAGGCTCATGCAAAAAGCCAATATTCCCGGACAAAACATCACAGATACGCTAAACGACGCGTATAATACGTTTTTCATTCATTGACTTCTGTTTGAGGAAATCCGGTGATTTGAAAGCTACTAGCTCCTGTGTATATGTTGTGGACTTGCACTTGTGTATAAATTGTGGACTTGCTCTTGTGTATAAATTGTGCTTAGCCTTGGTTTAGTTTTAACCAACGTTTAATGAGACATGTAACTTTCTATGGATAAACTTCGTTTGTTTGTCAAATATTGCTCAACAAGTAAACTATTAAGATATGTTGTTGTAGGTGTTTGTTTGCACGTTAGCTGTTCTACCAGCTGAGCTAATCGGGCTGACGGGAGTACAAACTACTATAAACACATATACATGTATATATATATTAGAGCAATTCATACTTAAACAAATCTTTCTATGTTACAGGAAACAATGTTGGCAGATCAAGGACAACCGGGTGTATATATATACATCCCTGTTACACTGGTCTGCCAGTGAACGTCTGTAATTATCAGTCAATATAACCAATGCAGCCTTTCTATAAACTAATTAATTATGTATTCATTGAACGATTAGCCATTGCTTGAGAAAGCCGCTTCTTAGTTGTTTATAACAGTGATGCTGAATGCCAGTTTATTGTATGAAACACGTGACAACACGTGGATGTTCTACAGGCAGAATGTAACATAAAACCAAATGTTTGTATTCATTTGTTCCATCAAAGTTTCAATCCATAATTATTGCGTGCAATGGGATATTCAAATTGTGCAGAAAGAGATATTTTAATGAGTACAGTTTCAATTTTTGATCATGCACTTAACTTTCTCTGTATCATTTAATTGTTGTTGTTTTTCAAATTGTATTTGATTTACTATGAAATAAAATGTGTATTAAACATTTTTGTAGCGTCTCGTATTACACAGTGCAAACTAAGGAGTTTGGTACCAGAACAAAGGACTTGATTATTACGGTCCCTGAAATTTTATGACGAGAGTCCGGACCGTGTACATCACTGGTTTCACTTGTGTCACTTTAAGAGTGACTGGACGTTACTGGTTCGTGTCCATACGCCAGAAAAATCATTGACGTACCGTTGAGGATATCAGGGCTTTTTTCACATGTAGGGGAAGGGCCTTTGTCTTAGATTTGGGGAAAATAGCACGGTATTTCTGGAAAAGGGGAAGAAAAAAACAGGGGAAAACTGCATGATTTTAAAGATTTTTCCTGAGGGGAAGATGCCTATAAACGACCCTTGCTATAGAAGGAAAAAACTAAATATTAAGTTTTTTTTGTAAAACAGTGCAACCTCTAAAAAGCAACACCTTTGGGAGAAGCAAACTTATGTTGTTGTCGTTCAGAGGCTGTTGAGAGTGGGAAAATCATGCTACTGTTGAAGGGAGGTAGTGACTCAAGAGAGGATCGCTCTGGAGAGGTTGCACTGTATATCCATGGTACATCGCATTAAAAGAATAAACCGGAGGCATAGCAGCAGATCCACAAAGCTGGACTTAATTTGTTATTATTGTGATGTACGAGAATACATGGGAACACTAAGATATATGCTCGTCATTTCTAGCCACACACACACAATACGTGTACAAAATGTGTCATATCTGGTTGTTTTGACATTGAATTGTGCCTAAAACCAGCAAAGAAACCATTGGACCACAACAAAAAAATCACATTTTAAAACGAACTTACTAATATATATTTATACATGTATATTTACGTATGTATATACGTACGTTCACTATGTGTCTGTATACTCGCTCCATTGGTCCAGATCAGGGTGGATAAAACCCTCCACGATCGACTGCTTCCGGTATTTTTACAGTCCACCAACCATGTAGAACATATATGTAAACGCCTAAAATTATAAAATTTATCTCTAAACATTTTTTGGTCGAGTGAGATGGGGAGACAGGGGTTCCATTATTAATGCGATTATACTGATGTTAATATTTACAAGAAGTCTCTATGACTGTGATATTTTACATTTCTAGAACACATACGTATGAAATAAGTTACAAAAGCATTAATTGTTGACAGTTAGGGAATCTTCGTATGAACTTTATCTTGTATTCTTTATTTTGTTTGTTGGTCTTTGGCTTGGCGTAAAAGAACTACTCTTTAATTAATTAATCATAAAATGACTGAATAAAATTTTATGTTTACGAAGACAAAATCTCATGACTGGATCGAATCTAGTTCCAAAATTCTTTAAATGGTCACCTAACTTTATCTCATTGATGATTTCAAGTCTTATTTTTGATAATCAAATATTTTTGTATTTGGTGAAGTAATATTTAGGGTCTCAGTGCCATAAAAATAATTTTTGCTAGAGTCAATTGGCAGTATTGAAGGTAAAAGAAGCGTGCAGCGCTTGTCTCGGTTTTGGGCCCGAAAAATTGGCAAAAAATGATTCTATTACAGCTTATTGCCATCTTTACTTGATACTGAAACAAGTTTATCAATCAATAAGTTTGCTCAATCATACAACACCCCTGTTGAATCACGAGTTTAACGCATCATGTATTTTTTTCTGATTCAGTGAACCGCGCGGTACAGCTTAACGCCCAAACTTCATAGAAATCAATCGCTGTATTCTTTCGCTGAGGATCGGGTCTCTTTTTTGTTGGAAATAAAAAGACTATTCCAACGGTAAGTTTTAAACATCATATTAGTCTGATAAGTTATCTAAAGATTTATAATAGACACGTTATTGAACAATAAATGAAGTAACACAAGTAACATTAAATGAATGTCTAATATTCCTTTATATCTACTATACTGCATATGTCTATAAAACTTGTAACATTTATTGCCGCGACCCTGGTCCAGTGGTTAGTGCTCTGGGCTTGTGACCCGGTGGTCCGGGTACGAATCCCGGTCGCGGTAGGTCATACCCGTCTATGAAAATTTGACAAAAATGTCGATTTTCCTCCATATATGGAGAAGTTGTCGGCTCCTTGTGGAAGGTCAAGTTGGTACTGGCTAGTATTCAGTCCAGGAAAACTAGTTAGGTGAACCGGCCGCCGTATATAACTGAAAATTTGTTGAGTGTTAGTTAGTCCTATTTTGTACCTCTTAATTCCACAGAAAAGTTATAAGTTTCTCGTCTTATTTCAGATGAAGCTGATTTCGGCACTTGTTGTGTCGGCTGTAATATCAATTGTACAGAGTTATGAATGCAATCATCCCAACACAGCGGGTTTATTTCCTAACATATACACCACATCCGGCTATTCAGTCTTCAATTTGATACATGAAGATTCCAATAATACCAACGGTGATGAATACGTAATTCCATCGGCAAATATTGAGCATAACATGAGCATATTTACCTACTATGGCCAAGATGTGAAGGTATTTACATTTCATCATTTTTTTTGGCTAAATAACCTTTTATTTTCCATGCATTATTAGATGAACATTAATGATACATTCATATTTAACTTATGTCCTTCGTACAAAACCATTTATTTATGCATGAAGAATTTTCATCACGATTAAGTAAAGAGCCATCTCACTTGTAACTTGACGGGTTAAAAAGCTGTAGGCTTAGCCAACACTAAGTCCATCAGAAATTATTTAGGAAATTCTTCGAAGTTGACCTTAGAGAGCGACATAGTTAATTTGTCGTCCGAGTTAAAAAATAGTAACCCGAGTGTAAGCATAAAGATACAACAGACAGCTTTGTTATTCATTTTTAAAGTCTTTAATGATGAAGGCGCACCCTGAATTGTTACCAAGATCAGAGCAATGTTTTCATTTAACGTATGTCATCCCTAATACTGTACTTGTCTGATGTATTTGCTCAATGCTACGCAAAAATGTCATATTAAAAAAAAGTACAGCCTAATTATCGTTATTTCTTTGATAGTTACATTAAATACATCAATTTATTTTACGACACATTTTTGAAATTTTGTTAGAGTTGTCTCCCTTGTTGGAAAACAGAAAAATATTAATTTCTGTACACATTGCATGGTGGCCAATATTTTTTTATCGAATTAGATTGATATTGTGTTTTTACATCTTTTTATCGTGATTTTTAATTGAAATGGATATTTCTTCGTTAATCTTTGAAAAATCCGAACTTCTTGGCTTGTCCAAAGGGTGTTCGGATGTCAAAAGTTGCAATGTATATAATTTTTTATTGTATTTAGGTATATGATATTGGAATAGTGGCCTTTGATGGAGTTTCTGTCTCCTTAACAGCAAATAGCAAGTATTTTCTGTTCTTTTTTCACTGGAGTTTAACGTCGCACCAACAACCTTTGTCATTTGGTAACTCTTTCGACTTTAACGGTGGAGGAAGACGTACGGTCTTTCTGAAGCTAGCTGGACAGCTTCTTCACATGTGAAATTTGGTCTCGGATATGATTTGAGCTCACAGCGGAGAGGGGCTTGTGACTAAATGTCAGAGACCATAGCCGCTCAGCCACTGAGGCTCCGTGTTTTTTCTGTTGTAGCAAACACGGCGGGCCTTCAAGAATATTACTAAGGATAATTTAGTCCGTGTTAAATATTTATAATTATAAGAACTTTATAAACATTGGCCAAGTTCTTTTCACTGGTGAATAGAACTACGGTATAATGGGCTGGTGGGGAATGATGTATGTTGGTTTGCGGTATGTACTTGTATATGACAAAGGTCCTATCATGGAACGTGCATCAGACGGCGATTTCTGTCCATATTTTACAACCAACCAGTTTCACTGGTTTTAGACAGGTACTTTTGGAAGAATGGCAAAAACTTCCACAACACAGGACATGTCGCCCAATCAGAAGATTGTCAAATGATTATAATTTCCCGCTCTTTTTGCCATTTTTTCTTGGTCTTCTAATTTTTATTCTCAGACTACAAATAAGTTTTAATCAAAGAATTTGATTCACAATTCATAAAATGACTAGTCTGTAATTTACGTTTACCTACAAGTCATTCTACAATAAGAATTTCACTGGCTTACCGGCATAAAAGTAATTTACTATCTTAATTTTTATATCACCAATGTTTTAATATCACCAATGTTTTAATATCACCAATGTTTTAATATCACCAATGTTTTAATATCACCAATGTTTTAATATCACCAATGTTTTAATGATTATAATTATTATATTTATTCAGTTTAGAAGTACAACGTTCGATTTTTACTTGAGCTGATTTGTTGTTGTTGTTGTTGTTGTCTTCGTCGTTTACTTGTTATTCATCATGATTTTATAACTTCCTTTCAGGGTTTTTTCAACCAGACACCCCTTATTTGTCTCCGATAGTGCCCCCATCTGGTATGACCGAGTACAGGTTCACTGTTGAGCACATTAAACGATCTGAAGAGTTGTGAGTACCTCGTGTATAAAATCATCATACAACAAACTTCGGTTAATTCACATTTTGTTCCCATTTTACTTGAAATTATCAGTGAAAGGTAAAACGCTATTTTTACCAACCCATCATTTTTCCCATTTTGAGAAAATCGCATTTGAAGTTCTGGACTGCAATAACTTTAAACGATTAACTTTAAGGGTCTATAGAATTAGGATTAACCCTATTTATGATAGATCTACAAAGTCTACATAGTTCTACAGGAAAGTATGGTCATAGTTAACATGCAGACCGGAAGTACAGGAAAACAAAGAAACGTAAACTACGTGTATTAGAATACAGAAAATCCCGGTCGCGGCAAGTCATACCTTTCCATTCAACAGAATATAAAAAAAACAAACAATTGTGTACTTTGTTCCCAGTCACCTCTATTATCTATTTCAGCGACGCATCTGGTAAGGCGAAAGGAGCAAATATTTGTATCTTGGAAAGAGCGGAAGAAATGGTGAATGGTTGCTATAGAGACGACGTTAGATCTTACGGCGAGGTAACATTGGAGGAAGTGATACTCGTTACATGGAATTTTTACGACATGGCTGATAATGTAAGCTTTTATGTCTCAATCTATATGTCAGAATCTTTTATAAATGACCTTCTCTTGCCCTGCGTTTACATATATTTCTATTAACGCTTCCTTCCGGCTCGAGGACAATTTGGTAAATCACAGTGCAACCTCTACAGAGCGACCCTCGCTTGACCAATGACCTCCCTTCAACAACAGCATGATTTTTCCCACTGTACGATTTAACTATTAATTTAACCTCTTAAGAGCAACAACCTCTCATTAACAACATAATTTTGCTTCTCCCAAAGAGTGTTGCTTTAGAGAGGTTGCACTGTATGTATATATTCTATCTCATCAGAACAACTCACGCGTTATGTTTCATCAGTTCTATCATACATATCGAAGAAATCTCCTCAAACGATAACCGAGATTCGGCTGTCCGCAACACTGTATACATGATGATTATGATGACTGATCATTTCTATCTTGTGTCTGAATGGTTATTATACAACACGTACAATGTGGACATTGTTGATTTTATATACATGTACCCGATTCGAAGATCGTGAACTGTTTCTTTATTTCACGTATTTACGTTCATAATGGAGATATATACATTAATATTCCTTAAGTTTTATGAAAACACTTGAGATGCTGAGCGTTTCTGGTACTTGAGCATCCTTAAAACCATTCATGCCAAGAGGGGACACAGCCGTAAGATGCCTGCCGCATCCCAGAAGAAAGTGCACCAGAACGTCTGAAATTACATGTACACAATTCATTATGTCAGCGATGTCTCAGATCAAAGCAATTATATCAGTTTGTACGTTTGTTCGTATTTTCAGTACAGAGTATACATGCAAGCTTTGATTGCTAATGATGGCACCGGGGAGACATTTGTTTTGTTTGTGTACGATGACATATCAAACGATTTTACTCCACAACAGGTAATTCTGTTGTTATACCAGTGTCTACATAGTATTATGTCTTATGTCTACATAATATTATATCTTATGTCTACATGATGTCATGTCTTATGTCTACATGGGGTCATGTCTTATGTCTACATGGTATCATGTCTTATGTATACATGGTGTCATGTCTTATGTCTACATAGTATTATGTCTTATGTCTACATAGTATTATGTCTTATGTCTACATGGTGTCATGTCTTATGTCATCATAGAATTATGTCTTATGTCTACATAGCATTATGTCATATGTCTACATGGTGTCATGTCTTTGTCAACATAGTATTATGTCTTATGTCAACATAGTATTATGTCATATGTCTACATGGTGTCATGTCTTATGTCAACATAGTATTATGTCTTATGTCATCATAGAATTATGTCATATGTCTACATGGTGTCATGTCTTATGTCAACATAGTATTATGTCATATGTCTACATGGTGTCATGTCTTATGTCAACATAGTATTATGTCTTATGTCATCATAGAATTATGTCTTATGTCTACTTAGCATTATGTCATATGTCTACATGGTGTCATGTCTTTGTCAACATAGTATTATGTCTTATGTCAACATAGTATTATGTCATATGTCTACATGGTGTCATGTCTTATGTCAACATAGTATTATGTCTTATGTCTACATGGCATCATATCTTATGTCTACATGGGGTCATGTCTTATGTCTACATGGTATCATGTCTTATGTATACATGGTATCATGTCTTATGTCTACATAGTATCATGTCTTATGTCTACATAGTATTATTTCATATGTCTACATGGTGTCATGTCTTATGTCAACATAGTATTATGTCTTATGTCATCATAGAATTATGTCATATGTCTACATGGAGTCATGTCTTATGTCTACACGATGTCATATCTTATGTCTACATGGTATCATGGCTTATATCTGTATAGTATCATGTTGTGTTTTCGTCTGTATTTTTGTTTGTCTCGCAATTAAATTTGTTACCTATTCAACAAGGCTGAATGTTTAATACCACCTACCAATCATCATGTAATATCCTGAAGATGTTTTGTATATTTGTAAAAAATATATAAATGACGTAGTACAGTTAATGTCCAAGTCCCGAGGTTATAAAACTTGAGAACAGTCTCCGAGCTCAAATCTTAAATCCATTCTCAAAGTATTATGGTTGAAAAGATAGAGATGATTAATGTTTAAATATATATTCAGGTCAATTATGCTGTCACAATATGTATCATTAATATCATTATTATGTGATCATTATTAACTGTGAAAGAGTAAAGGATAAGATATGAGACTGAGATTTGAGCTCGGAGACCGATCTCAAGTTTTATAACTCGAACCCAAGACTTCACGCCTTGATGTATGTTTTCAGTGGCCGCATATCAATGGAATGTATAATGCATCACAAACCGCGGAGTATGCCGCCGTGTGTGACAACGAAAATGTAACTATGCTGCTAGATAACACCAACTGCCGTTGCGGTTCCATGAGAAAAGGAACATACGTGTTTGCAACCCGGGGTAAGTGTTCATAAAAAACATACGATCAACCAATGAATTACTTGATTCTCAAACATTTTTTTGCGCATGATTTTTATAAAGCGTCGTGTAGATGAACAACATTGACTTGTAGTAACAGAATTATGAAAAGAATTATGAAGCGTTCAAACTTCTTTTATTAATGTTAAATAAAATCATGTTTTTCAATTGGAAAGACATCATACAATGTTTGAGTATTATACTGCAACTAAGACCTAAGGCAGTCAGTTTCCGTGATTTTTATACCCGTATAATCTAAACTCATCAAACAACGCAAATCTGTCAAAAATATGTTCAGACCATATAAAAGAAACACGAAAGTAAGTCACTTGCCATATTTTCACTGACAGAAATGACAATATCCAGCATAGGTCCCGGCATTCCTTCTGAAATGCGTGCACTTTTTGGGAACTACACTAGTGCGGGGCTCATTCTAAATGCAAAAAAATCATATACGTTGAGGACATGAATTTTTTTCATTAGGGTTTTTATGTCCATTTAACACAAACATCCAGGGTTATTTGGATGTTTATAAAAACAATCAATATTCACTATGGTTCACAGTTAAATAATTGTCTTAATAATGTAGCAGTGTAGTATATATATGTGTTTATAGTAGTTTGTATTCCTGTCTGCCCGATTACCTCAGTTGGTAGAGCAGTTCCCAGCGTAAAACGCACAAAAAAAAACGCTTCGAACACTACAGTAGCGCGTTACTGAACCATGAACGCTGGCTCAGACTTTTAAACAAAAATACAGGCTACATAGTCCCAAAGAAACAGAATATTATGCAATAAAAATGAATTAAAAGTATATAAAACTTAAATTTAAATTAAAGTAGAGACATTAAATGACTAGACTGTACTATGCAAACTAAGACCAGGATTAACACTTTCCCAAAAATTGAAGGTATATTCGAGATTTAATTAAAAATACGCCTGACGTCGCTATGCTAAACAACCCAGAATGCACCGCGAGTGCTAAAAATAGATATCCGGCATAATGGCTAACCGGGTTCACACAATGTTCGTACGATGATAAATATTTCAATTTAACATGTAGATCAGGACAGTCAAAGGTAAATATCGATTGCAAAAATGTCTGTACACTATGTTTTAACGGAAAAATGCACGAAATAGCGATGACAATGCTTACAATGCGAAAAATGTTAGCAAAAGCGAAAGTAAACAAACGTGTAAGTTTATATGAACAGTAAATAGCGGACGAAACCGGGACGAGACACTACTAACACGCTGGAGCGTCATGATAATTCTTAATGTCTGTATATATTCTGCTATTTCAGATAATGACGATGATGAATCCGAAACTTACAAGAAAAATGCTTGTTCTTTGTCTCAATCAGATTTTGACGACCTTTGCATGAGTAAGCAGACTTCCTTACGATGTTTATACATATATATATGCCAGAAAAAAGAGTTTCTGACGCGAGTTTCTCATGATCTTTTAAAACCGAATAGTTCAGACTGAAAGTTTTATTTAATCTGGTAAGTGTCAGGATGAGTGTCAGGATGAAGTAACATATAAAAAATTAAAAAGTTTACTCTGTGATGAAGACATCTGGATTTTCTTATCTGTATCAATTCATAGCAAAAAAATCTGCAAACTTGATATGCATCTTGCGAGTTTGGCATTCCGGGAAAGTGCGTAAGCAGAAGAGTTCGTCCATTAACAAATATTTATGATGCAGACATGCGTTTCTGTCAGTAACACAAGTTTGAAAAATATTAATTGAAAATATGAAATTACAGTGTGACTTCTCCAAAGCGACCCTCTCTTAAGCAACAATCTCCCTTCAACAACAGCATGATTTTTTCCAACTGTATGATTTAACTATTAATTTAACCCCTCTAGAGCAACCACCTCTCATCAACAGCATAATTTTGCTTCTCCCAAAGGGTGTTGCATGCATTGGAGGGTTTGCACTGCACTTTTCTTCATAATTAAAATTTAATATTTACTATCATATCTTTCTGTTCAAGATCCACCTGTCGACAATCGCCAAAACTATCAGCCGAACTGCAGACCAGCGATGACTCCAGTGGACACATGTTTAGGTGGATTTTATTTTCATTTACACAAATATTTGATTGTTATGCTATTTTACTGCAACTTTTGCCATTCTGGTGATTATGTGGAGCTCACAGCATGTGGGCTCGACAACAATTGGAGACAGACCACCCCATGGTGAGGTACAACCTTGGAAAGGTTCGCATAGATGCTCTGAATGAAACTAGTTCCATGATCTGAACCTCATTACAAATAAAAATCAGATAATCAACATACAACACAAGATGATCGCTCCAGTCCTCCCTAATTTACAAAGAACAACAAAATTTAGCGAAACTTAAAAAAGTGACGCTTGGCATCAAGTTATGACGTCACATTGATAAAATTCTGTCTTTATATCTTACCAACTTTGTCTTATATCCTCTCTAAAATATTGACAATGCAAAGGACGACTGTTACCTGGGACATATACATAAATATTTATCTTACTTTGTACAGAACAATAGCTGTTGATTGGTTGAGCCGGGTCACGCGTTGATCTAATATTGTCCAGTATTAGGTCGGTAGCAGTTCATATCCAGGCAGTAATTATAATTTCACAATAAAAATGGTTGAGATGGCATAAAAGTTTGGTAAATTGATATTTAAATGATACTCAGTAAGATGAATTCGTTACACGGCTTCTTACTGACCCTATACGATGTGATTCAGGATCAGTAAATTAATACTGGGCTCAAGTTATTGCTCTCGCTCAATATTTATTTACAGACCCCGTATCACACCGAATCAGGTCTGTAAGAAGCCGTATAACTATTAATACACGTATGTGGCTGTCCCTGTTACTAATTTAAACCTATGTCTTATTTAGATGATGTTCGATGTAAAATGTTGGACACAGTTGACAACAACAATGTGGAACTCTCTGTTCGTCTTCATGACACGTGGCTAAATTTTATATTCGTTGAAGTGGCCTCATTTACACCGGAAAACCCCGTGCTGGAGACGGACGGACAATGCCGAGGTGCATTGACTGATCAAGGGGACGAGTATTCTTTATATCAAATACAAATCAATCCATCTGATCAAACATGTGGCACAACTTTTGATGTAAGTGAAAGTTTTTTTCATTAAGTCTGATCTTAACTAGAGGCATGCACTTCTCTGTCTTGAAGTGGATTCAAGAATACGTTCTGATAGTAGCTAGTTTAAACCCATCTCAGTCAAGAATTTAATTGATTTTAATTTCTTATTAAAGCCATTTTACCATCCCTATATAATTTTTACCATGTATTATTATTATTTATTCATTTTTTGTATTATTTTTATTTGGGGGAAAATGATGCGGACTCAGCTGTATACTTGCTGTCATCATTGTAGACAAACTACCGGTTTATAGGTTCTATTTTACCCCGTATATTAAGACCGCCTCGTACAGTCTTTTATCTCACTGTTATTCTCAATGAACCATTGACAGATATTGACAATTAATTGACAGATATGCTATTGTAGCTAAGATATTATAAGTTGGCTTAGCCTGTAACTTAAGGTAACATGGCGACTTGTGATAGTCTGTTAAAACACCGGGAGTTCAATTAGTGACTAAATATAATAAACCGGGATAGGTTTATGTAGCATCATTGTTTTTGTAAATTGAATTATATTATTATGAATGCTTTGTATATTCAATGAAGATATTGCAATGATAACATTGAAGTATTAAAACTGTAATATTGATGCATCATTTTAATGGTTGTTGTCCATGCTTATTCATTCATTAAATACCCGTAGAATCACTATCACCTTTATTAATAATAATTAGACATCATAATGGCATCTGTTATTGTTTTATGATTTGGGGACACTTCAGTACTTATGTTTAGATATGTGTCACATTACTGAGGAATTATTTCAGGGCAATGAATTAGAATTCATTATAATGACATACAATGGTACCCACGAGGACAGCTTTAACATCGTGTATGCTAAAACGAAATTCTTCCATGGAATATGTCGACCATCAGACTTGCCATTCATGGTATCAAATACTGTGGATATGAAGTAAGTCCTTAATGCTTGTTTTTACATATTAGAACCAGTGAACTATTCACCAAAGTCATTATCTGTTCAACTGGGAGTGAATGTCTTACCTAAATCCCTAAAGGTCTGTAAAACAAAGTGCATTATACACCTAGTATAACGTAAAGGTCTTTATGTAGTAATAAAATGTTAAAGTGAACATATTAGAAACTGTTTCAGATGTTTTGTACTATCTAAAGGCCATTTAAAATCACTATTCATTTCATGAATAAATATATAAGACATGAAAGTCCATCTTAAATGTTAGGAAATGCCACATCTCATGATAGATTATACTCTTAGTCTACTGTACTTTACTAGAGGTCTTTATCCACTTTTCCACCATGACACATAACGTCCACACTAATCAATTAGGACACATAACATCCACACTAATGACTCATGACACATAACGTCCACATTTATCAATCATGACACGTAACGTTCACACTAATTCATCATGATATTTTAGATGTGTCTGTATTGTTGTTAAATAGCTGTATAAGTCACAACTTTGAGTCTTGTGTTCTTTTCTACAGATGAAATCATCAAATGGTCCTCTTGTAGTGTGATATTATAATGTCTTCTATTTCAGTGGCGTGCTGGGTTCGACAGTTGGCCCGAACGTTTACCGTCCTTTGGAACTGGTCTTATTAAAGCAACGAGAGTGGGTACCTGCTGAGGCTGCTAATCTTATATTTGATGGGGAAATTGCATATCGACGGTACGCATATTTGGCCATTGTTTATGATTATGGAACTCGAAACCCCAGGGGTGAGTAGAAATTGTTTAACGTTATTATCTTGGATCGTTTTTTGGGCTTCTTTAGTCACATGGTTATGTTTTTTGGGGCTTCTTTAGTCACATGGTTATGTTTTTTGGGACTTCTTTAGTCACATGGTTATGTTTTTTGGGACTTCTTTAGTCACATGGTTATGTTTTTTGGGACTTCTTTAGTCACATGGTTATGTTTTTTGGGACTTCTTTAGTCACATGGTTATGTTTTTTGGGACTTCTTTAGTCACATGGTTATGTTTTTTGGGACTTCTTTAGTCACATGGTTATGTTTTTTGGACTTCTTTAGTCACATGGTTATGTTTTCGGGGCTTCTTTAGTCACATGGTTATGGACTCGGACTGGAAATTACTTACATGTGGTTCCTCACTTTATCTCAGCTGAAAATCTTATTGGCGATGTTTACATTTTTGAGTAATTTGATTTGACATTCGATTTATAATTTAATTTTGTTTGTTTGCGTGTTTGTTAACTTGTTTGTTATTGTTTATTTTTTATGCCAGGGTTAGGGTGAGCCTAGGTCTGTCAAATTGATGAAAGTTGTCTGAAATTTACGCATAGTTAAAATTTGTGTTTGAGAAGGAATAAAGATCACCTTGTGAATAAAAGCCATTCTTTAAAAAAAACATCAGTGATTATTCAGAACAAAACGATCTCCAAATAAAGGCCACCTGTCAGTAAATGCGACATTTTGTCTTTCTGAAGGGTGGCCTTTGTTCACAGGCTTGACTGTACCATTCGGAGGTAATACCTCTGGGTTACTACTGCATGTGCTCGGTGAGTTATAGTCATCAGTCAGTCTTCTCCAGCGTCCGGTGTCCACACCTGGGGGTTGTTAATACTCTAGTGGTCACACTTTTGAGCAAATCTTCATTTGACCAATTCTAGTCAAAATGCTTGTCTTAATAATATCTTGGACAGGATTGAATATGGGTCATCTGGGGTCAAAGACTATATCACCATGTCAAATATTTAGAAAACCTTGCTAACCCTCTGTAGGTCTCAGTTCTGATTGGAGGTTCACCAAACCTTGTCAAAATGATTGTTTTAATGATATCTCGCTTAAGTTTGATCATGGGTCATCTGGGGTCAAAAACTAGGTCACCAGGTCAAATCACTGGAAAACCTTGTTAACCTTCTAGAGGTCGCAGTTTTGATTGGATCTTCTTCAAACTTTGTCAGAATTTTTGTATTAATGATATCATGAAGTGGTTCGAACATGGGTCAACTCAGGTTAAAAACTAGGTCGCCAGGTCAAATCACAGGTAAACCATAAAAGTTGCAATCTTTACTCAGGTGAGCAAAAAAGGGGCATTTTGGCCCTCTTGTTTGGTATATTTGGCTTTTTATGTTGTTATGTTGTTGGTGTGAGCCATTTACAACATTTGGTTCTAGTGTCATGTGTTTTTACAGACGATGTTGAAGTTTACGCTGCGTACCCGATAGACTGCTGGGTGTCCAATAATGCAGACTTTTTTGATACTGGAAATTTAAGAACCACGAAAATACTAGAGAATGGGTTCGTATCCTATGTATAGATCTAGAATTAATGAATGGATTATATGTTAATGTAGGGATCTAATATTGATATGATTATACAGTGCAACCTCTCCAAAGCAACACCCTTTAGGACAAGCAATATTATGTTCAATTCAATCGTACGGTGGGAAAAATAACTCTGTTGTTGAAGGGAGCTTGTTGCTCAAGAGAGTTCCGCTCTGGAGAGGTGACGCTGTACCGGATTTTATCATCTAACTTAAGTTATAATAAACAATAGCGGGCTTACACTTAGTTACTGCATACAACAAAATATGTGTAAAAAAATACAGTCAAATCTGTGAATAAAGGCCATCCTTGGGAAAGACAAAATGTGGCTTTAATTGACAGACTGCCTTTATTCAGAGGTCAGTTTGTTCTAAATAACCAGCGATGGTTTTTGAAAAAAATGGCCTTTATTCACTGTCTTTTTTGGAGGTGGTCCAAAACAACGGTTTGACAGTATAGTCACTTATGATTGTCATGTATGATTGATATTTATGTTAAGTGTCCACATTGTTTAATGAGATTTCAGTTTTGTCGAAGAGTTATTTCCTGAAATTTTTGAAACACAACTCTGAGCTTTATAAATTGTAGGTTTCGGACAACTTTGTATGCCATGTGATATGACAAAGCTGAACTTGCACATTGTGAATATATTTCTTTTGACTTGCATTTCAGATGTCAAATGGGCTCCCCCTCAGACCCATTTTACCTGGAGGATGAATTCGAAGGTTTACATTTAAATAGTGCTCAACCTTCGGGAGAATACAACTTTGTATCAGCTGCAGGTGGTTTCCGTGCCGTGTGGTGGTTCAACAGTAATAGACAGATCTTTCTGAGGTGTAGTGTAGGCACATGTCTGAATCAGGATTACTACTACGATTCGAAATGTTATCGGGTAGGCTTAAACGTTGCAGTTTTTGTATCAAAATTGTAACATTAAATTATAGAAGAACTACATTCAAACAATGGCCACCATTAAGAAAGAATCTGGACTTTATTGACAGGTGGCCTTTCTTCAGAGGTCATTTTGTTCTAAATAATCAGTGACGGTTTTTCAAACAATGGCCTTTATTCACAGGGTGGCCTTTATTCTTAGGGTGACCTTTATTCACAGGGTGGCCTTTATTCTTAAGGTGGCCTTTATTCGGAAGTGGCCGTAAAAAAGTTGGACTGTACACAATAAAGATCAAAAGTATTCTTTTGCACCACATTCATGATACTTTTTCATTCCTAATACCTTGATTAAACGAAGAGTTTCAATCGATAAACTGGGGTGATTACAGTATTTTTTGTTGGGGTCCTTAAGAAATAGCATGTTTATGTAGAATAAGGACATGATCAGCACAAAATTGGCTTTATTTTTAAACTTATACTTGCTAGATTTTAGAGGGGGCGCAGGCCGATTCCGCCTTCCCTCCCTAAATCTGCCTTTGATAATTATACTTGTGTACGCAGACTCTTTTTTGCTTATTTTTTAGTCATGCTCAAACGAATTTGAGAACTTTAACCAAACAAGAAAGAGGAGGTCAGAAGATGATGAGATTATCCTCACCACTAGTATAACCATTGTTGATCCACCAGGTAATGACTGTTTGTTTATGTGACTTATTGTCACTGGGGTTTAATGCTGTTTTTCAACAATTTTTCAGTTATATACAGCGACCAGTTTACCTAGCCAGTTATCCTGGATTGTATACTAACCAGTCCTTATTTACACTTCTACAAGGAGCCTGTAACATGTCCACATATAGAGAAAATTGACCGTGTGAACCAACCAGGTGAACCCACTGTCAGCCGTCCCTCTGAATATGGGAATATGAAATTTTTTGTTGACTTAAGGCCATTTTTTACTTTTTGTTTTACGGACCCTGCTCCGAAAGAAACCCGATTTCAGAAAAAAAGATAAAAATTGAAAATCCCAAATTTCTTTTTTCCCTTCGCTCTCAATGAATTTCCTTTTTGGAAATGAAATTTCGTGATTGGTGAAAAAATGAGAACTGGGTTAACTTGGCTGAAAAGTTCTGATTGTTGACCAAATAAAATTGATGTTGTGAATTGTGGTTAAAATAATGGCGGCACCCATGTCTTTTCAACTAGTTACAAATGTAGAGCGCAAGAACATCAATAAATTAATGAGTATTGGGCTTGAAATTTTATTATTCATAGTTTCAGACCCCAAATTTTGAAATTGTATTTTTTTCCTCCTACGACCATGTTGTCTCCTGGCAGTAAGTAAAAAAATAAATAAAAAAAGCATATTACAGGTTTTCAGAGTTTGTTTGCGAGTAACGAATTATTTTGGTCTAAAATATTTTGTGCTTTGTCAACACTTGATGCTAATTTAATGTTTTTTAAGTGTTTCGTGAAAACAATCTTTTTGTTTTGAAAGCAAGGCAGTCAAATAAATCCAGTATTATCACGCAAATAGACTACATCTCATTGTATCAGATAAATCTCACAGTATGAGGTAACAAATTACTGTATCAAATATCACCTAATTGAATGAGACAATATCATTGAATGATTGGAATTACCTCAGCTCTATTTTGATGTTATTTGTAACATATATATTTGTGTTTCATTTAGTATTAAAGTTGTATTTTTATATTTGTGTATAATTTCAGTCAATGCTGAAGTACGTAAGGAAGAAGAATGTGTGACGAACACTGTTGCTATATCAACGCTTGTTGCCCTGATCGTGCTTCTGTTGTTGTCCATGGTGATTACACTGTTGTTGTTTATCAAGGTAAGTTTCCATCTGATATACAGCAGAACTTCGTTATCTTGAGGAGACATTGGAACAGACTAAATGCACAATATAAACATGGTGCTCATAATAATGAGGTGTTTGTTTGTTGGTTAAAAATGGTACAAAACTAAGAACAAAAATTGACTTTAAAATTTTCTAAGAACTACTCGAGATAAGTGGGATGCTCATGATAACAAAGCTTTACTGTATTTTAATCCACCAAACATTTCTTATAACTTGTTTACTCTGTTGACATCTTCTTCCACCATCATCTTCTTCATAGAATCGTGGATTTTTTCCTTACCACAGTATTGTGGCATATTTCTGCATACACTTAGCCACTAACTCTCCAACATTCATGAGCATTTCCTATGGTTCAGTCAAAGTCAAGTTTTCAATGTACTTTTTCCTAACTAAGTAACTATCACCGATCATTATCTGGGCTTGTAAATCAGTGGGTTTATCTGGACTCGTTTATCAGTAGGTTTATCTGGGCTTGTTAATCAGTGAGTTTATCTAGGCTTGTTAATCAGTAAGTTTATCTAGGCTTGCTAATCAGTGGGTTTATCTGGGCTTGTTAATTAGTAGGTTTATTGGGACTTGTTAATCAGTGAGTTTAAGTGGGCTTGTTAATCAGAAGGTTTATCTGGGCTAGTAAATCATTGAATATTAACTGTATATTTTTTTCTTTCAGTTGCAGAGACGTCAAAAGAAATAATGCATGTTCACAATACAGAGTGTCATACAGAATAAACAATGCGTGTATCTATGATACATTAATGAAACATTATAGAGTAACCATGACAACTTATTCCTACAAGGGCGACATACTTGCTGAAAAGTCTAACATATACTTACAAACCTCAAGCACCAATTTTTTTGGACAGCCCTCTCATATTATTCAAATTTTTCTACGTGTATACCAATGTAAAGGTATTTATCATCACTAAGATTTGATTTTGCACCCTGTATAATGAATGTCAGATGTTCTAACAAATTCAGACACAAATCTGAATACTAAAGCATTTGATTGGAGGATTTCTAGTTCAAAATCAATGGACCAATAAAAATGCTGGATATATTGACCGTCTCGCTCTAAAAACAAATAAAAAATTTGTTAATATGAAACACTTCAAAAACTTTAGAATCAAGAGTCGACAAAGCACAAAATATTTTAGTCTTAAAATATTTCATGGACATTGGAACGTTCTTTCGTTACTAGCAAACCAGCTTAATAAAATCTGTGTTAAGTCAAATAAAAATCTTATATTCACATTTGTTAGTGTTGTGTTGTGTTGTGTCTTTCTTGTAAAAAAATATTATCATTTCACGATCAGCAAGGTTATGAAATGATAAAATAGGTGAAAAAGGCAAAGGTGATGCATGTATAAGGTTGTCATAACTATGAGTGGAAACCTCAGTGCAACCTTTCTAGAGTGGTCCTTTCTACAGCAACCTTTCTACAACAGCATGATTTTTTCACACTATATTCCTGCATCAGATAATCAGAATGTTTTCGCTAAAATCTACCGCAAAATTCAATAACTTTTCATGGTAGGATTTCATCACCAGATAGTAAATGTACTTACCAAGTGGACGATGAAATATTTTCATGAGAATAAAAAATGTTTTCACAAAAGCTCAGAAAACTTTGGGGGAAAATCAACTCGCTAAGTGTATGCAGAAATATACCACCAGACATTTACATACAAATTAGTGGACAATATAAACAACAAATAAAAACATAAACAAAAAGATTCTAATACAAGCATTTATCTACAAAATTCATACATTTATTCCACATAATGAGCAATACATGATTTTAAATTGCATTCTTATCTAAGGCCTAAAAACAAAGGTTTGTTTCTGGTTACCCAACCGACCCAATATTTTACCTGCCGACTCAAGTTTTTACGGCATCCAAATCTTATTGCTATACAGTAATTTTCACAAGGGAAAGGGTAAGTTGGTACTGGTTAGTATACAGTCCAGGAAAACTGGTTATAGAACTGAAATATTGTTGAAAAACAGAGTTAAACCCAGTCACAATGTCACATAAAAATAAAAATAAATAACCCTAAAAATAGCCACATAAAACAAACTGATTTGTAGACAATATGGTGATGAACAAGTCTACATTAAGCATCAGTATTTCTTAACATTCAGATGTAAAAACACATGAGATAGATCATAATCTTCCAATAATAACTCCAACCTCTGCTTAATGTTCTCATAAATTTTACAGCAAGCAACAACAATCAAAATAAAAATTAAATGCAAGCCATTATCTAATAAATATAGCTAGTATAATCAAAATAAGTTATTAAGTGTTAATGTAAAGGGCCCCAAATTGGACATTTCAGTAGATTTTTAAAATTAATCATTTTTTTTATTTAAATATGTTTTTGCCATCATTTGGGATGATTTAGGAAGTTTTGACCATGTAATTATGAAGAAGAAAAATTTTTGCTTTAAAACTCACACCCAGTCTGAAAGGGCAAGATTAACGACCACAATCATATGTTTATAAATAATATTTTACTTTCTTTTTTAATAAAAATGTAAATATTTTACTATTTCTTAGTTTAGGAGGCACCAGACAATAATAATACATAGTAAAGAAAGTAATATGATCAAGTGTTTAGATCTACACATTAAT
The DNA here is from genome assembly GCA_008271625.1 of Lutraria rhynchaena. Lineage (NCBI taxonomy): Eukaryota > Metazoa > Mollusca > Bivalvia > Venerida > Mactridae > Lutraria > Lutraria rhynchaena. The sequence goes on along the minus strand of VIBL01000318.1, from coordinate 33,369 downwards.
AAAGTATGTGGCTATAAATTCAGAAATATGCAGTTTTTGTGCATTTTTATATCTGACCCACACAAACAGAGTAAAAAATATAGAAAATAAGAATGGGGCAAAAATAATTATATATACTTTAGCTTTGTTATATCCTGTGCAGTATTTCAAAAAATAAGAACTTTTCACCATCTAAAACTTGTATAAGAAGAAAATGTTTTCAGCAAGGTTGATTCTGTCGACAAAACACGAAAAAAATGAAATTTGAAAATTTTTAAAAAACAAACATTATAACTTATCTCTCTTTACATTTCCAATATATAATTTTAGGTATAATTATTTTGTGAAACAATAAGAAGGACATTTAATGGATTTTTCCATATTTATAAGTCAAATAATCATATCTGTAAGTTTTCCTTATACCACACTGCATGTTAAAAATCTTGTACGAATAAAATTACATATTTTTACAATAGAATTTGAAATAAAAAATATAAACATATTAATTTGTTTTTGTTTTGCTTTCTGTAACATCCTTTGCCATTAATATCTAATAACAGGATAAATGCTATATCACTAAGTATAGTCTTGAGTTTTAAATGCACTCCAAAATACTGACTAAATATTCCTTACAGTTTTGTTCTGTTACAAAAGTACATTATACAACATGCAAGTATTACATAGTATCCTGATAGAAGAAAATATCTGACAACTTGTTTAAAAGTCAGCCTCAGAGGTCAGTGACGAAAATCTATAGCAATACATTATAAGAATTTGAACCTTTTTTCACAATACCAGTGTCACTCACTTTTGTTAAAAAAGTCAACCAGTTTAGGTATTACAGTCTCTAGAACTCGTTTTGAGTTGTCACCCTTGGCTGACCTTCAGTATTTTTGACTATAAATGTATTTAGCAGTCCATCTTTCCCTTCACAAGAGTATATTCTCTGTAGGTGGGACAAGTTTAGTTCGGTGCCAGCTATGTTCTCGGCCATGACTGCTTTGCATACACCTTTTGAAGTAAGTACATCTAAACTCCTGATATTTCTGGCTTTTTCTCTATTAAACATAACCAAGTTGTACATTGCTTTTGGTGAAAAGCTTGAATGAATAATGTCCTGCTTGGATAATTTCGTAAACATTAGTAGTTTTCTCAGAAATATAACATCCTTCATTGCATTATGTGCACTACAAGTTGTTTGAAGATATTGTACAACTACATCTTTTTGTTTATGAGATACTTCAGGAAATACCTTTTTACAAACTGGTAGAGAGTCAATAAGTCCAGTGGCACAATTAAAAAATGATTCCAGAAGGTTCACTGTCTTCAGAACTGATATTAAGACAGGAAAGTCAAACCGCCTACCATTGTGGGCGGTAAGGAAAACATTCTGCTTTTTTTCCAGCCATATGATAAACTGTCCTAGTGCTTCCTTAATTGTCAACAGTTGCACTGGAATTCCATGAACTTTCATATCTGATCCACATACATGTTATTGGCATATTTGGTGTTACATATTTGTCAAAGGCATCGCTAGTGTTGTAGTCTACAGCCGAAATCTGTGTTATGTGAGGAATGGTACTACCACGAACTGAAAATAAATGAAATATGATAGGAAATAGGTAAATGACAAATGGACAAAAATATTATGAAAGAAAGTAAAAGTAATATAAATTTTATTTCGTCAGAACAGAAATTCTATTGTCTAAAGTGTAACCTCTATAGAGTGGGATCTACAGGTCAAAAGGTTGTGAGTTCGAGCCCTGTGTGCGGCATATGTTCTCCATGATGATTTAATAGATTATATCACATTTAACATCATTCATCCTGCACCTCTGCCTCATGTGGGGAAGTTGACAGTTACTTGTAGAGAATCTAAGACCGCCATTACATGGCTGAAATACTGTTGATAAACAGCATTAAACACAAAAAACAAACAAACAAATAAATCTATAAGGAAGTCCTCTAAAGAGAAACAACCTCTTTACAACGAAAGTAACACAAACCAAAAATGGTGTTTCTCTGCAGAGGTTGTATGTTTTAGGACTAGACTTCTAACATTCTTGAGCGAACATAACTAGAGAGGTTTGGTCTTATGTGTCACAGGTCTGAAGTCTCCTCGAGGAATGGCATCAGGAAGTTTCACCACATCATCATCTTGTTTGTGACCAATACCTAATAACAGAAATTAAAAAATTCATTGATTTTTTGTTACGACCATCAAAATAACAGCTTCGTTATTCTGATTAGAATCTTGTATCACTGCAAGAACTGAGGTACATATTAGGTCAAACAAAACTAAAAGAATTTAGTTTGGTCTTTGAAAATAATCGTTGTTACTGCAGGGGCAGCTGTATATTGCCACATTTAATGTCTAAAAGTTATGGTAGGGGAGCAGTGGCTTAGCGGTTAATGTATCAGCCACTCGACCCATGGATTGTGAGTTTGAGCTACCATGTTTTAACATAAGACACCAGTACTGGTTAAATCAGGAAACTGAGACTGATTTACATATGCCCATAGCTTTCATTACAAATGAGTCATAATAAATTAGTTTATACTTAAGTTTATGACAAAACTAAATGAGTTGGTAGGAACCTGATTGATATCAAATTCCCTCTAAAACTTCATGAACACCCTGGGTGATTGCTCTTCCCTGCTTAAGTATAAGATGTCTACACTTTGATGAAGGTAACTGTGACCTATCTGGTGACATCTTTCTCTTTCTGGTTGACTTTTCAGCATATCCAACTGTGCGTATTCTGGGCGACAATCCAGCAGTTTTGTTTGCCTACAAAAATTGTAATGTGTATACTTACATTGCAAGTAAAACAAGGTGTCACATGGAGCAGTTTGTTTAAGAAATCTTTATAATGCTATTTTGACCAAATACAAATTAACTTGTGCAAGTACTGTGCTGTTATTCAACTTTTAACTGTATATTTAATATTTTTAAGTAAAACATCATGTATTTAATGTAATAATAATATGACATGATCTATAATTATCTGTAATCATAACTTACATCCAAATTTCACCAGAATTAGCTAAACAGGAACATTTGTTTAATGGAAAAAACACTGTAGTGAACTTGGAAACAGCAACAACTGAACTCCATCTATAACAAGTAAAAGTGCAAGCTCAAAACAACTGAACAATAACAAAACAACAAACATTATAGAAAATAACATGAATAATTCATTAATCAAAACATAAATAATTCATTAATCAAAACATAAATAATTAATCAATTTTATGTGCTTTTTGATTCCTTCAGTCTATGATCAAACTAATCAACTTCAAGCAAATATGAAATTTTCAAGTTTGGTATACAGCCTAATGTGAAATATAAAATTATTGTGTTCTGCCAAATTACCTTACACATTTCGCACCATACTTTCATTTCATAATAATTTTAATTATAATAATCTTGATAAAAAAGTATAAAAAAATCAACAGAATAACTACAAAAAAGTAACACAACAGAATAAAGTGACAGGTCATTTTGTTGGCAATCTCGGTAAGGTGTAAAAAAAACCATTTTGTAACACTTTGTGCACTAAAAATATGAACTGTCAATTTTAAAGAAACATGCAAAGTCTGAACAATGTACTCTCTCCCTTTATTGATGAAAGCAGATGTGGCATGTACACAGTGGTTGAAGGATTCTGAGTTACCATAATGTAGTGATTTTGGTGCCCGAAGTGTTACTTCTCTATTAGCGTGCTCACACTGCTGGCTCGAACCAAGGTCAGCATACTGTACTGCAATTGATATTAGGGGTTGAAAAATGTCCTCATCTGGATCGTAGGTGATCACCTTTCAAAAGACCCTCATCAAATTTTTCAGTGTTGAATTTAGATTTCCTTTCAGTCCAGCTAAAAGTGTATTATCCCTATCTTCTAAATACTAAAGTGGTGTCCCTTCTTCTAATAGCTCCTTAACTCCCTGCTCACCACTGACACTTTCCGTAAGTCTCACACTTCCACTGTGCGTATGAACAAACCTATGTTTCCTAACCTGTTGACCTGGTCTATTACGCTTCCACCATTTCCATATCCCGCATGTTCAGTGACTTTCTACGATCTTTAATACTTTCTTTCCATATTTGGCTTTTCCCATGAAAAATGTGTGAGCAAAACAATGCAACAATTTGTGTTTAAAGGTCAATTAGTCATGTAAAATTAGTAGAAATGTGTTACAAATAAAAAAAACAATAATGTCACAAAGTGAACAAAATCACAACAAGATTGGGGTTCAAACTCCACACCTTCAGATTACTGTTTAAGTCCTCTACCAACTGAGTTACAAGGCTTCCATTTTATTTCCTCATCCTTTCAGTAATCAAGCCTGTACCATGACATACTTATCCTATATATTGATATCTTCCAGTTTCTTACTGGATAGATTAATGTAAATTGTCCCAGAGCTATTCAGTCAGAATCACATGTTTGGTCCAAAATGTCACAGTGTTAGACAAGTGTACAGCCAGACCAAGGATCTAACCTTAAATTACTGTGCTTATGCCCTACCAATTGAGGTATCTAGCATCTTTCCCAATAAATCAAGAATTTTAGTATTAAACATACAAGTATTAATTTGCTGGCATTATCTCAAATATATACCGGTATATGGCAGTACTGAGGAAATAAATCATTTTCACTTACAAGTTAAGCTGTAAAATCCTCTTTTGTGCCATGTTGTGTCTACTGCATAGGACATACCACTACGATTCTTACAGGGAAATTTTGGAGAGGGCAGTAATCTACTTTGAGGTTTAACAAGTAGGCGTGGACCACTTCTCAGCTTGCTTTCAACTTCTGTCTGCCTTTGAGTACTGTGAAAATAAAAGTATATCTCAATAACATCTCCAGGATTTTTTTATGATTTATCATTTATTTTATATACTGTATCCTCATGTGAAACTGAACAAAAAAACATTTCAACCAGGCTATAAAACAGCTATGGTCAAATTTTCTATAAATTAAAAAGATACAACTATCAGCTAAAACAATTATCAAAAATTGCAGTTTTTATCTACACATACACTTACTGTTTTTTATACATCTTTGTTTGATGCAGACTCATAACTTTTGAGGGGGGGTTCATCAGAATCTTCTGTATCTGACCAATCACTGTCCTTAACAGCATTCCACTGAAGAATTGACCTTGAATAAAAGTATATATACTTGTCATAGCAAGACATTAATATAAAAGCAGCAATCCAAAAACACCAATAATTCAACAACACCAAAAGTCAATTTTAGAATAAATTCACTATGTGGAGTGAAATGGTGTTTAGAAAATGTTGAGTGAAATGGTGTTTAGAAAATGTTGAGTGAAATGGTGTTTAGACAACAATCCTGGGGGAACAAGAAAAGTGTATCTAACAAACTACTTACTTAACAGCTAGCGAGGCATCTGGCAAAGGACATACTCCTAGATCTTCAATAAGGCCTTCCATGTTCTGTTTTGAAAGTAGAGACTCTTCGTGCCTCAGGTTCCCTAAAAAGATTTTGCCAAAATATTAGGGTAGTCAGGTAGGCCAGACCTTAAAATAAAATCAAAGAAAAACCTAGTCTCTAAGGTCAGCCAGGAGACATAATCACATATAAGCTCTACATAACACATAAATAAGAAGGAATTTTTAAGATAACTCATTTCTCATGTGCGGATTGCATAATCTTATCCATAAACTGTGAGTGTGACCATGTTTGTCAACTGTACTGTGACACAGCCTCTAACAAAATATGCAGCAAAGTCTAATGATTATGAAAAAAATTACATATTTGTTCCACACAAAATGACATATTATAGTCTTACTCCATTTTCTTGTTGAATGTTTCCTTGGCAGATGATTTTGTAGATACTGAAACCACAGTCTGGATAATATCTCCATAGTTATAATAACTATAATGTCATGCGAGATCAATCAACATGAGAGTGAGCAAGTGAGAGTGTGAGTGAGTGAGCAAGAGTGTGTGTGAGCAAGCAAGAATGGGTGAGCAAGCATGAATGAGTAAACAAGCATGATTAGTGTGAGTGAGAAAGAGTGTGAGTGAGCGAGCAAGTGTAAGTTAGCAAGCAAGAATGTGAGTGAACAAGCATGAGTGTGAGTGAGCAATCATTAGTGTGAGTGAGCAAGCAAGAGTGAATGAGCAAGCATGAGTATGAGTGAGCGAGGGTGTGAGTGCTTGAATAAGAGTGTGAGGGAGCAAGAGTGTGAGAGAGTGAGAGAGCTAGTGAGATTATGAGTCGATATTAAGAAATACTGACACAGAAACTCTTTGGAATCTTTCTTCTATTTCTTGTATCACTGGTTCGTAACATTGTTTTCACTCCAGTTCATCAGCAGTACTCCAGTCTCATACAAACTGTTCCAATGTAGTTTAAACCTTCTCCACGTCGGACACAAGGGGTAGCATAGATTTGGTCTCTTTACCATTCTAAAAAGTGTTTTATATTTGTAAAGTTCCATATACAGTCATGTCTATGATCTAAAAGTCTTACGCACATATATAGTACAATCATAATCTGGTTTATATACATGTATTTTGATCTTTTTGTATCATGTGCAGGATGTTTTGTAAGAAAAGTGTTATAGTAGCACCCTGCTAATAGGAACACCATTAGGACTTTTGAAAAGTGTCCCCATTACTGGGGTGGTCCTATTTAAGGGGTTGACCATCCAGCTGATATTTGTGTATATGCTGTTGTGTGCATGTTGGAACACAAATATACTGGCAGTGTCCGATAAATTCAGTTTTTTCCAAGGAGCCCACTGAGTAACCAAATTTTTAAACTAGTTGCCTGGCATTTTATTAAAGCTTGGCATTTGTGAGTCAACTTATTGCATATTTAGTGACCTTTGATCTTCTTAACAGCAGCGTCCAACCAATGGTTTCATCATAACTTATATAATTAATTATAAACAAACAAGCTTGCATAGTTCATAAAAACACAGTTCACAAAATCAAACTCTTAAGTAAAATTAAAATTTAACCTGAGTTAATTACAATTTTATTAACAGAATTACAAGCATATGCCTGATAACATATCTATGCACTAATAGTCTTGTGCACAAAGCTTATCTGAATTCAGTTCATGTCTGAAATAGGCAAACTAGACACATAATTAAGTCTGCAGAGATCGATTTCACAAAATGTTTTAGCAACAGTTAAGTCAACGAATTAAACCAATAGTCCAAGCCCGAGGATACAAAAAAATGACCCGGACAATAAAATCTTCCTAACATGCAGTCAAGTTAATTCTGAGAAACCATGTAACTGGGGAACCATATAACTGGGGAACCACATAATTGGGGAAACATATAATTGGGGAACCACATAACTGAGGAACCATATAACTGGGGAACGATATAACTGAGGAACTATATAACTGGGGAACCGATTTTCCATTGTTACTAAATATAAATTATTTGCAAAGGCATGTGAGAATATAATAGTCATGTGACCATGAAACTTGTCATTAATTCCTTGTGTTACGGCATCAACAACGAATTTCATTTCAAAAAGTTGTATTCAGCTGAATGACACGCCGGAATGATGTCACAAATTGTGGAATGTGCAAATATTGAGGTTTTCCATAAACAAATTTAAAAACCTACTTCATGCATGTTTTAAAACAAATAATCCATGTTTTAAACAAACAAACAAAAATGTAGCCAGTTTCCAAGACGAAAAACACGACAGTGATTGTGGGGATATTAGCCACTTCCAACAGCATCTCTGTTGAACTAACTCTTTAGTGATGTGGTTAAGTGCCTGCTTACAGAGTTAGGGGTTCTGGGTTCAATCCTAGTCAGGACCAGTGATCAGTCTAAATTATAATTCATATCGCGTTGTTGGGTAATTTCGACGTAGGGGTATTTTCGACAGTGCACCGTTTAGCCCTATAAACAAATCGTTCACACATGCTCCGCAGATGTCACGTGATTTTTACGCTGTATGCAAGCAGACGTAAACATTGATGTAATTTCATGAGATATGGAAATTAGACAAGTAAGTAAAACATCAAGTGTATGTGGACATCGTTATATTGACCCTTTTCACTTAATCCCGAATTAGGGCCCTAAAAAATCATTGTTTTACCGTAAATATGACTTAGCATACCTCATAGATGCTTATCATGCAGTTATTGATGAGGATATTCCAATAGAACGGGCAGCCAGAAAATATGTGCAAGAATGATGAACAATAAATCTTTGTTTGTTGTGCAGTATAGATATAGTGATGTTTAATTTCGACTGTCGAAATTACCCTACGTGACCGGATAGAGCATGCGTGGTAAGTACTCGCCATTTTGCATCTTTTGTAAACTTTAAAAACTAGGTCAAGCAGTTTAATGTGATATCATCGATCGTAAAAGGTTGGTAGATAAAATTCGTGAATGCAATTTGTTGATATATCGATTTATAATAGAGCGGCCGTAGAAAGTATGGTTGCACCGCCGAAAATACCCGACACGGGGCTGCTTTAAGACACTGATCATTTAAATTTTGCAATACTTATAATCTTAAACATGTCAGATAGCAACATAAAGTGACATTCTAATGATCTTTCACATATTTATGTTGCTTCAATGTAATTCTAGGAAACAATCGTCAAACTGGACCCGTTTCGGTATCAGCCAAGAGATGGACAGATACGAAACATTTTGATGACGAAAGTAAAATATGTTTCGTTGTACACTAGATCGGATATTTATGGCGAGAAAAAATCACCTGTAGTACATGAAGACATTGGTTAGTCTAGAAAAATGTTCTCTCTCCCTTCTTTCTTCTTCAGATTCGATATTTTCAGCAAAGCTTTCCGTTTCTAAACTGGACGCATCCATCTTTATAATTTTTTGAGCGAAAGACAGATATATAACGAAAAGATAAACTGGTCCCCGTTCCATCTGGCAGCGCACCAGAATCAGCGGGAACCAATTAAATCGAAAAGACACCCAAAGGATTATCTCCCCTGTATTTGCTATCTAGCACTCGATTTAAACTGATTCACGTTGACTCCGCCTGGCCCATTCACATTCTGTTGGATTCTAGATTATATAGTTAAATATAATTGATGCATCTTGCTATTAATATAGCAAAAGAAATATTGGTATTTCATAGACTTCGTTTAAATCTCTATATCAAAACATGTGATAACATAATTGACTTAATGTTGTTGTGGATTGCGGGCCTGTGTGATGAAAAACGGCTCTCATATGCAGATGTTGCCTCAAACGGCGAAAAGTTTGAGGAATGGGTGTCGCTTAGCATTGATCGAAAATACTGTCGCAACTCTCGGAATTGACCAACGTTTAAACATGAACAAATTGAGCGCATAAAACTAACATTGCCAAGTAAAGATTTTCTAGCCATTCTCATCACAGTAAGTGTCAGATCTTTCAGCTTACCACGCATGTTCCGCAGAAGGAAGGTAACCTAGTACACAGTATGAACACAATACGCAGTGTTGATTATCAAGCCGTTAAGCAATATCAAGATAGACCGCATGCAGTCTCAGCACCCTACAAGAACTGATTATTGGGGACCATTAATTATGCGCGTAGTAGATCATGAAAGTTCAATATCATGACTACGTGACTTGGTATAAACATGAGGGATCAAATAATTCATTTCCCAACATTCAATGCGTGATGTTACGCAGAGTATCACGTGACCTGGAGTATGAATTGGATTGGTTAGTTGTTAGCAAGTGACCAATCTCTACCCAGACTTGTCGTTCGTTATCCTTCACATACATCTCTGTCAACATCTGGAAAATAGTTCAAAAACGTGTGTCCGAGTCTCCTTTAGTTTCCACATGACACACAAAATCAAGCTTTTGATTTCTGTCAATGTACATTTGTTGTCATCATTTTACAAGTTATCTTCAACTTCTGCGTTTTGTTTCCATTTAAGCGATCTAATTTTGTGACCTAGTTACCGAAAGTAAACAAACACTATCCGTCAGGAAAGAGTGCGTTTGATAAATACAATATTTTTTTCTGATTTTCTGGCGAATTATAATATCTTTTGTCTCAAATGTATTGTGCAGAAGAAATTTATTCACTTAGTTGTAAATTGTATAAACTCTGTGGTTTTATTTATTGTTTTACAAGAATCTTGTAAAACGCTGAGACGTTGTGAGAGATGTATGGGAGAGATAACGAACGACAACTCTGGATAGAGATTGACAAGTGACAATTCAAAAATTATGCGAAACGCTCACTGATTGGTCGTCCGAATCACGTGAACTTTATTGCGCGAGAATCACTGACCCGGTCGAGATTGACGCCAAATGATCAGGTATTTTTAATTATTTTTTTCTTCGTATTGATTTGATTTTAGGTGACTTTCTTAACTTTCTGCGAGCGTTTGATCTAGGGAAGTTAAAGAATTCATGTAGCAAGGAACTGATGGTCTGAATTAAGTTAATTAAGTTACAAATTTGTTTTTTCTTTCAATTTTTTGGCTGGCGCCATTTTGATTTTTTTTATTGAAGTTAGTGGATCTATTCTAATAAAAGTCCATTGCATTTTATACTCAAGTTTGAATTTCACCGAACTAAATTCAGTATTTATTTGCGCATTTGGACAGAATTTGTTCTATTCTAATTTAAAACAATGGGTGATTTTTTCACAGACAAACCCCACCAACAAAATTTACTGTACGGAGAAACCATAAGTTGAGGGAACTCATTCAAGATGGACGCTGAATTAAAAGGTATTTTTGAATTCATTTTTATTCGTATCGATTTGATTTTAGATGATTTTCTTAACTTTCTACGAGCGTTTGACCTAGCGATTTCATATTGGAGGGAACTAATAGTCTAATTTAAATTTCATTTTTTTTTCAAGTTTGATTTGTAACAGTGTTGTATATATATGTGCGTTTATAGTAGTTTGTATGCCAGTCTGTCCGATCACTGTTGCTCAGTTGGTAGAGCAGCTGACTTGCGAGCAGAAGGTCGCATGTTCGAGCCCCGCAGCTTTATTTTCTGCCTCCTATAACAGATTTTTAGTGGATCAAGTTTGTGTACCTATTCTACTTAAAATCTTTTGCATGAGGATATACTGCAGCAATGTCAAATTCTTGCATCTTACATTGAGATAGCTAATCAGTCCACCCATCTGAAGGTTCCTATTGGCCAATGCAAAATACGTAATCAGGGCTTTCATTTGACCCTTAAAACAAAATTTTGACTCTTGAAATCGGTAAAATAAAGTTTCATGACTTGAGAATTTGTACCACAGGGTCAAATTTACAATAAAAATAGAAGGATATTTGGTTGACTCTTCAAATTATCATCAGTCAAGGGTCATTTCTGACCTACAACCTTTGACGTCTAGTGAAAACCCTGATAATATCTAAGTCCTAGGTCTTTTGATTTCTTGGCCATTAACAAGCATCTATGGTGCAAATACATGTAGGATGTACATGTAATGGCTTTGGGCTAATAAAAAGTTAAGGTTACCTGACAAGGTTTGTCAGGTAACCAGAAACAAACAATTTTTTACACCTCAAAATGCTGCAAAGCCAGCAAGCAACAGTCCTCTCAGTGTGTTGATTTATCTCTTAGGTTGTGAATATGATAAACCTTGCTGACTATATCTTTAAGTGGGCTTGACGTTTATTAAGTAAGCTGAGTGCTTTTATTAAAGATGACTTAAATATTTCTGAAACTTAATAAATTTGGACCATTTGATAAAACAAAGCTATGTGAATTGGATTTCTTCCATTATTTATGAATGAATATTTGTTTCTATTTTAACTTGTAATTTACAGGAGTAGCCGCATTGTGATCAGACAACTTCAACTATTGTCCATGAAGTTGGTTACAACATTCATGTGGATTATTGAAGACCATACTGCAGGAAAGCAATATTGAGGGATGGTTATCAGAAACAGGCGGATGGTAGGTGTTTGTATTTTTTGTTTTGTTTTACATTTCATTTCTTCTGTATGTTAAGGTTTCACTTGGTGCAGAATGGCATCCGGTCTGAAGATCCTCAAATCACCAGTGTGTACACACTGGAGGCTGGAGGATCTGAGTTTGGCATTGAAACCATGTTTTAATGTTATTCTCAAAAGCACCAGGTGGATGGTAGGTGTTGTATTTTTTGTTTTGTTTTACATTTCATTTCTTCTGTATGTTAAGGTTTCACTTGGTGCAGAATGGCATCCGGTCTGAAGATCCTCAAATCACCAGTGTGTACACACTGGAGGCTGGAGGATCTGAGTTTGGCATTGAAACCATGTTTTAATGTTATTCTCAAAAGCACCAGGTGGATGGTAGGTGTTTGTATTTTTTGTTTCCACATCTCACACTAAAGTTCTCCTAACTCGCACTATGGTTTCCCTCACTCATACTTAGGTCCCCTCATCTTGCACTAAGGTTCCCCGAACTTGCACTGAGGCCCGCCTATCTCACACTAAGGCTCCCCTTACTTGCACTTAGATTTCTGTATCTGGCACTAAGGTTCCCCTAGCTTGCACTATGTCCCCCCTAACTCACATTTAGGTTCCTCTGACTCATGCAAAGGTTCCCCTAGCCCACATTCAGTTTCCTCTTACCCACACTAACGTTCCTGTAAGTCTCAACAATGTTCCTGTATTTCGCACTTAGACTCTCTCAGTTCATACTAAGGTTCCCCTCACTCAGATTCGGTGTCCTCTAACTCTCCTCAAAGTTTCTCCAGTTCATATTTGGGTTCCCCTGGATCACACGAAGGTTTACATGGCTCGCATTGAGGTTCCCGTAGCTTACATTGATGTTCTCGTATTTCACACTGAGGCTTCCCAAGCTCACGCTTAGGTTCCCCTAACTGGCATTCAGGGTACACGAACTTTCTTTTGGGTTGTCCTAATTCACATTTGGGTTGCCCTAACTCGCAGGAAGGATCTTGTTACTTACATCAAGGTTCACATAGCTCGCACTTAGGTTGCTTTCACTTGCACTTAGGTTCTCTCAGATTGCATTCAGGTACCCCTAACTTACATTAAGGTTCCCATTTCTCATATTGATGTTATCCGAAACTCTAATGGCAGAATGGCATCCAGTCTGAAAGTCTCAAAATTACCAGTGTGTGCACACTGGAGGATTGAGGATCTGAGTTTGGCATTGAAACCTTATGTAGAAATTGTGCGATGATCAGTTGCGCCCTCTGGTCAAAGTGCGGTATCTACGTATTGTGTCTTAATGTCATTCTCAAATGCATTGTGAGCCGCTCAGTAGCGCCCCTGATCGGAATGCAGTGTATTGAAAGCCTAAGAGTTTTGGGTGACATTGATGTGAGGTGTGTGAACCTTGATGTGAGTGACGGGTACCTGAGTGTGACTTGAGGGGATCTGAGTGTGAGTGAGAGTGACTTAAGTGCAAGTTGTGGGGACTTTAGTGTGAGTGGCAGGGTCGCTTTTGTGAGTTAGGGTAGCCTGGATGCGAGTTGGGAGAATCTGGAAGAGGGCAAGTGTATCTTGAGTGCGAGTTGGTGGAATCTAAGTGTTTGTTTGGGAGGACTTAATGTGAGATACAGGAACGTTGGTGTGAGTTGTGGGAACCCTAATGTGGGTCATGGGAACTTTCATGTGGTTTGGGGGGCCTGGATGTGAGTTGGGGGAGCCTTGGAGAGAGTTGGGGGGCACTGAGTTTGGGTAGGGGGGGCCTTGGTGTGAGTTGGGGGGGTCTGGGTGCAAGATACGGGGGCATTGTTGGGAGTTGCAGGAGCGTTGATGTGGGTTGGAGGAGGCCGAATGTGAGTTGGGAGAGTCATTGTGTGAGTTGGGGGGGTCTGGATGTGAGGTAGGGGGGCCATGGTGTGAGTTGGGGGAACCTTGGTGCGATTTATGGGAGTCTGAGTGTGAGTGAGGGGAGCCATGGTGTGAGGTAGGGGGACCTTGGTGTGAGTTGGGGGAACCTTGGTGTGAGGTGTGGGGCCTGGGTGTGAGTGAGGGGAGCCCTGGTGTGAGGTAGGGGGACCTTGGTGTGGGATGTGGGTTGTTTTTTTATTTTGTTTTATTTATATTTATTGCAGGGTGACATATTGTCACTGGGGTTTAACGCCGTTTCACCTAACCAGTTTTCCTGGACTGTATACTAGCCAGTACTAACTTAACTGTCGACAAGGAGCTGGCAACTTCTTCACATAAGGAGGAAAATCAATCAACATTTTTGTCAAAAATAATTTATGTTAAGAATGATCCATTTAAGTTGTAGGTTATTTTGTTACATTGTTAATTAATATCTTACTTTTTTGGATAGGATAATTTTTGTTATTTTCTTTTCATCTGATAGGTCAATATTTTTTTACAGTTTATTATCACTTAAGTAAATTAGAATACATTTTAGGTATAGGTTATTTTGTTAGATTTTTAATTAATTTTTTAGTTTTTTGATAGGATATAACCTTACGTAGAGATGGTACGATGATCAGTTGCGCCCGCTGGTCAAAGTGCAGTATCTACGTATTGTGTCTTAATGTATTATTTTTTATCTTATCAGTTAATATTTTTTACAGTTTATTATCACTTAAGTAAATTAGAATACATTTTAGGTATAGGTTATTTTGTTAGATTTTTTTATTAATATCTTACTTTTTTGATAGGATATAACCTTATGTAGAGATGGTACGATGATCAGTTGCGCCCGCTGGTCAAAGTGCAGTATCTATGTATTGTGTCTTAATGTATTATTTTTTTAATCTTATCAGTTAATATTTTTTTACAGTTTATTATCACTTAAGTAAATTAGAATACATTTTAGGTATAGGTTATTTTGTTAGATTTTTAATTAATTTTTTAGTTTTTTGATAGGATATAACCTTACGTAGAGATGGTACGATGATCAGTTGCGCCCGCTGGTCAAAGTGCAGTATCTACGTATTGTGTCTTAATGTATTATTTTTTTATCTTATCAGTTAATATTTTTTTACAGTTTATTATCACTTAAGTTAATTAGAATACATTTTAGGTGTAGGTTATTTTGTTATATTTTTAATTAATATCTTACTTTTTTGGATAGGATCATTTCTTATTATTTCTTATTTATTTCAGTTGTTATTGACTTATGTGTAATTTGTTTGTTTTTATGTGACATATTGCTACTGGGGTTTAACGCCCGTTCACCTAACCAGTTTTCCTGGACTGTATACCAACCAGTACTAATTTACCCTTCTACAAGGAGCTGGCAACTTCTCATATGGAGTAGAGAATGTAGTTATTTTGTTTGACTTTATTTTATCATATTTTTTTATTTTAGTTCCATGTTTTTTTTTTAATTTTTTTTTTATATTTTTTTTTAGGATCATCATTTCCCTGTTTGATAATGCAGTGCAATGAGCTATCATCAAAATGGAACAATTCTTTTTTTAGTGGAATGTATAAAAGGTGAGTGTCATAATCACTTTTTACAAAAGTGCAATGTTACAACAGAAAACATACTAGCAGGGCATGGAAAATTTTAAAATCTCAATCGATCTAGGCCCGTGGACCCCCCCCCCATTTCAATTCAACCCTACCCAATTGATTCTGTTTTCTATTACAACTTCTAAAACAATTCACCGCTTTTGACTAAACCGAAACAATACTAAATTTAAAAATAATGACAGTATTTCATTCACTCTCAAAACAACATTTGAAGTCTTTAACTCGAATATTAATATATGCAGCTTACTAAAATACTAAATTTAAAAATAATGACAGTATTTCATTCACTCTCAAACAACATTTGAAGTCTTTAACTCGAATATTAATATATGCAGCATACTAAAATACTAAATTTAAAAATAATGACAGTATTTAATTCACTCTCAAAACAACATTTGAAGTCTTTAACTCGAATATTAATATGTGCAGCAAACACATCACTCAACACAATTGATCTCTGTATTAATTGTTTTCTATTATCTACCACGTGTTTGAACTAATTACAAGCGACCCTCTATATTGACAGACTTTCATTGATCGGATTGGCAGATGATCGCTTCTGGCTATTGATTATCTTGACATATTTATTAGGGTATTGAGAATTGTGCGAACAACATACAGTAAGTTTTGTGACATTTTGCATGTACATAGCAATTTCGGACTGAAATTTATAGAACGTTTATGGACTGATTTTTCAACAAATTGTCATAACTTCAATCGGTCCGGGAACTTGAAATTCGGTCTGGACCAGCAAATTTTTGTTTTTTCAGCGCCATGCATACTAGATACGTGTAAGCTACTAAAAGTAGACAGGGCGTCTGGGGGCTCAATTCAGTATTGTGTCTGTTGTATCAGAAAAAGTAGGGTGCAGGAATGCTCAAATGGCCGGTTGATATTTCTGGCTTCTGGCTCATTTCTACAGCCCTGTATAAACAAAATCTTGATTCTGCAGTAGCAAACTTTATTCAGGCCATGTGAATGAAATTCTGTTTTGATTATTTGATGCTGTTGTATTTAATACATATGTAACAGTTATACAGATTAATTCAGTGACTTCCCTGACGCAGGTTTCTTGCGTCCCTGAAACGATATTTAGCCAAGGGACGCACGTTGAGAGTGATCACTGCATTGTCAGGACCCCTTCCACCTCGGAATTTGCCCTTGGCATTTTCTGTGTTCTGTTTTCCACATTTGTTTTGAAGTAGAAGAAAATGAATGTATTTCTCACATTCCACATACTGCAATGTACTGGTAAACCAGAACAGCTCTACTAAGTTATTTAGTGACATTATTTTAACTGATTATATACATGTGTATTTCAGGATGTTCAAAGTTGTGTCACATCAAGCAGCATCTACATTTACAGAAGATAAATAATTGTTTGAGCTGAATAAATCTTTGTGACAGTGCACAGTATATGACTTTAGTGTGTTGCAGTGTGAACAAACATTCAAGTTGTTGAAATAATTTCATCTTATTGTGAAACAATTCTATCATCATCAGAACAATGAGGTTAGATACATCTATAGTGTGTTACATGTGCAATTATTCATTCTTAATTGATTTAGTGACAGAATTTTGTGTTCATTTCAAAGTTTTTATTTTTTGTGAAATGTGAAGTAAAATCAATGATCATATTGTGTAGCACTGACTTCCATGACTTGTTTAACTGGTAGGCTTGTCTTAGAATACATAAATATGATGAATAACCATTATATTGTTATTACAAGAAAACCGTATTTTTGCTTATCTCAGCATGAGCTATTGTGATCACCATTAGGTCAGTAATTGGTTTATTAATAGTACTTTTAAAACATGATGTTCAAATTTGTTTCAATCAAAATACTAGTCTATCTTGTCCTATAGTTTCTGATCTTGGTTTTAAAATTAGGTAAATCAAAGAAAAACTGGGTTTTTTACCATACAGCTTACTTTGCTCATCACAAAAATGCATTCTTGTGTAAGTTTTACATAGTTAATTACCTAAGTTTTAACTGCATGAAGTATCTTACCATTTTCACTTTTTATGAAATTATTGAATTAATTGAAATTATGTTCTTGTATTTGTTTATTACATTTATATAATACACTTTTATTTCAATCAAAGTACTAGCATTTTTTACCATACAGCTTATTTTGCTCATCACAAAACTGTTTTAATTAGTCTACTTCATTAGTATATGTATTTGTTTATGACATATAATTATTTAATAAAGTTTATAGATTTTTGTATGTATTTGTATTTTGTATACATGTGATAAATTGGACTAATTCAAATCAAATGCATAACAACAATGAAGAGCATGAATTTGTATTCTGACCAGCTGACTTGTTATTTGGTTCACCTAAAGTTTTTATTAGCATTATTTAGGCAATATGTATATTGCATACATGCAAAAGATTTTTATCACAATTATTACCATCAGTAACAATATATTACATTAGTAACAAGATCATCTATTAAACAGTGTTTATGTGGTCCTAGATACTGAGATGAATTCATTAGGGAATCATTTTGGATATGCTGAGATGAATTATTTATCTGACAAGTTTCAGATTAAAATTTATATTTTGAATTCATAATATTTCTTGACATCAATTGTATTTAAATGCAGCTATTCTAACTCAGTCTTGGCTAATTTCATTTGATTTCTTTTTGTAGGGTAATGATATGATTTGTCTTAGCTTATCGAAATCGTTTCTGCGTTTTCTTCATATGTTTCAAACACAAGAACTAAATATTCTAAACTTCAGTGTGAAGGTCTATCAGGATCGGATGATTATGAAGACCAATCTTATCACGCTGAAATAATGTGATACACAAACGTGACCAAAACAGTATTAACATGCATGATGAATGAGAAACGCTTCTCACAAATTTGATCATACATCTACATGATCTATATTGATATTGGATGGTAATCTCCACTGCTGGATTGAAAAGATCAGGCCCCAAGGTTATAAAACTTGAGAACTTTGTCTGAACTCAAATCTCAATTTTGTAAGTGAAGCATTCTGGTTTGAAAGATATTGCAGTTTAATGATTTCATACATTTTCAGTTTATTTTAGTTGGCAGAATAACAAAGGATTGAATATTTAAGTCAGAAACATCACAGGACAAATTTTGAGCTTAGAGACTGATCTCAAGTTTTTTTTATAATTTTGGACCCTGGTGTCAGTTGCACAATGTTCAGCTACAGTAGCAATTCTTCATTGACTCACTGTTGACAAGTTACAAAGACTAAACGTCATTACATGATAGATAGATAATTTATTTCAATCCAGTAGGTCAGCAGACCTGTGAGGAAAACATACAACGTATAAACAAACATAAACAAACAAACATACATACAAACATATATACACACACAGGTACAAAATGCGGAGAAGGCAAAATGCAAATTAGAATAACATTCACATACTTTCACAAGGAATAAATAAATACATTTACAGGAGTATTAAAGACATGTAATAGTACATTATTATGCACTGATAAATATTAATAACAACCACTTTATAGCATCATAAATATAACTTATGTAGGCATTTTCAGTTTAAAAGATTTGTATGTATATAATGCTAAATTATTTAATGTATGTTTGCATTCAGTATTCAAAAGTTCATTGAATTTGTACATACAAGGTCTGTTCCAGTAATATCTATTAATGTACTTTTGTCTTAATTCACAAAATTGGTTACATTCTAAAACAAAATGATATTCGTCGTCTAATTTATGACATACATTACATTTTCTTTCAAGTATCGGAATGCTTATTGGTTTATGCCATCTGCCAGTTTCAATACCAAGATGATGAGAAGACATACGTAATCTACTTAATGCCATTCTTAAATCATTATTCTTTATAACTTGTAAATATGTTTTGAAAGTACAATTTCCTATCAAATTACGAAATAAGAAGGCCCTAGATGATATGTTCATGTTCGCATTTAATTGCTGTATAAAATTGTCTTTCAAACGTTGTTTTAATAAGCTAAGAAACATTAATTTATTACCGACTCCTTGAAAAAACCATACATCATGAAAACCTAACGACGAAAGTAGAGTACTAACCATACTGGCCCAGTTCTTTTTGTTCGGATGTAATTCCATGTCTCGTTTTAAAAGTTTATATGTAATTTTTATATACTTAGTTTCTTCGGATTCAATTATTTTAAACCAATAAACAACAATACGGAAACATCTTCCAATGAATAATGAGTGTCTACCTAATTCACCATATATGAAATCATTTTGTGTTACTCTTTTGACCCCCAAAATATTTTTACAGTATTGCATATGTACACGTTCGATATTATTTGCAGTGTGAAACCCCCATACCTCGCAACCATAATTTAAAAACTGGTAGCACTAATTTGTCAAAAAGTTCTAACCTATGTTTAACACTAACACTAGTAAAGCTTTATAAATATTTATTAAGTTTAAAAATTGCTTTCTTAGATTGACCGGCTAGAGTTAATTGTGTCTGATTAAAAGATCCCCCTGCGGAAAAAACAATACCTAAATAGCAAAATTTGTCAACAATTTCAACATTCTCTCCATTATATGTAAAATTCAAACGTCTTGGCAAAGTTCTTAAAAACCACTACTTTTGTTTTATTTACATTCACTTTCATTTTCCATTTATTGCAGTAATCTAACAAAATGTCAAAACCTTTTTGCAAATTTTCAGGAGTTTTTGAAAAAAGTACAATGTCGTCTGCATAAAGCAACAAAAATATTGAAAACATATCCACTTCTACACCATCGTAACCATTAAACATTAATGTTTCTTCGAGGTCATTTAAGAATAAGGAAAATAATAGTGGTGACAAACATTCACCTTGACGAACACCTAGTAAACATGCGAAATCATTACTCAGCATATTGTTAATTTTTACTTTAGATTTAATTGTATCATACATACTTACAATAATTTCTAGCATTTTGCCCCTTATTCCCAATTTGATCAATTTGTGCCATAAATTAGGCCTCACAACATAATCAAAAGCTTTACTGAAATCTACAAAACCACAAAATAATTGCTTATTGTTGTTCAACATATGCGATATAAGTCCATTAAGTACAAAAATATTATCTACAGTGCTCATATTTTTTCTAAAGCCAGCTTGTGCTTCTATGTATACGTTATAATTTTCTGCCCAGTTATCCAGTCTGTTACTTAATATACGAGTGAACAATTTGCTTAATGTGCTCAAAAGTGTTATGCCTCTAAAATTTTTCGGATTGTTTATGTTACCCTTTCTTATGCAGAGGAATTATGTAACCTTTAGACCAACTGTCGGGAAATTTACCTGTATTAAAAGCTTTATTGAAAATAGCAAATAAACAATGAACAATTTTATTTTGACCGTATATAAAAAATTCGTTTAACATATTATCCGGACCCGAACTGCGCCCAGATTTTAACTGTTTTATACCCTTCAATATTTCCTCTACTGTAATAGTACTGTCTAATTCATTAAACATTGTTTGAAATTCACTTTTAACAAATCGCTCATTAAAATAAATAACAACATGTATATGATTTTACACAAATTTCTTATCCATACTTCATACATTGACATTATCAGACATTAGAGGTGTAATCAATTCCACAGATATTGATATATCAACTATCTTTGTAATCCGATTCGATATCAATTCCAATTTTAAACTATCAAGTATCAAATCACATTTCATACGAACCAAAACAAAAACGGAAATCAAACCAGAATTATCTCCCCGATGCCCCATTTCTCAAACGAATGCTACTAAATTTGTTGTAATCCTGATTCCGGGCGTACATCCTCTGAGGAATCATTGGACTATCTTCAAGATTCATTAGAAATCAGATTTAAAAAAAAAGTGAAAATGCCATAAAAATGTTTCATAAGTACTTCTTTTACAATAAAATGATTAAAAACTGTAGAAGTTGAGTAAGCTGAACAGATTAGTTTACCCTATCAGCACAAGCAAGTAAATATTTACACATTCTGGCAACAATTGTTCCTAGTGAAACAGTGTTTTCAACTGCAGGAAACATAATGAACAAGAGAGGTTAGCTGACTGCTGACAATGTAGACATGCTGATATTCCTTTACCATAATTACAAAAAGTAATGTGATGTGATGCTGTTGCAAGGGCATGTTCACTTAAGACTTTCAATCTGTGAGTCTGTGAGAATGCTGAAAAGTTTTCACCTCTTCCGTTTGAATTTGCAGTTCTTTGTTTACTGTTTGACTGTTCATCATGCTATAGACTGCAAGTCATTTAAGTCAAAGACTGAAAGTGAAGTATCAGCCCAGCTGTTATGTGTATAAATGTATATTTCTATATTCTATAATGCCATTGGTACACTATTAAGTTAATGAGTTTGATACTGTTTATAGTAGATAATAGTACACTATATAGTCATAAGTCTAATCATTTGTATAAATATAAATTGCAACGTTCCACTGACATTTAAACAGCTGTTTCAAGTTTGAGTTAGCAGTACTGTTTCGTTATCAGTTATCAGAAAGTGATGCCAGAAGTTGTTAGGTCTGACCCGCGTAATAGTCACCAATCAGAAATCAAAAAAATGTTTTACAGACCTCTAGTACATTGTATGAGAAACCCCTCTGTGAATTATAAAAAGATTTCACCGTCAAATAATGGAGATATGACTAATTTGTCTGACATATGACTCAAAAATGTAATGTTCCGAAAACTGACCAACACTATCATAAGTATCATTTTTTTATTAATTATCATTTAAAACATACTTCATGTATCATTGCAAGATACATAGTACTACAGAAATAAACAGTTTAAATGTTTTTAAAAAGATTATAGCAAACAATAGATATTTATTTTGCATTTGCCATTTCACGGCAAAATGTCACAAGATTTCACAAGATTGTAAACACGACACAAACTTCAAAACTATACACTGCAAGAAGGAAAAGAGGTACAGACTTGCAATATTCTTTAAATTTGTCTATAACGTAGTGGTTTTCAAAGAAGGAATATAAAAAACATTGACCGTTCTGTTTTTTTTATACTTGATGTGAAAATCTGTTGATACTACACGTCTTAAAACAGAAAATAACGAGTTAAAGAAGGAAAACTATTTTGAACATCATTTTGAAACAACATGGTTAACAATAACAGCATGTGTCCATTATTTTGCAAAAAAAAAAAAATGCATATAAGGGGACATTTATAAAACAAAACATATCACTCAGCAGTAATAATTTAACATCATTTCATCAGAAAAAGATACATATAATGTATACAATTATCATCTACAGCACAACTTAATTCATGTATGAAAATTAATTTCCGATATAACTTGTGTCAGTATTAAAATATCAAAAAAAAATTGTCAGGTTTGTCTCACCTGAAGAAAAAGAAAAAACCCAAAATTGCTTTTAGGAACCACTGGGTCAATGTTAGGGTCATTGTTACTAAAATTAGATTTCTGTTACAAATCTTAACATTACAAAAACATTTTATACAGATAATAATTAGTAATAGCTACATGAAAGAACTATCTATGATGTTGTAACATATATACATACTTAGTTCTTTTCAAAGAACTTTACTAAATTTGGAATCACTGTTTCTAATGTTCGTTTACAGTTAGTAACACGCGGCTGACCTTCACTATTCTTTGCCGTGAATGTATTGTACAGACCATCCTCTCCAGATCGTTCAAATATTTTCTTCAGATGTAAAGAACTTAGTCCAGATGCTGCTATGTTTTCTGCAGTAGCAGTCTTCATAACAGAACTGGCCACAAAACTGGTCAGGCTTGGCATGTATTTACTGGCTGACCAGGTCTATTTCGTTTCCACCGCTTGCAGGTTGCACATTACTGATGACTTACTAAGCTCTTGATCACTTTTTTCCCATACTTGGCCTTACTCATGAAAAATGTGTGAGCTGGAATGACATGACAATATAACATTCAAACAAAGGTAACAGCTATGAAGATTATGATTCTCATATATGTATTACAATACAGCAAAATTTCAAGTCACCAAAGTGCATAACACTAAATGATAGTCTTTTTATCACATGCAAACCACATTTTGTCATACTGGACCACTAGGTGAGTGGGATCTAAAAGTGTGTTCCCACTCCGGTGTTTCAAATTATGTACAGTAAAACAATAAAATTGAGACTAACAATAATTCCACATGGTTTACCATAATTTTAGTCATAACTATTCATGCTAGTTCTTTCAATACAAAATAGAACTTACAAGTGAGACTGTCAAAACCCTGCTTCTGCCAGGCAGTGTTAACAGCACAAGACATGCCATGTCTTGGCTTACATGGTAACAGGCTGGACAAACTTTTCCTTGCTTGTAATGGCTTCCTGAGAATAAAAAGAAAAAGTTAATATACAGGTTGAACACAGTGAAAAGTTAAACATGACTTCTATATGTTTATTTGTTTTGCTTTATTATATTGATTCAACAACAATCGTTGAATAACTATGAATACCTAACTGCTGTACCACTTGAAATGACATGTTAAATTAATTTAGTTTGCTCAGAATGCATTTTCATAAATAACAGCACAAAAAGGCAGTGGCTGAACAAATGATTCAACAAAGGATTGTTGCAGTTACAGATCACTATACACAATAATGTTTACTGCACTAGTCAAACAAGTTATGCTAAAGTATGAATATTAATTGTTCAAACAGTCATACCTTTCTCCTATCTGTGTAGGAAGTTTTGACTGTGGTGAAATGGTATGAGGTGTTATGTCCCTAGGCTTCTGACTAGCACATGCTTCCAGATGTTCTCTGCAATAAGAACTTTATACTATGATTCCAGTTATCAAAATATTACTGTGGGGTTAAACATTATAAGAACTATACCAAAGAGTTTTGAATTATGGAATCAATTAAACAAAGACGTAGTATAGAAAATTACTGTAAAAACTGTTGGCTAAAAGCACAGGTGTACATCTACAGTACCTACCTCAGAGATGGTGATGAACCAGGTAAAAGTCAAACGCCAAGGTCTGGGATTAGTGTATCCATACCCTTTTCAGCCTGGTGGGATATTTCCTCAGCAAAGTCTCTGCAAATTAATATAAACATTATCTAGAGCTCAACTATATGTTCAAAAAATATAACCATGTTACCAGGAATTGTGTTACCATATATTCTATATATTCCAAGACTTGAACAATGATGCAGAAGCTCTAAACTTTTATTGCTCTATGTAAAAACCATCATAAATGTTTGAAAATAGACAAATATCCTAAATGCCAACAATAGTGCCTTGTTCTGTATGTGTAGTTGGGATAAAAGAATCAACAATATATATGCCATTTACTGAAAAGCGTTTTGGTGCAATAAAAACTTAAAATTGTAAATGAACATTAAACAGTACCTCATTTCTTGTGTAAATGCTTCTTTTGCTGTCTCTTTGGTTGAATGATTTGCCACAGATTCGACTAATGCCCCGACCCATCTTTCCATAAACTGCAAATTGTTACCATGAACTGGCTTTATGTTAAGTGTTGACAGCATGTTGTTCACATGGCCAGATCAACCAAGGCCATCAGTCATTGCTGAAAAAAGCAATATCAATGAAATTGGTCAACTGGTCTCAAATTCATGTGATGCAAATAAATGAATGCGCTAAAAGTTATTTTCAAAAAGAAGTAGAAGAAAAACTTCTGACAAACATGCCAAATTAAACTCTATATTCTCACCGTCATCATAATCATCACTGTTACCAATCTCATCATTATTATCATCATCATCCATAACAACAGCACCAACAAAATTTTAAGAATATGTATGACAAGTTACTATGGTAAACCAGGAGTAAAAAGACCACCTGGATTACCAGCTCTTAGCTCTAACAATTGAACTATTTAGGCGCCTGTCGTAAGTCAGTCCCAACAATCACTACATTACTTATTCCAGGTTTATTCATTTATACATTACTTGATGTATATCATGCTATGATGAAATAAGCAGTCAAATTATCCATTATTCTAATAATGACTCACCTGTTCCTAACTTGGTATTAGTGACAAACCATGGCATGCCTTTTTTCTTCAATCTATGAGTTTTTCCGTATGGCACTCGATTGATACATCAACAATCTGAGTTCATGCATCGAACATACAAATATCCGCCTAAACCATTTCTTAGTTCACCTAATAAACTGTAGCTTGTCAGAGGAACGGGTCCAAGTTTACACATTCGGCAAAACTTCAAGCTGTCAAGTAAAACACACAACTCAATTATTCGGCGATCTCGTTTCCACCTATCGCAATCACAATTCGCCCGTAACTCATCACTCACTGAATCAAATTTGCTGCTGGAAGAATTTAGTCCATCACAATAAGATTTCCTGTGGTATGTGAGGTCAGACACTGACTTATTGACTTAAAAACGCTACGTCTACTCGATTTCTTCGTAAATTTCCCTGACAATCGCGAGCCGCCATGTTGGGAAATTCCAAATTGTCACGTGACTTCTTGGAGAATTTCCCCATTCCGAATTGAACCGATCAATCCCGAAGTAATCTTCGATTTTCTTCCCGAAAATAGCCGAAAGTGCCGATGTTTGTCGGCTTTACCGGAAGTGAATTACAAGGCATAAACCTTAAGCTGTTTAAAGCTTATGGAGAAGTTTCTAGTCATTTACTCATTTACAGTTCAACTAATAATATGAAACTAGTTTTTCAGTTTCAACTGTTTATTTATCCTTTATCTTTGATCATTGTTTACACTATGCATATGATCAAATATAACTGCATTTGGTAAATACCCTCTTAAAACAAAAAATACCCATAAGCTGAATTCTGAGAGTAAATGTAAGTTTTTGCCATATATGCCTGTCAATCGATATATTGCTGTATCGTCAATAATTCCCTACCGATATATTGATACAAAAAATCCTTACCAATGACACCTCTATCAGACATAACCAATGTAGGCCGCGCCGTCGTCCAGTGGTTAATGCGCTGGAATTGTAACCCAGAGACCCAGGTTCGAATCCCAATCGCGGCAGGTCATGCCCTTCTATCGAAATTCGACAAAAATGTCGATTTTCCTCTTTATGTGGAGAAGTTGCCGGCTTCTTGTGGAAGGGTAAATTAGTACTGGTTAGTATACAGTCCAGGAGAACAGGTTAGGTGAACCGGTCCCTGTATATAACTGAAAAATTGTTGAAAAACGACATTAAACCCCACTGACAATAAGTCACATGAAACAAAACATAACCAATGTACTCACAAATAAAAATTATGTGTAAAATTCCATAATTAACACAGGGTGGCCTTTATTTGGAGGTCAGTTTGTTCTAAATAATCAGTGATGGTTTTTCAAAGAATAGACTTTATTCACATGATGGTCTTTATTTGTAGGTGGCCGCAAACACAGGTTTGACTATATTTGTCTTGCCTTATGTATAAGCATCACAAGCTGTTTTTGCATACAATAAAATTTAACTACTGCTATTAAAACATGAGATTTTGATAATGACTTATGTACACATTAAAGAACATATTTAAAATGTTTATCATATATTTTTATGTCATTTATTACAAGTTAGTTTCAAATTACTATGTGCCAAAGACAGTTTGACAGGTATTAGATTCATGTCTTATAAGACTTGAGTACAGCCACTGTGCTCAAATCTCAACTTCTCTCTTGTTTGTGATGCTATGTAAACTAATACAATTACAGAACAGAAAAATGATTAATATCTTCATTTTTATTTCTGAGAATTTGATACATTATCAAAAATGAGATCTCAGAGACCAATCTCAAATTTCATAACTTTGAATGACAAGCTCATTTGTCTTCCACCTCTGATTATCACATCATGTGGGAAGTTATCAGTCGCTCACAGAATGAGAGAAATCCAGAAACATGGCTTTCAGAGATTCTAAGCCAACAGTAGTACTACAATATTACATACATGTACTTGTAAACATGAAGAAATAGAAGAACAAAACATTTCCAGTTACTTTTTAAGTTTATTTAAAATAGATTAGTTGATTGTCCATCTTAACTGATTTATACTGAAGGCCTGAAACACTTGCTGTGAAAGTCGTGTTCTATAATTCACAGTAGTTACAGTTGACAATGTATGAGTCCATCATTGAAATGATTTGCTATTAAAAGTTTTATCATGATTAGATCACAGAAAACAAACACTAAAAAATGATCATTGTGATGCTTATACTGTCTGTGTTATACAAATACTGTATTATATGTATAAAATGATACCAAGATCAGGCTTTGAGGTTATAAAACTTGAAATCAGTCTTCAAGCCCAAATCTCATATCTTGTCTTTTAATGTTTCTAAGTTAACTATGATCAGACAATAATGATATATTATTCAGACAGTATAATTGACTTGAATATGTATTTAAACATTAATCATCTCTATCCTTTCAACCATAATATTTTAAGAATGGAATTAAAATTTGAGCTCAGAGACTGTTCTCAAGTTTATAACCTTGGAGCATGGTCTCTGTGATTGTTTAATGTTACTGTAGGTGCTTCATAGGTTCTAATATGTAGAAAATGTTGATTAAATGGATTTTGGTCATTTATACAGAAGTTCCTTACACTCTAGGAGACCCATGTTAATTACTATGATTATATATATGTATATAGTTGTGTAGATATCAACATTGGCTCTGCAAGGAGTACTGGTTTCTATGATTGGAACTAGGGTGATTTCCTTTCTCTTATATCATTGGTTCCAGGGTTCCAATAGGGTTTTGTCAAAATTTGCAAGGAAAGATTGTAGTTTAGTATTAATGAAATAGCTGCTCACCTATATTTATGTTTTATTGCTCTTTCATTTGATCAAGAAAATTGAATTAGGGAGGCATTGTGTTCTAGAGGTAGAGCGACCAACCTCTGATCCGTAGGTCCTGAGTTGGAATCCCGGCTTCGACAGGTTTTGTTCATGAATGTCACAATCCTATTTTTCAGACACAGTACTGGTTTAGTGTCCTGGAAGCAGACTTGAGTGGGATATATATAAGCTTAATTGCTTGTTTCACAATCGAGCTAGAATAAATTAGTATAAACTAAAAGATTTGGTTTTTTTGTTTGTATATCTTATAGATAAGTTAAGCTTCTATTTGAGTAACTGATCTGACAACCAGGCTATGATAATATCATGTAAAATTTGCTTTTAATTGCTAATTTTTGTACATCTTTTTCATGTAAATCACTTTTTAATAAAATCTTTGTTCCTAATGGTTTTACTTCAATCAGGCCTGAACGAAAAAAGGTTTGTTTCTGGTTACATGCCCAAAATAGTACGAGTCAGTAGGTTGGGATTTTTTTACATATATTGGCAACACCGAATGGGAATATGTGTGCTGTAATATTAATGAGTTGGGAAAATTACAATATGGCAATAAGATTTGGATGCCGTAAAAACTTATGAGTCAGCAGGTAAAATATTGGGTCGGGTGGGTCACCGGAAACAAACCTTTTCTTTTTTTAGGCCTCATGAATGTTAATTTCCAATCTCCATGTTTTCTGTAGTAATAATTTTTTACACATGATGGTTTCAGGGAGTTATATATACTGTACATCAATATCTGTCACTTTCAATTCACCATGCTCATAACTTCTTGTTATAGTTTGCTTTTTAATCTTATCCTGTTTATATCCCCATATGAATTCAAAAGATTTTTCTTCTATGTTTTTAGTAAGTGGTTGATTAAGTAATTCAGTGAAAAGATAAGTTAATTGTGATATAGTTGTGGTATAATTGTGATATTAGCAATGATTTGAAATTTGTTTGCCAAGTATTTAATGCTCCATTTTTCTATTAATTTATTAATATCTATGTGATGCATTTTATTCTCAAATATTATGTTTGTTGGCTAGGTTCTTATAAGAAAAAATACACTTAAATGTTGTGACTGCATATTATATGATTTTGTCTACTGCTGATGATGATTAGACCTGGTGTTATATTTTATTGGTATGGTCGTTGTTGTTCCCACCGATGCTGTTGTTGCTGGAGTAGATTAAGCCTAACAATAGTTTGTTTCCGCTACTGGCTCTGAAAGAAATAGGGTCGGCAGGTTGTGATTTATTTATTTTTATTTGTTTTATTTGCAAGATAATAATTCGACCAAAAAATCATAAGGTCGCCGGCAAAATAGGGTGGGTCAGAGTAGTGGAAACAAGTTATTTTTAGGCCTTATGGTGATGTCTACTGCTGATGATGATTTTTTGACCTGGTGTAATATTTTATTGGTATTGTTATTGTTGTTCCTACTGATGCTGTTGTTGCTGCTGCAGATTATGATGATGAGATTTGATGTTTCAGTATAAATCATTTTTGCTGTAGGAGTTTGTTCCATTGATTGTTTTACTTCAGTTTTAATTTGCTATTGTTGCTGCTGCTGGAGTTTTTCTTGCTGCTGTGTATATTTATCATTGTTGATTGCTTTTGTTGTTGTTATTACTATAGCTGTTTTTGTTGTTAATTCTGCTGCTGGTGATGATGATAATTATTATATGCTTGTTGTTTACAGTTAAGCTATTTAAGGTGTGACTGCTATTGGCCAATTTTGTATTCTTGAAATTTGAATAATTGTTGTTGCTGATGCTGCTGATGATGATAATACTGATGATGAAGAAACTGATGATAATTAGATTTATTATTTTGGGCATGATTATAATAGCTGTTATGGATGCAGTCAATATCAACTCCCTAGAATATTCTGTAATCCACAGGTACTTGATTTTTTTTAAATAATTGTGAAGAATGGAAGTGATTATTTATACTTATATTGTGACCCCATTCAAGGTAATTTGGGGTTATTTTTTCTGAATAAAACTTTATACAATTTTACCATCAAAGGGCATTTACTACTGTCAGTGACAAAAAATATATAGGCCAAATGCTTTTAAAATCTTTTATTTTAAGTTGATACCATATTAAATAGAAAATGTAATTAATAAAACAATAAGATTTTACATTGAAACCATGTTATATAGAAAAATAATAACACGAAATTTTTCATTGAAACCATATTAAATAGGAAAAAATAATAAAAAAGAGTTTACATTGTAACCATATTACGTAGAAAAAAATGTTAATAAAACAAATACAAAAATTTACATTGATACCATATTAAATAGAAAAAAATTATAAAAAAAGATTTTACATTGTAACTATATTACATAGAAAAAATGTTCCAATTTAGATAAAGTCTCCGTTTCTCACTTTGTTCTATAGATTTATTGATTGAGTCAGTCTGATAAACCTGAACAAATACACTTCGACTAAAGTTTTACCAATAAATGATATACAAGGACTGACATTCACATCCTCTTATTAACAAAAATACAGATTATATTCCATATAAATCAAGTAGGCTTGCAGTAGAATTTACCTAACTTAACATTTCGTTGATAAAAACTGCTTGCAATGACTGGTCAATCAAATATGCTGCGAGCCGGCTACCCCAACCCTAACTCAATATGGATTGAGGGGGGAGGTAGGGAGAATCCAATGCTCAGACCAGCGGAAAGGGTCTCTCCACCCCCTGGTTTGATGTTAAGAGTCAATACATAAAATCACACCATTAATGCATGCAGTACAAATCTCTTATGTTAACATTTCAGCGTCCACGCTCGCGAATGTAAAATCAATTTGTGTATGTTTATATTTTGCACCGAAAGTATCCACATGGTGCCATCTTCCCGTGGTATCCACACTGTACAATCTTCTTGCAGTATCCACATCGTGACATATTCTCGTAGTATCCACTTTGTGCCATCTTCTTGCAGTATCCTCTGTTGACTGAGGGACTCTACATTACAATGTAGAGTCCCTGGTTGACCTCGCAAATAGAAGAAAAGGAAAAACGTTAGAAAGTTCTTAAAACAGGATAAATAAGCATTTCAGAATTTCAAAAGAGAGTAGTGTTCACATGAATCTATTGACCAGAAAAAACACAAAATTTACAAACGAAGGAGAAAAAGTAACGGCACCAGCCTTTTCCTACTCTCCTATTCAATTCATAGTGGAATCAGTTCACATATTCTACACCACTTTCACCAAACAGAGCGTCTAAAAGCCACCTAACCTTTAACCACAACCACAATATAGAACACTCAGCAAAAAGGAAGAAAAGAATTATTATGCAGACACGCAAATTTCATTATAGATTTGTCTACATAATCGGACCCACAGAGGTTTTTGCGCAGGAATCAAGTGATATGTCAGTGCATATAAGGTTAGATGTAAAGTTACTGATATGTTGGCAGGCCACATGCCAAATCACCTCCCCAGTATGATAACATACAGGCGCCCGGAAGGCATTTAACACGTGGCAGCCAAACGGCTGGTACACCGAACATAACGCAATCATCCCACTAGCTGAGCGCTCAGAAAATAATCTAAATTTGACTCTTAGACGATGTCGAGATCCGGAGGATAAGTTTACGCGAACCTATCCATGCTTAAAATGAATGAATGGAGAGATTACTTTCCTTGTCCGCAAATTAGCATTCATCTGATAGATTTTCACATGAACCAGAAAGAAAGATAAAAAGACCTTACCATTTTCAATGTGCTACCTGATTCCAAAGGGAATCCACATAACACCATCTTCCCATAGTATCCACGTCATCTTCCTGTAGTATCCTCTGTTGACTGAGGGACTCTACATTACAATGTAGAGTCCCTGGTTGACCTCGCAAATAGAAGAAAAGGAAAACGTTAGAAAGTTCTTAAAACAGGATAAATAAGCATTTCAGAATTTCAAAAGAGAGTAGTGTTCACATGAATCTATTGACCAGAAAAAACACAAAATTTACAAACGAAGGAGAAAAAGTAACGGCACCAGCCTTTTCCTACTCTCCTATTCAATTCATAGTGGAATCAGTTCACATATTCTACACCACTTTCACCAAACAGAGCGTCTAAAAGCCACCTAACCTTTAACCACAACCACAATATAGAACACTCAGCAAAAAGGAAGAAAAGAATTATTATGCAGACACGCAAATTTCATTATAGATTTGTCTACATAATCGGACCCACAGAGTTTTTTGCGCAGGAATCAAGTGATATGCCAGTGCATTTAAGGTTAGATGTAAAGTTACTGATATGTTGGCAGGCCACATGCCAAATCACCTCCCCAGTATGATAACATACAGGCGCCCGGAAGGCATTTAACACGTGGCAGCCAAACGGCTGGTACACCGAACATAACGCAATCATCCCACTAGCTGAGCGCTCAGAAAATAATCTAAATTTGACTCTTAGACGATGTCGAGATCCGGAGGATAAGTTTACGCGAACCTATCCATGCTTAAAATGAATGAATGGAGAGATTACTTTCCTTGTCCGCAAATTAGCATTCATCTGATAGATTTTCATATGAACCAGAAAGAAATATAAAAAGGCTTTACCATTTTCAATGTGCTACCTGATTCCAAAGGGAATCCACATAACACATCTTCCCATAGTATCCACGTCATCTTCCTGTAGTATCCTCTGTTGACTGAGGGACTCTACATTACAATGTAGAGTCCCTGGTTGACCTCGCAAATAGAAGAAAAGGAAAACTGTTAGAAAGTTCTTAAAACAGGATAAATAAGCATTTCAGAATTTCAAAAGAGAGTAGTGTTCACATGAATCTATTGACCAGAAAAAACACAAAATTTACAAACGAAGGAGAAAAAGTAACGGCACCAGCCTTTTCCTACTCTCCTATTCAATTCATAGTGGAATCAGTTCACATATTCTACACCACTTTCACCAAACAGAGCGTCTAAAAGCCACCTAACCTTTAACCACAACCACAATATAGAACACTCAGCAAAAAGGAGGAAAAGAATTATTATGCAGACACGCAAATTTCATTATAGATTTGTCTACATAATCGGACCCACAGAGTTTTTTGCGCAGGAATCAAGTGATATGCCAGTGCATTTAAG